>OU343222.1:146252203-146316021 GCA_910596185.1 Chrysanthemum makinoi
AGTTTTACTCGTTTCATTATATTGGGGGACCATTTATGTCAACTTACCAAACCTAAATACTAATATAAAAAAAAACGCTTTTTATTAAAAGTAAAAACCAAAAACGTGTTATTCCCCAAATCTGCTACAAACCCAGGTATTATAAACCCTAATCAATGAGTTCCTCAAGCTTAGCACAATCACGACTAATTGGTGGAAAGATTCAATACTACTGTAACTGTAACCGTCTACTAAAGGTTCATACTTCAACCACAAGGAGGAATCCGGGCAAGAGATTTGTCAAATGTAATGATTGCAAAGTGTACGAGTTTCTTGATGTAGATCTTCCTACTGAGTACTACAAAGAGTTGGTGTTTGGGTTCTTTGAAAGGTAGAAACACATGAGCAACAATCCACATTCTCAACACATGGTTGAAGGTCTTGCTATGGAAAAGTCACTGTTGGAAGATGAGGTGAAGGCTACAAAGTCGAAGTTGCAGTTGTATGATAAGTTATTTTACATTATGATAGGATGCTTGTGTTTAATTTGTGTTGTATTAGGTATGACAATTGCCAAGTAATTAGGGTCTTGTTGTAATGGTTTTATGTTATGGAATGAAAATGTTGTCTTTTGCTTACATTTTCTTTTATTTATGTTGCATTCTAATATCATTTACAATCCAGTGATTTGTAGACCATAGTAAAACAAAGAGCATAGCATTCATTGATAGTTGATAGAAAACACATTATTATAGGGCCATAAAAGGCATACATTAACTAAACTGAAAGACCAAGAGCTGATAAGACCATAGACCAGTGCTAGGGTAGTAGGTGCTTCTAACCCATCCTTTTTCCCTTTCCCTTCCCCTTCCCTTTTGGAGCTGCAATTTGAGTTTTGGCAACATAAGGTTTGACACCAAATGCTTCAAGAGTGGCCTTTGAGCAAACCTAGAACTTTGGCCTTGCATCAAACGAAGCTTATCAATCTGTTTTTGGGTTAGTGGCTCATCATCCTGCATCATCGAAGTAGTTTCAACATAATGTGAGCTTGAGCCCACCTTTGGTTGATAAAACTCTAGCTCATCAGGTGGTACTACATACTGCAATGGTGGAAAATACCATGTCCATGTCCCACCTGTGTTACCCAAGTTGTGTCATCTTCCACCTTTGCATATTCTCGATGAGTCACTTGAAATGCAGATTATTTCGAAAATAAAAATATATAGCAAATTAAACATAAGTATGTTTAATAGATAAGAGATGGAAAAGGCAGATGAAGATGTTTGACAATTTATAACCTTTTCTCTTGTTGGAAGCCTTGTTTCTTGAAGTCATGTTTGCAAAAGATGGAATAGATGTTTGATATGGTTTTGTAACATCTATATCTGCTATTATATAGAGGTGTGGTTATTCATTTGAACAAGATAAGATGGATTGATTCATTGACGCAAACATGTTCGGTGGTATCTGACTGCAGAAATGTTGAAAAGTGATACATTGACTCATTGACTGCAAATTGTGTAGTAAATACAGTGAGAAAATGCAATAGTTATCTGGATATGCCACAAAAGTTAGAAAATGCAATAGTGAAAGTCATAAAGGTGGTGCAACTGCAAATGCATAAAAGTCAGTTTTTTAGAAGTGATGCAATGCAAATGCATAAAAGTGATCACAATTGTATAACAAGAACTGCAATAATGTTACTACACCTAATGTTACTGCAATAGTCCAAAAATGAGTGACTGCACAAATTGTACAAAAGTAATTCATTGATAGAACAGTCATACAAGAAAGTAGTTTAATTTTGACCATCTTATGCCCTCATATGATATACAAAATGGGCTATTTGTAGATGGTCATTTTAAACTGTTAACATACCTACAGAACCATATGGCAGTTAAAGTGTTTACACATCCAAAAGATGATTAACTATGCCCTCATAAGATATACAAAATGGGCTATTTAATTGTTATTAACATGATATACAAAAGCTAAAATAGATGGTAGTTGCACTTATATATCAAGTGCATTGTCTTTAGTATCTTGCCTGACCATCCATTTTTTTGCCCAACTTCTTTAGTATGATTCTTTCACTTGGTCTTCTGATTTTATGAGCTTGTTTCTTTGTCTTTTGCACTTGCTGATCTTGCACTTGAACTTCTTGTGCCTGCACTTGGTCTTGTGACTGGGTAATCTGAATTGGAGTTAAATCAATCTCGTTTGAACTGATCTTGATGTTCAGCTTGCACTTGTTCTTGAGATGGACTTGAACTGATCTTGATGTGCATCTTCCACTTCTTCTTGAGACGGACTGAACCTGTTGTTGTTCTTGAGACTGGCCAAGACACCTATCAACACCAAACCATCTTGCAAATGCTGAAGTACATGCCCTCCTCTTACCATGCCTTGTTGGAAGTCCAAGTGTTGACCCAACTTTCCTTTTTGATCCACCACCTTTTTTTGGCCCAACTTCAGTCCTAATTCCTTCATTAGACCCACCACCAACTTCAGTCCTAATTCCTTCATTAGACCCACCACCCACATCAACTTCATTAGACCCATTCCTAATTCCTTCATTAGACCCACCACCAACTTCAGTCCTAATTCCTTCATTAGACCCACCACCCTTATCAACCCTAACTCCTTCATTAGACCCACTACCCATATCAACCCTAACTCCTACATTACACCCATTTTGTTTTCTAGGCCTACCAACTACTCCTTTTGGCTTAGGTGTCTTTGCCACAATAGGTTCTTTGCAACATTTTATATTGTGTCCAGGCTTATGGCAATTTGTACAATGCATTAGAACACCTACTTTAGACACTCTTGTACTACTACCCCCCTCACCTTTAGCTCTGATTCTCTTCTTTCAAGGCCTACCAGGCATTTTTTTAGGCTTTGGTGGTAATACATTTGAGTACATGCTCTGATCAGGCCAAAAATCCTTACCACCAACAGGTTTTAAGTTCAAATTGTTGTAAGATAAAGAATACATGTCTGTCCTAAACCAATCTGGGACATAAGCCTCAGGTAACCTATTCATAAACATTATGACCTTTGTGGAGTGAACATATGGTATACCTGAAAGTTGCCACATCCTGCAACTGCAAGTCCTCTTTGTTTCATCAACAGTGAATCCATCACTTCCTTGTCTCACCTCAAACACATTCCCACCGGTTGGTATCACATGCCAAAACCTGCATATGAAAATTGACAATTTGAATCAAAATATCATAAATTGCAAAGTGTAGTTTAATGGACACTAACCTTTGTTGGTCTTTCAACCATTCCAATCTTTTTTGAATGTTGGGACACACTCCAGTAGTCCACTTCCCACTAACCTCTCATCTTCGCATCCTTTCCAAGACAATAACCCTAATAGCTTCTAACATGGTGATCAGTGGCTTATGCCTAACACCCACAATCACACTATTGAAGCATTCACTAAACCCATTTTCAACTGCTTCACAACCTCTGTCAACCTCAAAGAAAGCTCTGGACCATGTCTTGGGATTCTTATCCATGAGAAACTTATGTGCACCAGGGTTGGCCTTTTTAATCTTATCCATTATTTTATTGAAAAGTTGAGGGTATGATGCTTTAGATGATGCCTGAATAGATTCCTAAACTCCAATCCAGTGTAATGTTTCCTAAAGCCTTCATATATGTGTCTTGCACATTGCCTATGCTCAGCATATGGCATTACTAGCTTCACTGCTTCAATAAGACCCTACAAAGGCATGTTGGTGTGTTAGATCATGTTTAATATTATATTAACAATTGTGGGAAAAAATCAATGTGTAAAGCATACCTTGTGTTGATCAGATATGAGAGTTAGACCTTGACCTTTAACTTTACCCAAATCTTCTTCAAGCAACTCTAAAAACCAACTCCAATTATCTTTATTTTCAACATTTACCACGCACCAAGCCACAGGGGTAAATGTGGTTATTCCCATCTCTACCAATTGCGCAAGAATTTCCCTTGATTAGGACTTTTCAGAAAACAACCATCTAAGGCTATAACTGGCCTACATCCTTCTTTCCATCCATTAGCTAATCCAGCAAAACAAACATAAAACCTATCAAAATATGTCTTGTTATCTGGGTTGACTGTCACTCCCAACTTCACAGTTGACCCAGGATTGGTGTCTAAAATAGCTTTCCCATAAGATCTTAGCATACCATAGTGTTCACGCTACATTTTTTCATTCTGTGTCAAGGCAAACTTCTTTGCATTTACACATTGATTAGGTGTAACCTTACACTTGTATTTTTTCATCACTAGGTCAGCTATACTATTCAACCTAATCTCAGGATTATCCCTAATCTTTTCACCAAAGACTATCCCTATCCACTTATAGTTGACCAATGAGCCAAACTGGAAATTCCTAACACATGTATACTCATCAACTAATGTTTTAACCTGAAAAGTTTTCTCTTCTGACATCCAACTAGCATAACATCTCCAAGGACATGATGGCAATTCATTACTACTAACACTAGGATACCTGATTTGCTTCCTTTGTTTACCGTATCTGGATCACCACCCTTTCGGTCTTTGTCCACACCTAGCCACCACCATCTTTGAATTACTCTTCTCATACCATAGTGAGAACCCATTAGCCAAAGCATAGAATGTCAAACACTCCTTGAACTTGTTCACGCGTCACATACTTTAAACCTTCTGCAATTGTAACACAACATAAGTTAACATTCATCATTAATAAACAACATAACAAATTTTAATTTAAATATAAGTATGCTAAACATACTCACCTCTGGTTTCCTCGGCCCAGTGTGTACTTTCATCATACATGGGGTACCTTTCAATACTTGTTTGAGCAGTAATGAAAGGGTCTTGAGTGTTTCCCTCCTCATCAGTAGCCTTAAGCTTTCTTAGTAGCTCATCCATGAACAAATCATGATCGGTCCTAACATCGAGAACGAAGAAGAATTTAAAGGCACACTATTTGCCTCATTTGGCTCTTCCATCTGCTCTACCTTATCCCTATTAGCTTTGATCCTATTTCTAAGCTCAATCAATTCCTCTTCACCAGGACTAAGATAATCAACAGACTTATCACTATCATACTCCCAATCATAATCACTATCGATCATCATCATTTTCAATCACCCTAGCATCCATACTAGTACTACCACTAGTACCTACACCACTAGCTTGGTGAGAAGATTCACCTTGAGTTTCAAAGATACTCCATCTCACCCCAAGCCTCCATCTCATATATGCTAAAATCATTGCAATACCTTATTTTTGGACTGACTTTACTCTTAGCAACACTAGCATCCATACTTGTTCTATCTACTTTACCTAGGTACTCAGATAAGTCCATATGAAAGTGTTGGAGATATACATCAAGCTCACCAAATAAAACAGCCACATCAAACATATAGTTTAGCTCATTATCATCAGTGACTCTAACTAAACCAACCTCCAATTCATGATTTGGGACTCACGTAATACACCCCTTCAATATCTGTTTCAACTTTTTCTTCAAGATATTGGGCAAACTCTAAGTAAGGCATCCTTCTAATAGACATAGGACTGACAACACCATGCACATACCTAAGAGGACCATGGCTGAAATACCCATCCCAGTTTATAACTAAGATGTGTTGAACAGATGAGGTATCATTCAAAAAGTACCAAACACTAAAATTAGGGCTTGCTTACTATTTACGATTAAAACACAATTAACTCATTCAAACGAAATTACATACCTGACTTGTTACGAAAATAATAAACAATTGGAAAGGAGCAAAGTGGATTTTTCAATTTCGTGGATTAGGGTTTTTCAGGTTGGAAAAGCGGGAAGATGTTGGGAGGACTGATTTGGGGGGAAATGGATTGGGGTTAATAAATCGTTTTTTATTTAATATTAGTCCCCAATGTTTGGTAAGTTGACATAAATGGTCCCCCAATATAATAAAACGAGTAAAACTGATTTTTTTCGGTTAATGGTTAGTTAATTGTGCCACGTGTCCAATTTGGTTACAATAAGAGTCATTAAGAAAGTTTTTTGTTTTAATAGGAAAATTAAAAGTTTATTGTCACAATAGTAAAAAGTGGAAAGTTTGTGTATTTTTTACACCATTAACCCTTTCTACAATGGTCTGAGCCAAGCTGACCAAGACTCTTTAAATGCCTCCGCGGGAGGTAATTTCCTAAGAAAGACCACAAAAGAAGCCTTGCAAATCATAGAAAACAAGTCCCGTGCCTCTATACAAACAAAGACATATCGCTCTCAGTCTAATGCATGACCTTCTACTTCATCTCACGTGAGTACATCTAGCACCGATGCTAAGATTGACAAACTCACGGATGCTATTCAAGCTTTGGTTCTTGCAAACCAAAAGAAAGTCACTTTCACACAGACACCATCACATGGTGAAGTGAAGAAAGTCGAGGTCTGGTCACTTGTGGTGGCCCTCATGCATACTACAACTGTATCGCCACGATGGTAGTCCGTTTGCAGCCAATGCTATAGCCGGTACTTCACATCAGGGAGGTAATCAATACCGTCCTCAAAATGAACCAAACTACCGTGCTAATACTTATCGGGGACCACCGGTTTTAACGGAATCATAACATGCAAAACCGAATCGAACCAACCTAGAATGAACCAAGGTTATCAAAACCAATGTAATTTCTATCCCGGACCAAATCAAGGTTTCCAACATCAAGGAAACTTTAATCAAAACAATTTCAATCGAGGAAATCAATTTCATGGAAATGTGAATCCTAACCAAGGGAATTTCCAACAACAAGGCTATAATCAAAACATACGGCCTCAAAATTTCTCCACCTCCTCCAAGATCAACATCGATGAGCTTTTGAAGCAATTCATGAAATCCCAAGATGAAATGAACAGGTTGTTGGTTAGCCGATTCGACATTAAGAAGTCTCTAAATGATCAACCCTCGGGCTCAGGAAAACTTCCGAGCAACACGATCGCTAACCCGAGGGCGATGCAAAGGCGATCACAACCAGAAGTGGTGCTTCATATGATGGACCCGCTATTCCTACTACCTCTTCTTCTTCTCTCCCGAAGGTAGTGGAAAGTGAACCTGAGGCGACAAAGGACCAAGTGCAACCCACTAGCTTACAGAGCACTGCACATGTCCATCCTCAAGTTGTCCCGAAACCCAAATCCAAACCGGAGTTGTTTTGAACCTCCAGTATTTCCCGTTGAAAACCCCAAATCCAAATCTTCTATTCCTTACCCATCACGTTTGAATGAGCAAAAGCTCCATGAAAAAGCTAGTCATCAAATGGATAAATTTTTTCAAATTTTCCAAGAACTACATTTTGACATAAGCTTTGCGGATGCTATCATGCTAATGCCCAAGTTTGCATCAACTCTCAAACACATGTTAAGCAACAAGGAAAAGCTGTTTGAAATGGCTAAAACTCCTCGAACGAGAAGCGCCAGCTGTTAAAGAAGCTTCCCAAAAACTTGGTGATCCTGGAAAATTTCTTCTACCTTGTGTTTTAAAATGATTGAATGCTTTGCCCTCGCCGATCTTGGTGCAAGCATCAATCTGATGCCTTATTCAGTATGGAAGAAACTTTCTCTTCCAGAACTTATTCCTACTGCATGACTCTTGAGCTTGCAGATCGTTCAATATCGCGTCCTCTTGGCATCGCCGAGGATGTATTCGTGAAAGTAGGAAAGTTCCATTTTCCGGCTGACTTTGTGGTTGTTGACTTCGATGCGGTCATCGGGTTCCCTCATTGTTGGGACGAGGATTCCTGAGAACAAGCCGTGCTCTCATTGATGTATTTGAGCAAGAAATCACATTACGTGTGGGTAATGAAGCAGTCACCTTTAACCTTGATCAATCTTCGATGTACTCCGCAAACTATGATTCTGAGTCGGTTAACCGAATAGATATCATTGATGTTGCTTCAAAAGAGTACTCTCAAGAAGTTCTCGGTTATGTTCATAATTCTTCGAGTGATAATCTCACTCATTCCTCACAACCCATCATTGCCAATTCTACTCCTTCTCTCACTCTGTTTGAGGAAAGTGACTTCATCTTGGAAGAGATTGAAGCATACTTGTCTAGTGATTCGGTTTCATGGGAAATTGATCACGCTCCAATTGACATCGAGAGAGATATTCTTCTCATCGAGAAGATGCTCAATGATGATCCTTCATCAATCCCTCCTCAAGAACTTCATAAAGAGGAAATCAAAACCATTGAAAAATCTAATGATCCTCCCGAAGTTGAACTTAAGGACTTACCACCTCATCTCGAGTATGCATTTCTTGAGGGTGATGATAAATTACCAGTCATTATTGCTCAAGATTTGAGTAAAGATGAAAAGACTGCTTTGATAAAGGTCTTGAAGTTACACAAGCAAGCAATTGCTTGGAAACTCTCTGACATTAAGGGTATCAACCACGAGTTTTGTACTCACAAAATCTTGATGGAGGATGACTTCAAGCTGCCAGTCAACATCGAGAAGGGTGAATCCTAAGATTCATGAGGTTATCAAACAGAGGTTCTCAAACTTCTTGATGCAGGATTAATTTACCCGATCTCAGATAGTCCTTGGGTTAGCCCAATTCAATGTGTTCCTAAAAAGGGTGGCATAACTGTTGTCACAAATGAAGAAAACGAGTTAATTCCAACTCGATTGGTTACGGATGGCGTGTTTGCATTGACTATCGCAAGTTGAATGACGCCACCTAAAAGACCATTTTCCCTACCCTTCATGGACCAAATGCTTGAGAGATTAGCAGGGAACGAATACTATTGTTTCTTAGATGGTTTCTCGGGTTATTTTCAGATCCCCATTGATCCACAGGATCAAGAAAAGACCACATTCACTGCCCATACGAACTTTTGCCTACTGACGTATGCCTTTTGGCCTATGTAACGCTCCTGGCACGCTCCAACGATGTATGATGGCAATTTTCCACGACATGATCGGGGAAACAATGGAGGTGTTTATGGATGACTTCTCGGTCATTGGGGACTCATTTCAAACATGTCTCTCCCATTTAGAAAAAATGCTAAAACGGTGTGAAGACACCAATCTTTGTCTAAATTGGGAGAAGAGCCATTTTATGGTTAAGGAGGGTATTGTCCTTGGCCATAAGATTTCCAAAAATGGGATCGAGGTTGACAAAGCAAAAGTCGATGTTATTGCCAAATTGCCTCATCCTACTACCGTCAAAGGTATTAGGAGTTTTTTAGGTCATGCCGGTTTTTATCGCAGATTCATACAAGATTTTTCTAAAATCGCCGGCCTATGACTCATCTCCTTGAGAAGGATGCTCCTTTTATCTTCTCACTGAGTGCATCAAGCTTTTGAAACATTAAAGAAAAAGCTTAACGGAAGCACCCATTCTCGCGTTCCCCCGACCGATTTACCCTTTGAACTCATGTGCGATGCAAGTGATTTTGCTATCGGTGCAGCCCTGGGGCAACGTATAACCAAGCATTTTCAGCCTATCCATTACGCAAGTAAAACTATGGGAGGCTCAAACCCATTACACCACCACGAAAAAGAGCTACTAGCCATGGTGTATGCGTTTGAGAAGTTTTGGCCATACTTAATCTTGACCAAATGCGTGGTGTATACGGATCACTCGGCTCTCAAATATCTCTTTGCAAAACAAGATGCAAAGCCGAGATTGCTTCGTTGGGTTCTCCTCCTGCAAGAATTTGATATCATTATATGTGATAAAAAAGGAGCTGAGAACCTAGTGCGATCATCTGTCCGATTAGAAAACCCTCACCAAGATATTTTCGAGAAAAAGGAAATAAATGAAACATTTCCTCTCGAAACACTCAATGCGGTTACTTTTAGTGGAAACTCTACTACCCCATGGTTTGCTGACTTCGCAAATTACCATGCGGGTAACTTCATAGTGAAAGGAATGTCGACCCAAGAGAAGAACAAATTCTTCAAGGATGTTAAACATTACTTCTGGGACGACCCTACTTATTCAAAATCTGTGCGGATCAAGTCATCCGACGGTGTGTTTATGGACGGAAGCTATGGACATTCTCAAAGCTTGCCATGCGGACCTCAATGGGGCCATCATAGTCCAAACTACACCGCCAAAAAGGTGTTTGATTCCAGGTTTTATTGGCCCACTATTTATAAGGATGCCCACGATTTTGTCAAAGCATGTGACGCTTGTCAACGTCACGGAAATATCTCACAAAGAAATGAAATGCCACAAAACGCCATTCAAGTGTGTGAGATCTTTGACATCCGGGGCATTGACTTTATGGGGCCATTTCCATCATCTCGAGGAAACAAATACATACTCTGGTCGTTTACTATTTTTCAAAATGGGTTGAAGCGAAAGCTTTGCCTACCAATGATGCCCGAGTTGTTGTGAAATTCTTAAAATCTCTTTTGCTAGGTTTGGAACTCCACGAGCTATAATCAGTGATCGTGGTACGCATTTCTGCAATGACCGGTTTGATAGAGTCATGCAAAAGTATGGTGTGACCCACCGCCTCTCTATCGTACCACCCCCAAACAAGTGGGCAAGTGGAAGTTTCCAACCGAGGGATTAAAAGAATTTCGAGAGGACAGAGGCGAAAACCGTGCCCCTTGGTCGGATAAGCTAGATGACGCACTCTGGGCCTTCCGTACAGCTTATAAAACACCCATCGGTGTACTCCATACAAGCTAGTGCGGAAGGCGTGTCATCTGCCGATTGAGCTAGAGCACAAAGCATACTGGGCCTTAAAACATACCAACTTCGATATCCAAACTGCGGGTGATCACAGAAAAATTCAAATGAATGAATTAAATGAACTCCGTGATCAAGCATACGAGAACTCTTTGATCTACAAAGAAAAGACAAAGAAGATTCATGACTCCAAAATCAAGAACCGCGTTTTCCACGTCGGTGATCGAGTCCTTCTTTTCAATTCAAGATTGAAGATTTTCTCAGAAAACTAAAATCCCCTGGTCGGACCATTCACCATCAATAAAGTATTTCCTTATGGAACCATTGAGTTATCTCAACCCGATGGTCCAAATTTTAAAGTGAATGGTCATCGATTGAAACACTATTTTGGAGACGACATTCCACCCATGGTTGTCCTGGATTTACAAACTTTCCCCATGAACCAATGAATGCGGGGATCGAGTCAAGCTAGCGACTTCGGGAATCAAAACAAGATAGCACACCATATGGGTTTTCACCCATATTTCTGAATTTTTTCTATTTTCTACCACCCTAGTGTGGGAGTTCCCCGCTGTGTATATAAATTTTCAGGTTTCAAAAAAAAATTCAAATAATGGCCGTATATTTCCTTTTACGTTTTAAGTTTCGGCATAACAGCCGTACTTTTAAATATTGAGGGAAATATTCATTTCTAGTGTTGGGGGGAATTCTCACGAATTTTATCATGTAATTATACCACCCAATTCCCCATTTTTGGCCAAAATTTTTTGGAGTAAGTGTTTGCACTTACTCGCCTTACGATTATCAGTCCGCCATGTCTAATAAACTAAAGGATTGGCTAATCCAAGAGCAAACGGCTCTTGGTAAAGATATCTCAAATCCGTTTATGGCTTGCAATTTGCCCAAAATTGTATGGTGCTCATTTTACCATATCTTTAAAAAGTGAAGAGTTGGCTAGCCCGCAAGTTTATGGCTTGTGGTAAAGGCGGTTGGAAAACCATAATTGGTAATCGACTCACCAAAGATATTTTATCTAAGAGTTGGCTAGTCCGAAGCAACGGCCGGTAAAGACAAATCAAAACCGTTGACAACTGGTGATTTGCTCAAAATCATTTGGTTATCATTGTACCAAGGTTCTTACTTGAATGAAAACAATTGGCTACTCCAGTAAGTGGCTTTTGGTAAAGATATGAAATCCATTAAATTTTCATAAAAGATTGCTAGGGACTAGCAATAGTTTAGTGTGGGGATTGATGAGTGTCTAAATACTCATCATTTTATTCCATTTAAACGCAAAAATATCCGAAAACACTTGAAATGCCACATAATGCTATAAATATCATTGAAATGTGTTTTTATGTGTTACAAGTGCAAAAGGATTGAAAACTGATGAAAAACAACAAAGTTTACATAATTTACGCCAAATTCCTAAACTTTCATAAATTGGAAAATCTAGTCCCTGGATATTCAAATCATGTAAAATGTCATTTAAAGTCCCTAGGGATTCTTGAGTTGTCAAACTTGGTCCTTGAAGTTTAAAATTGCAAAAATGGCAACTTAGGTCCTTGAAGTTTCAAAAATGACACAAATAATCCTTGGAAATTTAAAATGGAAAATAATTACATATATGGTCCTTGGTTTATCATATTTGGCAGGTTAGGTCCTTGAAGATACTTTGGAATAATCACACATGAGGTCCCTCAACTTTGCACAAATTACAAAAATGGTCCTTGGGCTTAAAACTACTACAAACCAAACCGGATCCTTTTTAAATACCTAAACCCAAAATAATACCCAAGCCCAAACCCTTACCCACCCACCCACGGTTTAAAAATAAAAATCGCCATCCCTGTTCAATCGTCGCCTCTACCTCACCTCAAACCCAAACCACCGTGGTTTTCACCACCACCTGTCCACCACCTTTCCACCTCAAACCCAGCTGTATAACCACTCCCTTCCACCTCCACATCCTCCCAAAATTCTTTAATTGCAAAAACCTGCTCAAATGACTTTTTGGCGCCAAAAGTGAATTCAAAGGCTATGATCATCTCTGCTCATCCAATGGCCAAGATTGAAAGTGGGATATATTCAGAAGCATGTGGGGAGTCTCAAAAAGCTATAAAGAAGAAAGAAGAAGCAGAGGAAAAAAAATATCTAGTGTAATTTAATTTAGCTTATGTCAAATTAATGTTGTTTTAATTTCCAGTGTATGTTTAAGCTTTCAAGTCTTGAATTAAGTTATTTCAGTGTAATATTAACCTTTTCAAGATCAATTTCAATTTTTAGTTTCCTTTCATGTTTGTGCAATTTTTACTTAAAATTCTCATTTTAACTTAAAGTTGTTTGTAATGGATGTTATGGACTCATAAGCTCATATAAGTTCCTTATATAGCTTGTGTAAGCTATTAGATACCTTAAAAATCAGTGTAGAGTTATAATTCAAAAATACCAAAAAAATACTCAAAAATGGTGAGAAAATAAAAAAATCAATGGATAAGATGATTACATTTGAGAGGGTAAATTTTGGATTTCCTTGGGTTAGATGCTTCTTGGGAAGCTATAGGAAGTGTTCTTGAGCCTTGGTTCTCAGTTTTCACTTGGATTCCATTTTGTAAGCTTTTTGTTCCATTTTAGCATTTTACTGTTTAAGTCATTTATTAGCTTAAATCTTTGTGTTTTTATGTTTCTAAGTTGTAGTTAAGTAAAATTATACATTAAAACAGTTTGCTTGTTCTCTTTAATTTGTAGTTACTAAAAACCTTAGTTTAACAGTCATTATAGCATAATTGTCATTTCTTAGTTCTATGATGTTATTGTTGTTGTTTAATGCTTCTTTAGTCTCAATATATGATAATATAAGGTCTTGAATCAGTTGTATGGTCTTAATCTGTGAAATCATTTGAAAATCACAAAATCAGTTGGTTAAAGGGTTGTTTGGATTCACGTGTTTACCTGTGTTAGAGGTGCGTGTTGTTGCTTATTGTTGTTTTATGTCACATTGGTATCTAATAACTCAGTGCAACCATAAAAACTGCCCTTATTTGATAAAAAATCAAAATAGCATTAAATCTTTATTTGATAATTAACTGTTAGGATTTAGATTGTAAAATTCATCATAGTTGCTTATAACTTGGTAATCTAGCTTAATTTCATCTTAACTTAGCTTAATATAACATAATCAGTAAGTAAATTGGATTCAAATCTCACTTAAGTCAACTTTTCAGTTTTGCCATAAAAAGTCAAATTGGTTCAAAACAGTTTTACATGAAACTTTGTGGATTTTTCATGTCTTCATATTTGGTCAAAAGCTTTTGATATTTTGGGTTTAACAAGTTAAGCTGGTCTGGTTTCTAAATCGATTTTGTGAAATTTTTCTTAAGCTCTTTAAGCTTAAAATCACTTTCAAACAGCTTATCTCCCTGTGTGCTGAGTAGTTAATTGTATCTGCTTGATTTCACAAGCTCACACAGAGCTTATTAGTGGGACCCAGGGCTTGACCCTTAGTTTTTTGGAAAGCTCATCTAGCTATCTCTTTAGTCCAGTGCTTATTTTCCACTTTCTAGCTTATTTGTTAGGGCTGCAATCAGCTTCTATTTTGTCCCATTCACTCAAAGACGCTCAATCGGTGTACTTGAGCCATTTCACAAGCTCACACGGAGCTTAATAGTGGGCCCCACCTTGTATACTTTGGTTTTCTGAGAAGCTCACCTAACAAGCTTGTTGTGTCAGTGCTCATTTTGAGCTTTGGAGCTTTTGCCCCTAGCTTAATCTAGCCTCCAAAACCTTGGAGCTGTTTGGTTCATGTGGTATTTTGGAATTGCTTATTTGCTTATTAAAGCTTATCAGTGTGGTTCTTTGTGCCTTTTAGCTTTATTTAAGTACCTTTAGCTTATTTGCATCTTATTTTACCTTTGGTTCCAATCTGAAGCTTATTTCAAGCTTATTTGAGCTTAAATCATCAATTTAAGCTCAAAAGCTCAAACTGTTAAGCTCATAAGCTTCCATACTGCTCATTTTTAAGTTCTAAATTTTTTGTTTTCATTAAAAGTTTGTATAATCAGCAGTATAATAGGTTTAAAAAAATAAAAAACACAAAAACATCAATTTTAAAAATAGTGATAGCGTTTATTTAATATAATTTAGCTTTTAATTTTCTTTTCACTTATTAAGCACTTATATGTTTTTATATTTTTCTTAAGTTTCTGTCATATTAAAGTATTTTTAGAAATTTTCTTAGATTTTTCCTTTGTCATCTAGTATTTTTAATAATTAATAAAGCTTTTAATTAATAATTAATTAATATTAAAGTATTAAATAGTAAAATTAATTTTATTAAGTAAAACCATGTTTTTATATTTTTCCTATCTTTGTTAACTTAATTAGAACCTATAAAAATTAATCTTATAATTTTCCCTTTTATTTTCTAATTTTAATCCTTTAATTAGTTTAATTAGATTTGAAGTATTAATTAAGTTTTTAATTTATAAAACCTTTGCTAAAAGACAAAAATATTTGTTTTAATTTTTATAAATCTTTTAAGTTGTTCTAGATTTTTAGAAAATAAATTTGTGATTTTCTTAGTTAGTTTTGTATTATAAATCCTTTTTAGATTAATTAAAATAGATTTTAAATAAGTTTAAAATAGTTTTGATTAATTAATTAATATTAAATTAATATAATATTAGTAAAATATTTTCTTTTTTAGATTTTAATTTTCTTTAAGTTTAAAAAGTTTTAAATTTTCATTTTATACCCTTTAGTTTTAAACTTGTCATTTTAAGTCCCTGTAGTTTTTAAATTTACATTTTTATTTACTTGTTATACACGCTTGTTTAATCTTGATTGTGCTTTATAGCTCTGTATCCAAATACAATTCCATACAATCGGTGAGTGTAATTATCAACCAAAATCCTACTGATTATTATCCTTAGTGATCATTCTACTTCAACGCTTTCAAACACCATTCAACCTCCGGGGACTTAGGTGCGACTTCGGGAATCCACTAAATACCAAGGGAAATTGTATTGAGTCCATAATAGTTGACTTTTGTTGACTAAAACCTTTGGTCAATATTTCTTATCTTGTTGTCACACCCCAATTTACCGTTTTGTTTGGCGGAATGGAATTCACGGGGCTTGAATGCCATAGCACCAAAACAATCACACCTATTACATTGAAACCAAAAGTGTCGTTTAAAAACACATCGTTGGATATTTAATAAAAACATTCAGAGTACAACATCGGTCCCAAAAGTTTAGAAAGTTTGCGGAAATACAAATATATTACAAATCCAAACGATGTTTTGAAATAAAGTGCCATAATGTACAATGCTATAAGCCCATCGACGCCGACTCAAAAGGTGGTTCCTTAACCATGCCATGCGAGGTCTTAGTTACACAGAAAATACATTGCTAATAACGGTCAACAATAATGTTGGTGAGAAATCATAGGTTTATGTAAATGTTTTATACGACTACACAAGTATAGACCGGGCATGACAATCAAGTCACGTAAAAATGTTACAATTGCTATAAGTCCATGACACCGAAACTAGACTGTTCATAATGTAATGTATGCCCCTTCAGAGTGTTTGCCAGACAACTCCGTAATGTTATTAAATGAAATGCATCCGTATGACTAGTTGGGATTCACCAACCCGGATGGAGGCGTCACCCTCGATAGATCTATCCACTCATCCTCGCTTCAAAGATTAACGGTTCATGTTAGGGTAATGGGGACTTTAATTGGCAAATGCGGTAACTTAAGCAATGTAAATGAATTTAACATACTTGGTATCGTAATAAAAATGTTGTGCAATGTATTCTCCCCCAGGGGTTTGAAAATAATTGAAAGCATGTAAAACGGGGCTATGAAAACTCACTTGGTAAACTGGAATGATGACAAGAGTGAGTACACTGAGGTATAATGTGATGCTTTAACCGGGACCTATTACGAATGATATGATATGTAATGAGTTGCAATGTAATGTTATGCATGCATTTCGTATGTTATTTATACCATTTCATGTTTTGAAAATATTACACTTCGTCGAAAAATACTCTTTTGACGTCTTGACCCTTCAAAAATGACTTTTCAAGTTTTTACGTCAAAATGTCATCCTACAATGGTTTCGTAATGTTTTATAGTGAAATTTTCACTTGCCGCAAAACAATGTCGTCCGGAATTTTCATGAAATTAACAAAATGGCTTTGGAAAACTAGTCAGTAAACGGTGTACGCCGATCGTTAGAGAACGAACTCGACGGTTTTGGAAAGTTTGTATCGATATCTAAAAGTTTCGGTTCAGGAGTTTTCGTCCAAAAGGTCTCGAACATAAAGATAATAAGGGTTAAAGTTAGTGATTTTGTCTAATTGTTGTGTAAAAAAAATGAGTTTCGGCCAAGTTTAAACATCCGTAATTAATTTATATCAACTCCGCTATACAAACGGTTTGTCGTTTTAGAAAATATGCTTGGTGATCTCAATTTTATTAGAAGACAATTCATTCCAAAAAGTTCCACATCATGGTTAAAAACAGCCCTCAACATGGGCGTTTACCACAGTAACACTTGTATCGTAAAAATAATATAGTTTTTTCGAAAATAATAGTTACGCAACTTTATGAAAACGTGCATATCTTTGTCGCTTCAAACCGCTTTCTACGCTTTTATACGCCCTTAGCTTCAGTATCAAATTATACTAATATATTTTTGATAAGTCGAAATAATTTGTAAAGCTTAAGGCTCGTTTTTGACTCGTATAAGATAAAAACATGTTGCTGAAATTTCTGAAAAATATATATTTCGCCGCCAAACTTTAAAAATTCATAACTTCTTACGTTATAACTCCGCTTTTATTCCGTTCAAGCGACAACGGATTCGTTTTAAAGTATATTTTCTAAATATCAAGGCCAAAATGTCGTGCCTACTGTCGGATTTTCCAGAAAATCAAAACAAGGACAGACCTCTTTTTATAGTTATCGAAAATAGTTTTTCTCGGACAAAACCTATTCTAATCCCTTCAAATCAACTCCAAAGCTACTCTAATCCTACCATACACCTTCTTAGGGTGTCATGGGTTCCTAGACATCATCAAGACCAAAGTATACCAAGGGAATAATTATAGGATGACCAAATATATTTATATATACTAAAAATCATGTAAAATGGTATAAATCACATATGTCTTGCATGTTGCTCCAAAAATGAAAAGATACTTATGAGATGATAAGGAAACATGAAAAATGAAAGAAATATGCTTACTAGTTAATATGATGAGGTGCAAGGAACAAGGTTAAACCTAAACACTCTTGGTTTTTATTTCAAAACCTTATAAAGAATGTTATCTAGATTGTTAATAACTTGAATCTTGAGAAAAATTTTGATGATGATCCCTTTTGCTCTTGATGTAGAACCGGTTAGGAAGGAAAACAAAGAAGAGAGAAAGAGTTTTACTAATACTTGGTGAATAATTTTGTGAAGTGAATGAGAAAAATAAGTGAAGTAAGACTTATAAGTTGAGTAAAATTATTAACAATCACAAACCATACATCATTTAATGACTACCCTCCCCCTTGGTCGGCCAAGGGGGGGAGGGATGTAAGATATTTATTTTTTTTTTTCAAAATATTGTGTAATTATTTATTTGTGTACTTATTATAAGAAAATGTAAGTAAATTTGTAGGAAATTGTAACTTGTAGAATAAATGGTAACTTTTAGGTACAAGTAAGTTTTAATAGATCAAAATAGAATGTAATGAGATAATAAAAATTGTAAAAATACATTCCTTGTGAAATTTGAGTGATAAAATAATTATCGATCGTTTTTTTGAAAACGTCGTAATAATATAACTTTAACGATTAATATACCAAATAAATTCAAAACACTAGTTGAACTAAAAATATAGTTTTTATAAACTAATGTAAGTATAAAAATATGTCCGGGATCTTTTTGAAAATAACGGATTAAATATTCAAAATAATAACTCACGCGATAACGTTTATTTAATATAAAATTCACGCGTTAAATGTGAAATGCAATGTCATGAATGAACTAATATGATGCAAATGATGCAAATGAAATGTAGACTAAACTTAGTCCATATGAAATGTACGTGATGTTATGATCATGAATTCGCCGCTAAACCTTAAAGGTTACGCGAATTTGGAACAAGTAAACCAAGTTTACGATAAATGTTGAAATAGTGAGGCATAAATTGACCTTTCAGAAATGACCTCGAAAGTACGGGTTGTCACATTCGCCATCCAAAAGGAATTCGTCCCCTGATTCAATCAATATTTAGGTCTAACGTGTCGGTGAAAAGATGAGGATACTTGTGTCGATCCGTCTTCCCGCCCAAGTAAACTCAGACCTCTCGAGAATTCCAAATAACCTTCACGATAGGAATACGACTTTGTTTCAACCGCTTGACCTCGCGGTCCATGATTTCTACAGGTTCCTCCACAAAATTGAGTTTATCGTCAAGTTGAACTTCGTCCAATGGAATAACGAGCGATTCGTCCGAAAAGACATTTCTTCAGTTTGAAACGTGAAGCGTATTGTGTACATGACTAAGTTCGACGGAAGATCAAGTCGATAAGCTACCGACCAACTCGCTCAAAATCTTGAATGGTCCAATGTACCGGTTTAACTTTCCGCGCTTCCAAATCGCACTACTTCCAAGGCTTATACTTTCAACATAACTTTGTCGCCCACTTGAAATTCCAATGCTTTGCGCCTAACATCGCATAACTCTTCTCGCTCCTTGCGCTTCCGAGTCTATCACGAATTTGAACTATCTTTTGTTGTTTCCGTTCATTTCGACCAATAGTTGTGCGCTCCTACCTCGCCCAACAAACAGCGGTGATCGGCACTTTCAACCATAGAGTGCCTCGAATGGTGCCATCTTTATACTGGTGTGATAACTATTGTTGTACGAGAATTCAATCAATGGCAAATGGTTAGCCCAACCATTTCCAAAATCAATTACACATGCCCTCAAAGATATCTTCTAACGTTTGAATTGTCCTTTCGCTTGACCGCCGGTTTGTGGATGATATGTCGTGCTCATCTCTAACTGTTCAATGAATCTTGCAATGAATTCAGAAGTTTGAAGTAAATCGGCTATCTCTCATCGGAAATGATAGAAATTGTGCGCGCGCGGCCTCGAGACTATTTCATTGACATAAAGTCTAGTGAGTTGCTCCATGGAATAAGTCTCTCTAATCGGTATGAAATGGGTTGACTTGGTAAGGCGATCAACAATTACCCAAATAGCGTCGTAACCTCCCGATGTCTTAGGAAGTTTTGTAACAAAGTCCATTGTAATGCGTTCCCATTTCCATTGAGGAATTTCCGGTTGTTGGAGTAACCCACGGCTCGATATTCGACTTTTACCTTAGAGCGTAAGGCATTTGCTAACGTGACGTGGTACGCTTTCTGCCATGTTCGCAACCAATAAAGTTTAAGATCTTGATACATCTTATCGATCCTCGGTGAATAGAATACTTTGACTTATGCGACTCATACATAATCAATTCTCGTATTCCGCCATACAATGGAACCCACATTCTATCCTTGAAACATAATACTCCATCTGCTCTTTACAAAACCATTTATGCCTTCGGGCATACCATAAAGCTTTTCACTTGGTCGGTTTTCCTCCTTAAGTGCCTCGATCTGTGCTTCGTGGATTTTCGATGGTAAAGGAGAAATAATCGTCATTCCCAATGACCGAACTCTTAAAGGTTTAGGCCTCTCTTTCCGACTAAGAGCATCGGCCACAACATTGGCTTTTCCCGGGTGATACTTGATTTCACAATCATAGTCGTTGAGTAACTCCAACCAACGACGTTGCCTCATATTAAGCTCCTTTTGATCGAGAATATATTGCAAACTCTTGTGGTCGGTAAACACTGTGCACTTTGTACCGTAAAGGTAGTGTCTCCAAATCTTGAGTGCAAAAACTACGGCCCCTAACTCGAGGTCATGAGTGGTGTAATTCTTCTCATGAGTCTTAAGTTGTCGAGAAGCATACGCTATCACCTTCTTGTTTTGCATTAAAACAGCCCCAAGTCCTTTATGCGAAGCATCACAATATACAACAAAATTCTCAATTCCTTCGGGTAGTGCCAAAATTGGCGCTCGCAAAGCTTTTGCTTCAACAACCTAAAAGCAACTTCTTGTTTCTTTCCCCATTCATACTTCTTGTTTTTCTGTGTCAACTTGGTCAAAGGTCTAGCTATCTTCGAAAAACCTTCGATGAACCTTCGGTAATACCCTGCTAGTCCTAGAAATTGTCAATTCTCAGTAGGATTCGCGGAGTAGCCCAATCTTTCACGCTTCAATCTTTATGGATCAACTTGTAGTCCTTGACTATCAATGACGTGACCAAGAAATTGCACTTTGTGGTTCCAAAAATCACACTTCGAAAATTTGGCATACAACTTCTCATTCTTGAGTAGTCTTAAAATCGTCCTTAAATGCTCTTCGTGCTCTTCTTTGCTCTTTGAGTAAATCAATATGTCGTCGATGAACACTATAACAAACTTGTCCAAATACGGTTTACAAACTCTATTCATGAGATCCATGAATACCGCAGTGCATTAGTCAATCCCAACGGCATCACTTGGAACTCGTGAATGACCGTAACGTGTTCTAAACGCTGCGAATATCTCTTCCCGAACTCTCGGTTGATGATAACCCGACCGAAGATCAATCTTGGAATAAATACTAGAACCTTGCAATTGATCGAACAAGTCATCAATATCGGGAGTGGGTAACGATTGTTCACCGTTAACTTGTTCAATTCTCTATAATCTATGCACATTCGGAAGGATCCATCCTTCTTCTTTACAAACAAGACCGGTGCTCCCAAGGCTAAGAACTCGCCTAATGAATCCTATGTCTAGAAGTTCTTGCAATTGATTAGACAACTCTTGCATTTCGGATGGTGCTAAACGGTACGGTGCTCGCGAATCGGTAAGCACTCCGCACTAAGTCAATATGAAATTCTACTTGGCGTGCCGGTGGAAGTCCCTGTAAATCCTCGGAAATACTTCTAAAATTCACGGACAATAGGTACATCTTCAAGTCGCTTCTCCTCCCGACTTTTCTCGACACATGGGCTAAGAAAGCAAGACAACCTTTCTTAATGTACTTCTCCGTTTTGATACTCGATATGATACTAATTCTAGTTCCACTTCGTTCCCCACGAATAATCAAAGTTTCACCGTTGTAGGGAAGATGAACAACTTTCTCATCACAAATGATCTTTGCACGATGCTTAGATAACCAATCCATGCCGATGACGACGTCGAAACTACCAAGCTCTACGGGCATGAGGTCTATGTTGAAGGGATGATTTAGAAAATTGAATGTGCAACCACGGACAATGGTGTTGGTGCTAACTAAGTTACCATTAGCTAATTCAACGATGTATGATATGTCTAATGTGGTTGGTTTAATGTTGAGCAAAGGTGCAAATGCATTGGACACAAAACTTTTATCGGCACCAATCAAATAAAAGCAAGCATAACGATTATTGAGAAGGAACGCATTATAACATTCGGTCCTCCCTATCTTCTCCGCCTCCAATGACGTAAACCCTTCCTTGTGCCATACCTCCTTGATTCGGATTTCCTTGGTTCCTTCCCTTCTTACATTCGCACTTGTAGTGTCCACGCCCCTAAACCAAAACATGTAACTTATGGCGACTTGCAATCCCTAGTTCGGTGACCAACCTTCTTGCAATTCTCACATGGATCGGGACATCGACCTGATTGTGATGACTCAAACACCTATTACACTTCCAAAACCCCGAATACCCTTTTCCTTCCTTTTGACCCGCAGCATAAGCCTTAGCAACCTCTTGCCTCTTGGGTGGTTGTTGAGTAGCATTTCTACCCCTGGTGTTGTCCCACTTCCGTTTGTTGTTGTTGCTATTGTTGTTGTTGTAGTTGGCTCGGTTATTGTTGTTATTGAAGCGGTTGATGGGGTTGTTGTTGTTGTTTCGATTGGTGTTGGTGTACTTACCTCTCTTCCCCACTTGTGCCATCAACTTCTGAGTCACTCGAATAGCTTCCTCAATTGTTTGTGGATCAAACGAAGTCACATCTCCTTGAATAACCTCGAAGTCCCCGATAAAAGCCTCTAGTAACTTCTTGTCCGTACCATAGACGGGCATAACGCTGCCAATTCCTCGAATCTCCGAATGTAAGTGTCAATATCGTACCCAATCGTTACTAATTCATAGAACTCTGTCTCCAACTTTTTCACTTCCGTACGAGGACAAAACTTCTTAGTCACCAAACCTTTAAATTGCTCCCAAGTAAGCTTGAAAGCATTCTCCATCCCAATCGGTTGAGCATATGAATTCCACCAAGACAATGCTCCATCGAGTAATGTACTCGTAGCAAATTTGACCTTACTATCATCCGGACAGTTACAAAGCAAAAACACCGATTCCAATTTTTCAAACCATCGAACCATTGCTGTAGCTCCCTCGGTACCTCTAAACTTAGTGGGATCTCCACTTTTGAAATCCTTGTAAGAACAGTTCTTAACTCCAGATCCTCCTACATTGCCGCGAGAGAAGAAGAAGCCTAGCGGCTTCAGCGGCAGCACCTCAAAGAGCCAGCAGCAGCCCATCAAGCTTCCTTTCAACTCTTAGGGCATTAGCTATGCTATCATTCACCAACTTTTGAATAGCTGCTTGGGTCATTTCGTGATGTGGCTTTCTTAGGCGCCATAATTCTTCAAAATCACAAGATGAAACAATCATGAGAACTCGTCAGTAGAAACAACCATCATACAAATATATCCACCACCACAACATGCATAAAGTAAATGGAATCACAACGGAACAATAACGAAATATCACAAATATAATCACAACACACGTGGATAATATACATGAAAATTTCGCCTACATGGACCGATATCATAGATAATAACAACCATTCCTACATAGTAGAGTCAATACTTGATACATTTGTTTGTACAACAACCAAAATACAACAAGTTCTTTAAACTACGTCACACACCGTGTGACTAGGATAATAATGGTCAAAACTATACATGACAAAGTCTACATAAGGCACCTCATGGTGCTCCGCCGCTCGATCCTCAAGATCACTTAACCCGAGTAGTCAAACTAGCCACCAAACTCCTCAACTCCAATCCGACCCCGCAAAGAAGCAATACTCTCCCCCTCTAACCGCCTATTCTCAATACTGGCGTGACAAATCAATAGAAACCCTCGCCAACACTAGGCCCTCGACCTCTTCCGCAATGGTCTCAACCCCGCCTTACCGACAGCCTCCAACCGTCGCGACAAACTATCTATCCGAATCCGGACTGCTGACTATCAATGCGGGCTCCTAACGCCTCGGTAGAAGGTCATGAAAGCACCGCCTGCACTTTAGAGCTCTCTCGCCAACTCGAACCTAACAGTGGCTCGCCCTCAGATGGTGGTGTCGGGATGTCAAACGAGCACGCTTTTGAGCGGCAAGTCCGATGCGCAAAGGATCCCTAAGAAAATACGATGAGGATGGTGATGATGGTGGTGCTAGTAGTGGTGATGGTGGGTGCAACGGGTCATGAGTTGGGCTAACGTGAGGAGTGGGTGCGACTTCTCCTCCTCGGAGGGTTCGGCCTCCGTGTCGGTCATGATAGGTGGAAAGGCCGGAGTAGAGCCAATGGAAGATACGATCTCTGGAGTGTGATGAAACATCATCCATGATAGGGTTATTGGGACATCATCCGAGCTAGAGTCCGATGATATGGTGATGGGATGTGAATCAAGACATGTCTCGTGACAACCGATGTGAAATAAAAGTAAATAACTCGAATAAAGTGTAAGTGAATCGCATAAAAGTGAATATGCACTTATGATGAAATGATGAGATGCTATGATAGTGTAGCTATAGTCTAGGGTCAATGATGCAACCTAGTTCTCTATAAGCAGTAGCTCGTACCAATCATGTCACACCCCAATTTACTCTTTTGCAAAATGCCGGAATGGAATTCTGGGGCTTGACTGTCATAGCACCACAATCACAGTTACATTGAACGACCTAAAGTGTCGTTTAAAACACATCGTTGGATATTTAATAAAAACATTCAGAGTTACAACATCGGTCCCAAAAGTTTAGAAAGTTTATGAAATACAAATATATTATAAATCCAAACGATGTTTTGAAATAAAGTGCCATAATGTACAATGCTATAAGTCGACGCCACGACTCAAAAGGTGGTTCCTTAACCATGCCATGCGAGGTCTTAGTTACACGAAAATACATTGCTAATAACGGTCAACAATAATGTTGGTGAGAAATCATAGGTTTATGTAAATGTTTTATACGACTACACAAGTATAGAGTGCATGACAATCAAGTCACATAAAAATGTTACAATTGCTATAAGTCCATGACACCGAAACTAGACTGTTCATAATGTAATGTATGCCCTCCGCAGAGTGTTTGCACAACCTCGTAATGTTATTAAATGAAATGCATCCGTATGACTGGTTGGGATTCACCAACCCGGATGGAGGCGCCACCCTCGATAGATCTATCCACTCATCCTCGCTTCAAAGATTAACGGTTCATGTTCGTAATGGGGACTTTCATATTGGCAAATGCGGTAACTTAAGCAATGTAAATGAATTTAACATACTTGGTATCGTAATAAAAATGTTGTGCAATGTATTCTCCTCCGTAGGTTTGAAAATAATTAAAAGCATGTAAAACGGGGCTATGAAAACTCACTTGGTAAACTGGAATGATGACAAGAGTGAGTACACCGAGGTATAATGTGATGCTTTAACCGGAACCTATTACGAATGATATGATATGTAATGAGTTGCAATGTAATGTTATGCATGCATTTCGAATGTTATTTATACCATTTTATGGGTTTTGAAAATATTACTTGTCGTCGAAAAATACTCTTTTGACGTCTTGACCCTTCAAAAATGACTTTTCAAGTTTTACGCCAAAATGTCATCCTACAATGGTTTTAGAATGTTTTATAGTGAAATTTTCACTTCGTCAAAAACAATGTCGCCGGAATTTTCATGAAATTAACAAAAATGGCTTTGGAAAACTAGTCGTAAAAAGCGGTACGTCGATCGTTAGAGAACGAACTCGACGGTTTTGGAAAGTTTGTATCGATATCTAAAAGTTTCAGTTCAGGAGTTTTCGTCCAAAAGGTCTCGAACATAAAGATAATAAGGGTTAAAGTTAGTGATTTTGTCTAATTGTTGTGTAAAAAAAATGAGTTTCGGCCAAGTTTAAACATCCGTAATTAATTTATATCAACTCCGCTATACAAACGGTTTGTCGTTTTAGAAAATATGCTTGGTGATCTCAATTTTATTAGAAGACAATTCGTTCCAAAAAGTTCCACATCATGGTTAAAAACAGCCCTCAACATGGACGTTTCAGCTACCGTAACACTTGTATCGTAAAAATAATATAGTTTTTCAGAAAATAATAGTTACGCAACTTTATGAAAACGTATATCTTTGTCGCTTCAAATCCGCTTTCTACGCTTTTATACGCCCTTAGCTTCAGATCAAAGTATACTAATATATTTTTGATAAGTCGAAATAATTTATGAAGCTTAAGGCTCGCTTTTGACTCGTACAAGATAAAAACATGTTGCTGAAATTTCTGAAATATATATATTTCGTCGTCAAACTTTAAAAATTCATAACTTCTTCGTTATAACTCCGTTTTATTCCGTTCAAGCGGCCACGGATTCGTTTTAAAGTATATTTTCTAAATATCAAGGCCAAAATGTCGTGCCTACTGTCGGATTTTCCAGAAAATCAAAACAAGGACAGACCTCTTTTTATAGTTATCGAAAATAGTTTTTCTCGGACAAAACCTATTCTAATCCCTTCAAATCAACTCCAAAGCTACTCTAATCCTACCATACACCTTATTAGGGTGTCATGGGTTCCTAGACATCATCAAGACCAAAGTATACCAAGGGAATAATTATAGGATGACCAAATATATTTATATATACTAAAAATCAAGTAAAATGGTATAAATCACATATGTCTTGCATGTTGCTCCAAAAATGAAAAGATACTTATGAGATGATAAGGAAACATGAAAAATGAAAGAAATATGCTTACTAGTTAATATGATGAGGTGCAAGGAACAAGGTTAAACCTAAACACTCTTGGTTTTTATTTCAAAACCTTATAAAGAATGTTATCTAGATTGTTAATAACTTGAATCTTGAGAAAAATTTTGATGATGATCCCTTTTGCTCTTGATGTAGAACCGGTTAGGAAGGAAAACAAAGAAGAGAGAAAGAGTTTTACTAATACTTGGTGAATAATTTTGTGAAGTGAATGAGAAAAATAAGTGAAGTAAGACTTATAAGTTGAGTAAAATTATTAACAATCACAAACCATACATCATTTAATGATTACCCTCCCCGGTCGCCAAGGGGAGGGATGTAAGATATTTATTTTTATTTTTTCAAAATATTGTGTAATTATTTATTTGTGTACTTATTATAAGAAAATGTAAGTAAATTTGTAGGAAATTGTAACTTGTAGAATAAATGGTAACTTTTAGGTACAAGTAAGTTTTTAATAGATCAAAATAGAATGTAATGAGATAATAAAAATTGAAAAAATACATTCCTTGTGAAATTTGAGTGATAAAATAATTATCGTATAGTTTTTTAAGAAAAACGTCGTAATAATATAACTTTAACGATTAATATACCAAATAAATTCAAAACACTAGTTGAACTAAAAATATAGTTTTTATAAACTAATGTAAGTATAAAAATATGTCGGGATCATTTTTGAAAATAACGGATTAAATGTTCAAAATAATAACTCACGCGATAACGTTTATTTAATATAAAATTCACGCGTTAAATGTGAAATGCAATGTCATGAATGAACTAATATGATGCAAATGATGCAAATGAAATGTAGACTAAACTTAGTCCATATGAAATGTACGTGATGTTATGATCATGAATTCGCCGCTAAACCTTTAAGGTTACGCGAATTTGGAACAAGTAAACCAAGTTTACGATAAATGTTGAAATAGTGAGGCATAAATTGTTTCGAGAAATGACCTGAAAGTACGGGTTGTCACAGTTTGGGACCGATCACCTAGTGTCTCAATTGGCCAAAGTTATAACAACTAACTTATAGTTAGTCCAAGAATTCCCTGAAACTTTTCATTAGAGTTCTAGTGTTCTCTTGTTTATGTATATGTCGACACAAAGAGAAAGGAGGGACCACTTGGTCTAGATCAAGTGGCCACAGAGGGTAACCTTGAGGAGTTGTTTCCTTTGGAGGTCCCTGCCAATGGGGTTTTCCTCCTAGGCGAAGCGGGAAAAAAAGAGTATGGTATATTCCCTTAAGGAAACGTTCGAGGAAGGCATATTGCCCGCTTGAATGTTATTGCACGACTCGAATCAATAACTGCTAACTAGCCGTTATAAAAAAAGGAAATCATGGTGGGCTTGGATGATCAAATTTTGAAGAAATTGATGTTCCATAATAAGAATAAATCCCTAGCAATGATCCTACAAGGTAAGTAAACTCTTATTTGAGTTTAATTGTTGAATTATGAATTAGGATTTATGTACCCAATTTGGGAGTTTTGGGTAACTGATGTTTTAAAGTAAACTAATGAAGTTATAGTGATTATGGATTAAGTTATAGTGATTATTGATTAAGTTCTGGATGGGTAGTGATTTAATTGAATGTTTTTGGAGGTTTTATCATATGATCATGTTATATCATATGAAGGGTAATTATGAGATGTAGCTTGGGTAAGATTATAAGCAATTTAGTTGTAAGAATACAAAGTGTTTATGATTTGTGATGATCTTATTTAGGAGTCAATAAATGGTGGAGATGATGTTCTTGATAATATTAGCTTGGATGTGAGGTTAGTGAACCGGTTATAATATAGAATTATATTGATTTTATCACTTTGTGTATATGTGGTTAATTTTGTTAATGTTTGAAAGGTTTGAGTTCTAAGTGTTTAGTTTAAGGATGGTAAGAAGCAAGTTTGACACAACTAGCTAAAGAGGAAGTAGATTAGTATTAGATGAAGCTAAGGTATGTGTTAACTTTGATGTTATAGAATAGTGATGCCTTAAGTGGTTATAGGTAGGGGTGTCAGTCGGGTCGGGTTGGTCGGGTTCAGTCAATTGGTCGGGTCAAATTCGGGTCAAGACTAAAAATAACATACCAACCCAACCCTATATGAACTCGAGTAACTCGTTTGGGTTAATTTAGGTCGGGTCAACTAGGTCGGGAATTCGGTTCAGTCAACCGAATATGAGTAAAATAGTCATAAAGTTGTCTACTGATTCAAATTTATATGGATACTTTATATATATAAATTTTAAAAACTCTTATTCGGGTTAAATGGGTAGACCCGAACCCGAGTTAGCCAAACATTTTCAACCCGATACCTGACCCTATATGGTTTTCGGTTACTCGTTGACCCAATAACACACGATTTAATTTTTGACCCGGGTAACCTGACCCAAATAGGCTTATTCGGGTTCGGGTCCGGGTCGAGTTCGGGTCGGGTCGGGTTTTTTGACACTCCTGGTTATAGGTATGTGTTAGTGATTATGATGTATTGGACAATTGGTTTATGCAAGTAATGGTGGATTAGTCTTAGGAACTAATGTTAATGGTTTATAATGCATAATGTGTGAATGATATATAATAACATGTTATTATCGTTTACTTACTAAGCTTTGTACGTACGGTTTAGTTGTTTAACCGTTTTGTAGATTCTTGTGAACAAGGTAAAGCTTTGGTAAAGGCATAAAATTAAGGCACGGGTTGAAAGTGTTTGGATATGTGTATGAGTTTAGTACTAGATATCGAGCTCAATCACGTTGAACCCCCCAAGTTGATGCTTAATTATCTTTAAATGGTTTGTAAGGTTATTGTAAAGTGTGAACGTCATTTGTTATAGTTACGTGTGCTATTTGATAAGTGGTTTTGAAAGTAGGTCGTAACGGGTGTTTGGCAAACTCAGAAAGAAGGCTTTGCGTGAGTCATTTAGACCATAATTTTGTGAAAATGAAGTTATTTATTGTTTTAATGAATTA
The DNA here is from genome assembly GCA_910596185.1 of Chrysanthemum makinoi. Taxonomy (NCBI): domain Eukaryota; kingdom Viridiplantae; phylum Streptophyta; class Magnoliopsida; order Asterales; family Asteraceae; genus Chrysanthemum; species Chrysanthemum makinoi. Next base: position 146,281,997 of record OU343222.1, read on the forward strand.
TGTAAGTTTTGATGTTATGCCGTGTTATAGAAGTTGTTTTCCCACAAAATAGGTCGAAAGTGCAAGTGTAGAAAAATAGCTCAAAGAGTTATTCTTCCCATATTATAGATCTTAAGATCTATGCTTAACCTTGAAATTTCATGTTCAAAAGGTTCTTCCCCGACATAGATCTTAAGATCTATGCTCAGACCAGAAATTTAATTTCAAAGAGTTCTTCCCTGAGCATAGATCTTAAGATCTGCTCCACCAAAACTTTGACATTAGACATATTTTTGTCGCTTTGTTTATTCCGAATAAAAATCAGCACTCGTTATAGGTCGTACTACCTATTATTTTAAACGTAATTGAGCCTACTTTCTGTTAGAAATAATTTCAGAAGTTCGTTTGTAACATAAGTGTTTATCAGTTTATTGAATTAATAACAACAGGTCCGTTATAATTAAGTGGTTTGCGTTTTTTTTTGGTAAAATAGGCAAAGGGGCGTTTCAAAGTTGATGTGTTTTAAGTATTACGCTCAATTTAATTATGATGGTGGTGGTGGTGGTGGTGATGATGATGATACTAGTAGTTGTCGTTTATAAAAACAAATTAATGGGTTTTTTTTTATAAATATATAAATATTTTTGAAAATTATTAAAATTGAGTATTTTCACTTAGGTTTATAAATCATATTCCAGATTAACCTCTTTTCAAAAGTTTTAGGTTTGATTGTGAATTTTATTAATCAATCAAAATAACATATTTTTGTGTTTCAATTGTTGGTTCGCTAGGTTTTCGAGTTGTTTGAACACCCCTAGTTTGTGGTCCCCCCAGTGTTTACCTTGTCTGAAGCCAAAAACAATTTTAAGACAGTTTTTAGAATGCATAGTCGGTTTTATTGTTGGATGAGGAAGATGAAACAAGACGTTGTTGAAGAAGAAATAAGAAAGTTGAAATATGAAAAAGAAATAAGTAGCTTTTTTCTTTTTTCCCTTTTTCTTTTTAAGTGCAATCAACTGGGTTGAAAAACACAAAAGAGAGAGTGTCAGTTTTCTAGTATTTTAGTTTTTTTTTCTTTGTAAATTACTAGTATTTTTTTTTTCTCCGTAAATAAGGTTCTTCCAGTAATTTATTAAAGGACTTAGTAAAATCTTAGGCGAGCCATTGCACAAGTTTTTTGTAAACTTTTGTTTACAATGTTGTGAAATTGAGTAGTTACTTTTTATATCTATGTTCATTGATAGCAATTTTTTATTTTTAACAAGCTAATTATCTTAATAAGGTCCTTTTAAAGGTTTCCGACAACAACATTGTTTTCTTTTTCCTATTCTTGTTTTGATGTAAAAACAATTTCCCCCTGTCGAGAAATTTTATGGCTCCTCTCGTGATCAAGTGTATTTTTTCAAAAGATGAGAATGATTCGGCTTGGCTCGGATTTTATTCTAAAACTTAAAACATGTCGAAAATGTTCAGATTTTTCCTTTAAGAAATTGTTTGGTTTTAGTTTTTTCTAGGTTGGCTTTTTGTTTTTTTTCGGTTTGATTTTTCGCCCTTATATTTTTATTTTTATTTTTGATGATTGGGTCTTCAAAACTTGAGATTGTAATGCATCATAAAAAAAATAAGTTTATAAATAAAAAAAAAAAGCAATAATTACAATAACAAAATAGTGACTATGCAAAAGACGTATATGAGAATTATTCATGTGTCCAAAGACTAAAGGTAGTGGGTGTGAGGGCTCACACCCCACACTCACACCCCACACCAAGTTTCACACCATTCCTCACTATCGACACACAACCTCACGTGTGTGGTATGCTCAAACCAGGCAATAATGGTGACTATCACCTTTTGGCATTTGTGTCAAATGGGGTGTTTTTATTATTTTTAATTTGGTTTGTGAGTGTGTGTGTGTGTGTGTGTGAGGTATTTTGTAAGGTGTGTTTGTATAAAGTAAGCATTTTAATAAAATAGGGTAACTACTACGAGTGAAAGATGAAAAGGAGTGAATAGAAATGTGAGGAGAGAGAAAAGCAAGTAACGTTGATGTGATGTGACCATTACCTTTAGTCTACTGTAACGTAACGGTTACTATAAAAAACGACCACAAACAAATCCTTGATTATATTCGATCCGGTGTTTTTCAGTTTGGTTTATATGTCAAAACTAAAATCAAAACGTAAAGCTCGGTTTTTCAATCGCTTTCACTTTATTAGTTTCAATTTTTCGGTTTAATTTTCATTTTCTAAGTTATAATATAATATAAAAGTAAATAATACACTATACATCTAAAAGATTAAAAAAGAGTCCTTACAAACATAACAATGTGATTAACAGAAAGAGAACGACAATATATAAAATCGTTTCAGATATGATTTTAACATTTTATTAATGATTCTTGACACCTTCTTAAACGTTTTATGTGTGATCATTTACTTTAAGGGTCATGTTCGTGTAGAAAGTTAGAGAAAAACTCTCTTTTTAAAAAGTCTAAAAAGTTATACTACTTCCGTTTTAAAATTATTGTCCATGCTTGATTTTTTTTTATCAACTTTAACCCTAAATAATATTTGTTTTTGTGTTATATAATATCTGATAGAAATTTATACCAATGAAAATTCATTTAAAACGCAATTCATTTATGTATTTTGCATCAACTATTACCTAACACAAACAAAAATACTTAAGGTCAAAGTTTAAAAAAGATAGATTAAAAAGTCAAAGGTGAACAATAATTTTAAGACAGATAGAGTACTAGTTTAATGTTTTTAGTTTAGAGTCATCTTATCTCTTTTCTTCGGCACTTTTACAACTTACTCAAATCTTTACCCTAATTTTAGTTTAAAAAATCATTCAAATAAAAATAGTATGTTTTGATGTCTATGCAAATTTCATAATATATTTTTTTAATCGCTACAAATTACAACATATTTCAAGAATTCGAATTTCATCAAAATTATGGTTTATTCAATTTAAACGAAATTACTATAACAAATATTCATCAACAAACCATAAATTAACCATAGTTCTTCATCTATTTTGTCTTTCTAAAGTTTTTCTCAAATTTTCAAAGAAACTATGTGTTCATGAAAACACTCATAAAGTGTTCGATGAATGTCTCAATGAAACAATTTTGTGATTTTAGAGTTTAAAGGTGTTTATTAGAATAAGATATTTTAATAATTTATAAAAGCTTCAATATTTGATAGGAAAAAATCAAAATTGTGCACAAAACTTTAATTATGCAATTGTTTATCAATGAAAATTCAGCAAAAAAGTTTTTCATCAAAAAATGTGAAAGAAACAAAATTGTGCATCAAGTAAATGTACATCAAATAACGTGGAGGAAACAAAATTGTTCATCAAAGAATGTGCAAGAAAAAAATTGTACATCAAATAATATTTAACAGGGAAGTTGTTCATCAAGTAATTATTCATCAAAAAACAAAAATATTTGTAATGTTCATCAAAGAATACAAGAATATGTGTTATGTTCATTAAGACCAAATGTTTATCAAAAAAATTTTTGTTCGTCAACACATGATCATTAATATAAAATGTTCACCAACATACTATCAGAATATTTACTAAGGAAGTTGTTCATCAAGGAATGATGAGAAAACAAAATTGTTCATAAAAAAACAAAAATGTTTGTTATGTTCATCAAAGAATACATAATTATGTGTTGTGTTCATTATTAAAAAATATTCATTAATTATTATTATTATTATTTTTTATGTTTAACAATACAAAATATTCGTCAATATAGTATCAAAATGTTCTTCAATACAAAATGTTCATCAATTCAAGTGTTCATCACTAACTCGGTAAAACAAACAGAAAAAAACACATGTTAATATATGATGACTTTTAAAAGGGACTATTTTTTATTGAACATCCTCCTTGGCTTTAAGAGTGGCTGATGGCTCAAGCTATGGCCGATGGCAAGAGGAACCATACCATGGTTGAGCTAGTGGGTTGTGGAGCTGTGGCCACCAGCTCAAGCCATCGTATTTCTTTTATTTATTTATTTATTTATTTATTTGTTTATGAATGCTACTGTTCTGATCTTGGCTTTCACTGTGATTGTTATGCCTTCTAGGGTGTCCATTGTTTCTGAGGACAAGATGGTCTTCATTTTTTTTGTGGTGGGGAATGTGATGGCTGTGATGTGGTATGGAATTAGGGTTTAAGGATCACAGAGCGAAAACCTATGTGAAAGAGATGTATTTATATGTGGGATGTGAAGGGAAATGATGTAGGCTTTGCTTTGTTAATGAGGCGTGGGTTTTTTCCTTTCAGTTTGCAAGTTGTGATTGAATTCTTTTGTAAATAATAATAAAAAGATATGCATTATGGCACCAGAAAACTTGCTTTATGTCAGCGAGGGATGTTTTGATGTCATAAACAAAATTGATATCATGGGTAAAAAGTACTAAGGTGACGCCATTTTTTTCATGGTACCACACTGCACCTAACGCTCCAAGGGTATTGATTCTATCATGAAATGTTTCAAATTATGGAATATGTTGTTAGCAAAATATCTCGCTAATCACATACATGTGTAAAACACAAAACCACGTTTACTTCGTTTTTCTTTTGGTGAGTAAAATTTAACATTTAGTAAAAGATAAGAACGAATATGGGTTATCGAATGTCAAAAAGACACCAAACAAGCATGTGCCTAATTATACTTCGAACTTACGCACATCGCACCAGCAAAGGGGGCTCGACCCGGTTTACACATCTCGATTTCACTAAATATTTCTATATACTCCGTATTTCCTAAATGAAAATCAAGTGAGTAAATAGAATTTAGCATCGTGGAAAACTTCTTGATTAAATATGACATGCACAATACTGCTCATGCAATTACAAAAAGGCGTGTAGTTCAATAGTACATTAGTACTTGTAACATAATGTGAGAATACTCCCTGTCATTTGTGGTTCAAGTCTAAGTCATGACATGAGATATATTTGTAAGATAGTGTAAGATAGTTGGTATGTCTTTTGAATAACTAGTGGTCATGCAATTTCATAGCTCATTAGCTCCACAATGTGTTGACACCATTTCAGTTACTTGTAAAACTTGGGAGAATATGGGGAGGCCGACTACCACCAACTAAAACATTATACAACACAAATACACAATGAAAGCTCATAATAAGGGTAATTCGGACTTATGGTTCTTCATTGTCCGCACATGACTTTTAATTTTCTAGGTAGTCATTTTGTGTGCCTTATAGTTAAATGTTTTTATTCATTAAACATGATTATTAGCACTTTTATTAGCAGTAACTTATTGAACTCATCGTTTAAGCTTATAATAAATTCAAAGCTATTCCTGCTATCTAGTTATCACCTTAAACATTGTGTAAGCCTGTAAGGTCAATGGTCATGTTATACATAACTTTCTGATTGGAATTGCCACAACATGAGCGTTGTTTTTAACAAGAATTATTGGCAATATGATAATGGCTAGGAGGATATTAATTAAAGAGCAAGATGGCTATTTTTTTTTGTGATTTCACCTTTGATTCTGATTCGCGATAGATTTGAGAGTGACGAAAAGTTGCTCTATAAATAAAATCTTCATAATTTGAATACAACTTACATGTACCTATCCATCTGTTTTATATAATCATCACGCAAACAGTCTACGTAATTGGTGACCAAAGTTTAAATGATTGGAGTTAATAGGGTCCATGCATTCACCGGCTGCTTAACTTGCTGACCCAACCAGGACTTACTATATTAAAATGAGTAGGTGTTGAAGCATTTGATTTTGGTCTCTACCGATCGACATATAAGTTAACTAGTTTTAAAGCTCGCGTAGGTTAGACAAATATTATAACATGTAAGAGGTAGGATTAAATAAACAAATATAATTAAAATAACCACAAAGATTAGATGCGCATTCATAAAAATATATGCATCTCCCTATTATTATTTTCTTTATTTGAAATATGTGACTACAATTCTTTTTCACTCTTCTCATTTAAATAAATTTTTCTCACAAGATCCATACTCTAACGAGTAATAATATTTTAAACTTTATTTTATAGTTAAATATTTTGACAATTAATGAATTCATGTTTTATATTGTTTAAGATTTTTTTATAAAATAATACTAAATGTTTAATACCTATATAGTTATAATATCCCTTCACGCATGAGTTTTTACATAATTTTTTTATTGTGTGTTAATATCGATTAATATTTTATATAAATTTTGTTACACAAAGTATTTTACTTTGTTTAACTACATGGTTTTAGGCAGAGTCGTTTCACGGTTTTCGGTGGCTCTAGACAATAAAAACAAACAGGCATTATTAAATTTGTAAACTAAAAAGAAATTGTATATAAACTTGAATTATATATTTCTATACGTTTAATATTATATGTATGTATATCCAAAACTAATAAAAACTTGGCACTTTTTAAGTGTAGGCCATATGCGACGACACCTATTGCACACCCCTCCTAGACCCCTCTCGTTTTAGGTTGATCTTGTTTAAATATAACTATTGATATCATGTTTTAAACATTATGTGTGTTTAGTAGCATATAATGATCCTTGAAAAAATATTGTTATATGTACAATCTCGTCTATTTACTTTCATCTTACAGTAATCTGTGAGGTCGTGCCTTCATTTTGATATTTATATTCCTATTAATTAACTTAAGCCATATTTAATTTTTAAACACGTGCACAAATTAGACTTATAAAAAAGAATAACATGAGATAGTTATTGAATGTGCATAGTTAAAATAAGACTAAAATACACAGTTGGTCCCTAAACTTGTTCCTCAAGCATCGCGATGGGACAAAGTTGGGCGTTATCATCGCTGGAAGTCCAAAACATGGGGTTTATATGTCAAACTCGTCCCTTGACCATTAACGCCGATGTCAACGTTATGTTGTTGAGGGCAAAACCGTATTTCAATGTAGCGTACTCTATACAAACCGTTGTACAGTGTTTGTAGCTACTATATGTCTGTGTAACACGGTTTGGTCGCCAGTTATCATCCATCCCTAAACTATCCTACAAAAACAGTCTTCTACAAAACGATAATGGTTTCAACATGGTACGTTGCTGGTGTGGTAAGCAAGCTATTATTCGCACTTCGTGGACCTCTGCCAACCAGTATGCCGGTTCTTTGGTTGTCATGTTGAAGTAAGTGCGTCTTAATATTTATTGTATTAGTTTGTTTTCGCAAGCAACAAAGTACATTGTAACAATGGTGCTTGTTTAATGACTTGTCATAATCATGAATAGGGGTCTTCTTGTCGGTGGATACGATGGTATGATCCTAAAATCTGTGCTCGTTCAAGAATGATCATACCAGGCCTTTTGAGGGGGAGAAATGAGCTTGAGGCAAAGGTGATGTGTGAAAGTGGAAGATTTACTTGGTGCTCAGTTGGATATTGTTCTTGATTGTTTATGAATTGGGATAACTTTTTAGCTTTTATGTAATGAGGCGAGATGGTTAATGTTCATTATCTTGAATTGTAGTAACGTTGTGTCCCAGAAGGTTACGAATCTTGTTATTATGATCTGTTTACCGTATGTTTATGGCTTTATGCACATGGTTAAGATTAAAGTTGACTTTTAATTGTCAACATTGTTATGAAGTATTCAGTTTGGTTTGTTTTTGACTTTCAATGCCTTATGGGTATGCAGATGGTTAGCAATTTCTTTAGGTTTGACTTTTAATTGTCAACATTCTTATGAGGTTCTGTTTACATTTGGTTACTTTTGATGCAAATTATTCACACATCAAGCTTAGTCAATCTATAAAAATACACAATAATGGCATGGTTCCATAGTTAATGCAAATGGATACAATTCCAAATGCATAAAATTGCATACTTTTCAAAGCATGAGAACTACAGTTAGACACACACACATATGTTTTTAGAGTACATAACTTTTCCATAGGAAATAAACTAGATGAAACATTGTCTAGCTAATTAGCATAACAGAATTGACCTATGGTGAGGCCATCATTCTTTCCAGAGGTACCGCCGCTTCAGTCATTCTTCGTGTAGCAAAATGTTGCAGGGTTGAAACCGCTTGCACATCACTTGACCGCAGTGAGAATCGACCGCGTGATTGATCATGTTGGTGGATTGACACCGGATTGCTCATGCATGCTGGATCGCAATTGCTTCATCTTGATGTTGTTGGGATTGAGATAGGGATTCATCTTGTATCATGGGATCTTCTATTGCTTCATCTTGATGTTGCTGGGATTGAGACAGGGATGCATAATGTATGATGGGATCTTCAGTTGCTTGATCTTGATTTTCAGATTGAACACCACTTCCTTGAACTGCATTAACTTGACTTTCAACAACACATGTACCTTTAGGATGTGTCTTTGTTGCTGCTACTTTGTTACCTTTAGGATGTGTCTTTTTTTGCTGCAGCTTTTGTAGGCACTTGTTTGACATTTACCTTATTGCCAGTTCGACTACTTTCAGCTCCACCATACCCTAGACATATTTTCCGGTTGTGTCCAAAGAATGCCACAAATACTACACTTAACACTCTACCAAGCGCTTGACAGCTTACCATTCTTCACAATCTCTTCACTTTCAGGAGCTATCCTAACTCTTTTTCTACCTCTTAAGCTAGGCGGCTTTGTTTCGGATTTTGGTGGAACAATTGTTGTTGGCACAGTTGATTTTTCCCAATGTTCACTGCTAGTTATAGGCTCGACATGGTGATGGTAGGTTGCCTCCCAAGTGAGAAGATAGTAACAAGGATGATCCCATGTTTCTACAGCTCCTACTTGTTGCCCATTTAAAGCCATATTCCAATTGGTAGCAACAACATGTTTACATGGTAAACCGTTATCTCCCATCTTCTGCAAGTACAAGACTTGTGTACAACATTAACTACACACTGGTCACCCCATGGTCCACTAACCTGAAACTTAGTTCCCCCATTCCATAAAACATTATACTTAACAGCCTTTTTCTTAATACCCTCTAGTATGTGTTGTGCAGTTGGTGTTAGTGGCCCATCACTCTTCTCAATCACCAAAAGAACATGCATTATCCTCTTCATACATTATTCCCTGATGTATTCTAAGGCTGTAATAATTGGTTTGTTTAAACCCTCAATTATTTTGTCATGAAACACTTGACACATGTTATTAAGAAACACATCGAAGTAGCTCTCCTAAAGATAAACAAGAATAAACATGTATTAATTATAATGCTTTATACTGCATTAACAAATACAAATTAACTGAAACATATAGATGACTTACATGAAAAATGTGACCTTGACCAATGGATTGGTGGTATCTTACTTAACCAATCATCGGCTGGTTGATTAAATTTCTTGAAATCAGCCATAGCTTTCGGAAATTGTACAACAGTTGGCTGAGGTTGCACATTTCCACAAATGCTTTGTAGGCCCTACCTTTCCATTGAAGTTTCATTTTCTCATGAATGCTTCTAATACAGAATCTGTGTTTTGCATCTGGAAAAACATCTTTTAAAGCTCTACTTATATCCTGCACAAAATCAAATATGTTTACTGTCTGTTTCAAAACAGAGACTTAAATTCATGAACAGATTAAGGGAGTACCTTTTGCATGTCAATAATAAAAGTGATGCTTGAGATTGGCTCAAGTGCTATATCATCGGATAAACAATGAAGAAACCAAGTCCATGATTTTATGTTTTCTGATTCAACAAAAGCATAAGCTAAAGGGTATATACCATTGTTGCTATCAATTCTCACAAATTGTCATTAGTTGACCATTCAAAGGACCATGAATTGAAAAGAACCCAGCCCCAACAACGATCTCCCACACGCTTTAAATCCTTCCTTCAGTGCACCTAAACAAACATACACTCTCTTGAATTCTCTCGTTGGAAGAGCCTCATCTGCAGGTCGTTCCACATTCATCACAACTGTTGTATTAGGGTTTGTCTTCTGCAACTCTTGAACATAATCTCTCAACATGGTAAATTGTATCTTGAATTGACCCCTGTTGGTTGTTATTGCTAAGTTTTTGGCCCTTAAAACCTTCTGCAAGGACACTTGAAGCTCGTATTGGTTGGTAAGTCGATTATATGACTTGACATGAACCAGTGGATTGGTTTCAATTTGTGCTGTAATTTGCTTTGAGATATAGTTAAGGTCAAAAGCTTTGAGTGCCCTTGATTTCAAACAAGTGTGTTGCTCATTATATGTTCTGACTAACCATGTACATGTCTCACCATTCCTGCCGACAAACAATAGCCATGGGCAGAGTATTTGTGAAGGGTCCTTTTTGCCAGAAAGCAATGCATTTATACCCCTTCTGGTTAATGGACTTCTAGATGGGCCTATATCCAGTCCAAGACCTTCACTTGGGCCTGAAAGTGGAACACAACCCTTACATCTGACCCTTATTCTTGTTTTGTCATTCTTCACAAAAAACAACTCCCTCCTAGTTTCTATTGAATGCTCTCTTACCTTAGTTTTGACATCCACTGCAGTAGGAAACTCCTACGAATAGAAGAATGTGGTATAGACTCCATTTGCAAAGTCTACCACTGCCGGAAAGAAACATACTCACTGCAAAAGACATCATCAACCATCACAGGTAAATCATTTTTCAAATGCATGTCATCACTTATATTATTGGTTGTTCCTGCTTGACCTAACTCATTACTCTGACCTACTTGGACCATAGCAAGTTGTGCATCATTCTCCTGACAAGTATTCTCTTCATTTGCTTGAATTGAATCATAAACTGCATTGCTTAAGTCACTAGTGTCACTCACTTGTAACAGAGTAACATCAACAACAGGATCACGTTCCATGTTATTGTCATAAACAGATGCGCATCCTACAAAATGATTATCCTGAGTCAATTGAAACAGAGTTACATCCACATCAGGCTCCTCAAACCTGTTATTGAGATCATCTAGTGCTCTTCCTACTTTCTCTAAGTGCTTCCCCTGAGTCAATTGAAACAGATTTACATCAACATCAGGCTCCTCAAACCTGTTATTGACATCAACTGGTGCTCTTCCTACTTTCTCTAAGTGCTTCCCCTGAGTCACTCGGAACAAATTAACCTCTAGATTATCAGGCTCCTTAATAGCATTGTCCTCATCAATAAGTACTAAAGCACGCTCACTGTTATGAACAGGTTGTCTAGCAAATGATGTGTCTAGGGTGAAAAATACAGGCTCAATGTTTGGGAAATTGCTAGATTAACCAATATCATTGAGGTCCATAGGCACTTGTGTAAGTTACATAAAAGGATCTAGTGCAGGTTCATTAGCAAGATCATCTAACACCAATCGTCTACAACAAGATTGAATAGCAGCAGTAGCAACTTTTCTCCTATCTTCATCTATCTCCCAAAAGACAGTCTTAATAGATTGTAGGGACATTTCAGACAGCTCTAATCTTGTGTTACCTATTTTCACATACACATTTATCAACTTATGGTCTTTGACAACATTTTTCAACAACTCAACATTAGCAGCTTCACGCAAACTAAACAATCCATCGTCCAATGTACAACCAGGCTTAAGAAAGTAGAAATAATTGGTTTGTCCAATCTCATAACCGATTTGGGTCATGAGAGCATCCATTTCATCAACGGATACCTCTTTTATTTCCACATGATCAACAAGGCATTTCTTGCCTCCTTGATATATTCTACCTGGAAAGTATTTGACCTTCATAATGGAACCTCATGCTAAAGGATCCTGGTTGACCCGTTGTATAAAAAATGTACAAAAACAATGTTACGATAAAGTTACCTAAAAGAGGAATAACTTAAACAATCGTACTAACATATGATTGTAATAAACTATAACCAAAAAACACTTACAATATCTCCTGATTGCAGCTTTTTCCTCAATTACATGGTCATCAAAGAAAGGATATTCTCTAATTCGCCATAGAGTAAATCCAAGGTTGGTGTTTGTTATTTTCTTACTTAGATTATTTGATTTGATGATTGACATTGCATTAGGTTTTTTTGGGTAGGCTTCCAAAACAAGTTTGGGGATGAGCAATGAGTACACAGCTTTGATATATTCTACATAATGGCGGGAAATTAGACAAAACATGTGCTATAGTACATCAAGGTAATAAGACTATTCTACCCTCAACAGTATAAGGATAACGGGATTTTCTGGAGTATAACGGAATGTTGACATCGGCGTTAATGGTCAAGGGACGAGTTTGGCATATAAACCCCATGTTTTGGACCTCCAGCGATGATAACGCCCAACTTTGTCCTTCACATGCAGCATACAAGTTTAGGGACCAACAGTGTATTTTAGTCTTAAAATAATATTTTCTGGATATCTTTACTTAATCTCATAAAAAAGAGTAACAAGAGTCGTTCGCACAGTATAATCTCATGTATTTATTTTTATATCCTAGTAACTTTTTTTTATATTGATAATTTTGTGTAAATACCCTAATTTAATATATATTGATAATAATATTTATAAACAACAACAATACATATGTTTTTTTATTTATAATATATAAAACATGAAGGGTATAAAGTTTAAGGGGTATTTTTTTAATTTGTAAAGTTATTTTTTCTGAAATATAACTATCATTAACAAAAACTAAGAACCGTACATATCACTCTTCGAAAGCGAGGTGAGTTCAGAAGGAAAAGAAACATCCCACTTAACACACTGATTCGAAGTAAAAGCAAATTGAGCCGTCCAGTGAGCAGCTTGATTGTTAGTTCGATTGACCCATGAGAATGAAAGATGTAGGTTCTTCGACCATGTGCGAATATCTTCAATAAGTGAACCTAGAAACCAAGGTGGGATAGTTTCTTTAGATGACCAAGATATGGCAATCTGAGAATCAGATTCAATAGTAGCGCCGACCCATCCATGATTATATGCTAAACGACATGCACTATGAATTGCTATAACTTCAGCATGAAGGGGAGAAGTGGCAAAACAAGAATTACCATGGACATAAAGGAGGGAGCCAACATAGTCACGAACAACAATGCCATAAGCAGCGTTAGTATTCTTGTATGCAGCATCACAATTAATCTTCACCAACGATTCGTGGGGGGGGGGGTATCCACTGTGGAGAAGGATGTGATGTTTGAGCAGGAGGTGTTAGCAAACTAGTGAGCGGGGTAACTCTATCTGTAACAAACTTATCAAATTCAGCAAGTTGAGCATATATGGAGGCTAAGGTTATTAGTCGGAGAAGCCGCCACATTATCATAAATAAAGCTGTTCTTGGATTTCCAAATAGACCAACAAGTTGTCGCAACAACAGATAAAACACGGATAGCATCCTGATTAGAAAATTTTTCACCAATGAAGCTTTGCATTTGAAGCGAAATGTTAATTCCATAATGATGAGACCTGAAAGTTAAAGGAGAGCCAAACCAAATTGGTCGAGTCCAAGCACACTCGAATAACATGTGTTCAATCGATTCCACATGTGCACAACAGATACGACATAGAGGAGAATGGGAGCAATTTCTCTTATACAGATTCTACATTGTTGGAACACAATTTGAAATAACTTTCCAAAGGAATAACTTAACTTTTGGTTGAGATGGAACTTTCCAGATTCGCTTCCAGAATGAAGTAGATGGGGTGGCGCTTGATTCTTCTGTACGATATGTTTCCCCAAGAATAGCTTGTTTGTAGCCTAATTTGACAGTGTACTGCCCTTTGGCATCAAAGTGCCATATAAGCTTATTCGAGGAACCTGTTTGTGATATCGAAATTTTCCTAATAATGTTAGCCTCCTCTTTTGAGATATATTGGCAAAGCAACTCATAATTCCAATTACCATTTGAAATAAAATCCGATACCATGTAACTCGAATTAAAAGGGCCAAGTGGAGAACGTACGTAGAAGTCTTTAGTATATGGAACCCACTTTTGAGCCTAGAAAGATATACTCCTACCATTTCCAACCTGCCATCTCACACCTTGAAGCAACAAGTTTCGACCATGAAGAAGACTACTCCAGATCCATGATGGACGAGAGCCCCTCTTTGCTGCAAGGAAACCACAATTAGGAAAATACAAGCCTTTAAGAACTTTACCCCAGAACGCACCAGGATTCATAAGAAGACGCCATCCCTGCTTTGCTAAGAGAGCGGTATTAAAAGCTTCTAAGTCTCGAAAGCCAAGACCTCCTTTATCTTTTGGCTCTGAAATTTTCACCCAACTTTTCCAATGAATATGACGCTCGTGAGAATCACCACCCCAGAAAAACCTTCGGACATATGTCATGAGTTTATTTAAAAGATTCTTTTGAAGTAAATAGCACTGCATCGTATAACTTGGGATGGCTTGAATCACTGACTTAATTAAAGTCTCACGACCAGCTTGTGAGAGTAATTTCTGCTTCCAACCTTGCATTTTAAGAAGAACTTTCTCCAATAAAAAAGAAAATAACTCACTCTTCTGCTTGCCATAGACCAAAGGAAGACCCAGATATTTAGATTTAGGATCCATTGGTTGCACGTGGAGCGCATCACATATATCTTTACATAGCAGAGATGGAGTGTTAGGCGAGAAGAAGGCAGATGACTTCTCAAAATTGACACTTTGACCAAAGGCTTTGCAATATAGATTAAGAATACGAATTAAACTAGCACATTCGGGCTTCGAAGCTTTGAGGAAGAAAAGAGAGTCATCGGCAAAGAAAACATGAGAAATAACAAGGAAATTACGAGCCATTTTGATTCCTAATAGAGATCGGTGCTCCATTGCTTTAGAGATTTGAAGTGAGAGAACATCAGCAACTATGATAAAAAGATAAGGGGATATGGGATCTCCTTGGCGAAGCCCACGTTGTAGCTTAATAATTCCAACCGATTCCCCATTCACTATAAACTCCATATCATACGTTGTTAGACAGGCATGGATCCAATTACACCAAATGTTACCGAATCCCATTTTTCGTAAAGTGGCTAAAAGAAAATCCCATTCTACTCTATCAAAGGCTTTGTTTAAGTCGAGCTTTAAAGCCATAACGTTTATACTGCCTCGTTTCTTATGACGGATATAATGGAACGCTTCATGAGCAACCACCGTGCAATCTTGGATTTGACGACCAGGGATAAAGGCACATTGTTGCGGCGAAATAGTTTTGCTCATTAATGGCTTCAAACGGTTTGAAAGAACCTTTGAGATGACCTTGTATATAAAATTGCAAAGGTTGATTGGTCGAAATTGGCCCAGGGTCTCGGGGGAAGAAGTTTTAGGGATTAATACGACCAAAGTTTTTTTTAACTTTGGCTCCATGTGGCCTGTCTCAAAAAAGGAATGAACAGCCTTGCATACTGAATCACCAACCAGATGCCAATATTTGTGATAAAAAATGCCAGAAAACTCATCTTCGCCGGGAGCTTTTAGACCACCAAGCTATTTTGCAGCCTTATAAATTTCTGAATCAGTAATCGGAGCTTGCAATTCGGAGTTCATTTCATCAGACACAACCGTATTAAGCACCTCAATGACTTCATGAAAGCTATGAGGGCCCAAAGTTGTGAAAATAGAACCAAAATGATCACGAACAAGACTTTGAATATCACTTTGATCAAACACCCATTCACCTATTGAATTCTTTAAACCTGATATTTTGTTCTTTTGTCCACGGTGAGTAGCTGAAAGATGAAAAAACCTGGAATTACGGTCCCCATAGTTTAGCCAGTTGATTCGAGAGCGTTGATGCCAAAACATTTCTTCACGCAACCAAGTTAACTCAAGCTCCTATAGCAGCAACTTTTGTTTGTTGAGGTTCATTGTCGTGCTTGGAAGGTGTTGGCTCCTTTCAATTTCTCGGGTGAGATCAGCTATCTTTTTTCTATTATTTCTAAAATTACCTTTGCTCCATTTTGTAAGATGATCATCACACCGAGACAATTTACACATGAACCCCGCTAACTGGTTGTCTTTGGAGTTAATTGTCCAAGCCTCTCGGATTGTACTCTCGCGTTGATCGTGAGTCGTCCACATATATTCAAAACGAAAGCAAGGACGCTTCTTTTTGGGGGGCGAATGGGTAGAATAAATAAGAGGAGCATAGTCACTTCCGGTGAGGGGCTTGTGAAGAAGAGTGTGAAAAGGACATGCCTCAAAGAGCTCTATATTCCCAAGAGCACGATCAATTCGCTCCTGAATATTGTCTCCGTCACACCTCTTATTAGACCACGTATATTTCAACCCGGAAAATGGAATATCAATAAGACCAACGGTAGCAACAAACTGCTGAAACTCCTCAATATGTTGCAGACCCCTAGAATAGCCCCCTTGTTTATCTCCAAGTTCACCTATCAAGTTTAAATCTCCAATAGTCAAACAAGGACCATTAGATGAGGATTTCCTGATAATAGAGTCCCAAATACGAGAACGTGATAGCCAATCATGTGGAGCATAGACAAAACATACAGACATACGTGAAAAACGTGATCCGGTACAAAGGTTCATTTCAGTAACTATAAGATTTTTGCTGCCAAAGGTTACACTTAAATTATTTGAAGAAGTCCACCAAAGAGCCAAACCACCAGAACGCCCAACAGGATCAATGTAATAAGCATCTGTAAAGCGTAAAGATGACCGAATCTTTTCTAACTTTCTTTGTTTATTCTTGGTTTCCATAAGGAAAACCACATCTAGACGATGAACTCTAATGAGTTCTCGCAATTTTGAAACTGTCAAGGATCGCCCAATTCCCTGACAGTTCCAAGATAGGACTAAATTTGGCGTGTGGCTGATTTGGGTCAGCCACCACAACCCTTGAAAAGTTTTGATTACATTCAACCTCCATGAGTGTAACAGGAACATCCACGAGACCATCTGGATCCAATGTAATTGAGGCTTCATCAAACTCTTTGGATTTGGTTTTTACCTTGGGACGGCCTCTTCTTTTTATCACAATAGGAGGGGAGTTTTGGCTCTTTCTGCCAAAATGATCAGCTGGAGTATCAGAATTGTTCAAATGTTGGGTTGTGAAGCCTTCCAACACCTGATCATTTGATAAGTTTTGGGTGCCTTGGGTAGCATCATTGGATTCAGTAAGAATTTCTGAATTGCAACCCGCATCTGTCAAGCCAAGGAATAATGGTTTCACTCGTTTAACGGAGTACATAGATGGGGATTCTTCTTCATGTCGACGTTTCATCGCTAATCTTGATAGAGCAAAAGCAAGAGTGACATCAATCAACGGGTTAGTAGTGATGGGAAAATGGGAAGAACCAAGTTCACTAGATTCGGCTTCTTGAGGTTCGGTGACATAATATTTGGTGCAATCATAAGCTGCGGTGGTGGTTGTGGATAATATATCAATAGAAGACGAGGTTTGGGTAATTTTGGTAGATGGTGCTTGCACAGTATGTGTATGTTTAGAATTTGTTGGTACCTCGGGCAAGCTGGTATCCACTGATTGGGTTGTTGTGGTTGATGATGTGTTAATAACACAAGATGTCGCAGCTTTGGGTAAGTTGTTGGGTAACGAAGAGATAGAGATCGTGGGAGATTCAACTGACTGAGATATGTGATGGGATTTAGCAACGGTGTCAGCTTCTTTATGTACATGCACTGTTGAATGTTGATGTGTATAGGGAGATAGATTTCTAACAGTGGAGGTACGCATATCTTGACTCCATTTCCCTGAAAACTTTGCAATAACTTCATTGGTACATGATTCTCGACAGTGACCAAGACACCCACATCTATAACAAAAGTCAGAGAGGCGTTCATATTTTAACATGACCCGTGACTCTTTGCCTTCTGATCGCCGGATAAAGAGACCTGGAACAAGAGGTTTCTTGATGTCTATTTCGACCCGAAAGCGAAGAAAATCACGGTCAGTTTGGAGTCCTTCACCAACACAATCCAAGGAAAGCAATATACCCAAAGATTCAGTGGTGGCATATTCTGGAGTTAACAATCCAAGAGGTAAATCATGTGCTTGAACCCAAAATTGACCCTTGTTGAATTCAATCTCATTCAAAGTTTTATTCGAGTCCCAAGGTTGTAGAGCAACATAAAAACCCATAACAGACCATGGAGAGTTATTGATAACCTTAGATGCCGCGGCTTTATTCTCGAAGGCGAACTTGAAAAAATTGTTTTTCCATGGACTTATGCTGATGAGACTGTAATTTTTCCATGCCTTAGCTTAAAATCGAAACAACCGATTGTTTATGAACTATACGGTTATCTGCTATAACCTTACCAATTAAATAGCTTTCAGTAGGAGAGTAGCTCATTCTTTATAGATCAATAAAAACAAGAAATTATGTAGCCCCAAACAAAACAAAACAAAAGGAGTAGCATATAAAGGAATCGAAACCACCTGATGTAAATTATACCTGGAGGTACAATCAAGATTGGGGTACTTTTGGTAGACACAAGTTAATATTGAATTTTCATCAACATATGATCTACAACAAGAAATTAAGATGATTAAAGTAAGCGTGGTAATTTATTTAATAGAAAGGAGAATAGGTGCTGATCTCATAAAGAGGGGTTAGGCTCACAAAAGAGGGGATAAGGAGCTTCACAGTTAAGAGAGCGGATAAAATTTTATTTGTAAAGTTATTAAAAAATATTAAAACTGATAAGTATAACTAAGTAAATATAATTTATTTGAAATTTATAAACTAAAATTTTATTAATTTCCCTTTCTATTTTAACTTTCTTTTACAAAACTGACACGTGTGTTTTAATACATATTTATTTTGTTAGATGTAATTTAGATTAGTTTGATCAAATTGAAGCCAATTTTAACTTTATTGGTTAATAGGAATGCTCAATTTTGACACGTATGTAGAGTTGTGCACTTTTGTTAGTCTAGTTTAATTTTTCAACATCATTTATTTTACTTTTTGAGAATGATAGAAATCCTTTAATGTTGTTCTCTCATGTTTGATCATATTAAACAATAACATAAACATAAACATAATAGTGGGGGCACTTTTATAAGTATGATTAATTTCCTTCTACCCACAGCATATTAACATGAGAAAACTTGAGAGTTGAATATGAGCTGATCTCATTACTTTCGAGAATCTTTTACTATATAAGAGATGAGAGTCGCTAAGTTATATGAGACATGAGAGTCACTAAATTAAACTCTTTCCATCCCAAAATATAATTCATGTTTGATTTTTTGAAGCAATTTTTTTTTCAACTTTGACTTTAGATATTTTTATTTGTATTATATAATATTTGATGAAATTATACAAATGAAAATATATTTAAAACTCAATTCATTTATATATTTTGTATCAAGTATTATATTATGTAACATAAAAATAATAATTGAAGTAATTGTTGAAGAAAAAATATTTTAAAAGTTAAAATTGTACTTATATTTTGAGACGAATTGAATATAAGAGATGAGAGTCACTAAATTAGTAAAATATATACGTAGTATGGGCTTGCAATCTAGATTCAATCCAAACAAATCCACTCAAGGCAGATTTGGACCTAGGTGAATTAATGAAACTTAATAACCAATCTAATATTAATGGCCCAACAAACAACTTGAGTTGGTATCGAGCCAATGCAAGATTTGTATTGAACATGTTTTGTCAACCATGAACCATCCCAACTGGCCATACGCCTAAATACGAGCAACTTTGGAATATTTGTAAAATAATTTATAGGAATGCAAATACATTGAACAGTTGTAACAAAAAGCTCTAAAACAGTTAGTAGCATGCTGTCAAACTGAATCAAACATCAAATTCAAGATTATGGCAATAATACGTTAGAAATCAATTAAAAATTAAAAGTTAAAGATAAAAAATAGGTGAAAAGAGAAACTAAAAGAGAAAAAAACAAAGGTACTTGGCATGAAAATTTTGAGTTATAATTGAATTTTAGTTGTATACATAATCAGCTCTTCATACATTAATTTGAGTTATAAGTTTTAAGTACGTACTTCGATCGCAATCTATTTTCTAATAATCATTCTTGTGAATGATAACATTTATGTATATGCAAGTCGAAATTATGCACATCTATACTACATATAAATAAACAACTTATTTGTTGAGAATCTTACAAAATAAGTAATATTGTTCTCAAAAAAAAAAAAAAAAACTGTGCACGCACAAAATTACCATCACGGCATCACTATACAATAACGCCGTTATGCCAAAGTAACCATCTCCTAAAATTCTAAAACTCTAAATGGATTATAACGTATTGGTCTATCTAGTATTTTAACTAAATGAACTTATAATTTCTTGGCCCAAATCCAGCCATGCTCTCTTGTACAAAACTAGGCTTTCCCTCCATGATTATACGTTTTGCTTGGATATTATTTTCTGAAAGAAAACTGACAACTTTCCACTCAGGGACGGAGCCAGGGGGTGTCCCGTGGGTGCCCGGGACACCTATGAATTTTTTCGAATGTGTTAATTTTAAAAAAAAAATCGATTTTTCTTAAATACATCTTAAATGACCCCGGTCCATCGAAATGTGTTTTAAGTCTTATTTAGTTAGCATCGTAAACTCTATTATATTACGTTTAAAAAAATTTGTGCACCGATCATATTTGTTCCTCATCCGTCCCTGTTTCCACTCACATAGTCACTTGTATAATTTATCTCACAAAAATGTCATAAATAAAACTTGTACAACCTTTTAATCAATAGAGACACTCACATATAGACAAAAATACTTAGATAGCTATTGTGAGAAAACATTTGCAAAGAGCTAGTATCTTATTGGACAATAAAGAGCTTATCTTATGGTGGCTGGTTAACATTACTCAGATTCATTCTTGGAAGTCTTGTTACATACTGTACTAATTTGTCTTTAAACATCCACATAAAATTGTAAGCTACCTTGAAGCCTTGAGGAGTTGGTTTTTAGTGTGGCATCACGACGGAGAGGAAGCTCACTTAGATTTCTTAGAAAATGTTCTCTTTACGGAGGTCTCGGCAGGGACGGACCCAGAATTTTTAAGAGAGTGTTGCACAAAAGAAATGTTAGGTTAACTTAAGTTACATCATAAGAAACGAAAGTAGCAAAAAAAAATTTGGGGGTTGCACATACCACCAAAACGGCAATTTTGAAATCTTTTTACACTTCGGGACCTAAAATGGGGTGTAGTCCGTGCCACACCCGGCATACATGTGGGTCCGTCCATGGGTCTCGGCATTGGTACCTTTAACGCTACCAATGCTGCATTGTTATCTAAATAGTACTAGCAGAGTTTTCAAGTTGAACAACCAAGATCTTTGGTGTGAGATTGTCAAAATGATCCATGGACACAATTGTGTCCTTTGTCTCAATCATCGTAAACATCAAACATTGGGCCTTAAGAGGCGAATAAGATATTCTCTCAAAACATCTATAAATCTAATGCCAATGTTTAAAACCAATATTGTAGATGGGTAAAGACACTTCTTTTTGTAATGAAAATTTGTTGGGACACAAGACTCTAGCATCCAAAGCTAGAAGTTTTATCAAGTGAGTTCAAAATTGAGATTGGTTACGTTTGCATACAATATAAATATAAATGGGTTAGAAGCTAAATTTATACCTACGTACATTATATTAAAATTTCACTAACATTTTTTTAGAAAATTATTACTTGGCTATGTGTAGCTCCGCCCAGCTAGCATCCAAGATTGATTTGGTGACAAATTGGGCATATGATATAACATCGGTCTATTAGGGCTTGGTGGGGTCTTATAAGGCTAGGCCTTGAAGAGCTTAGAATTTGATTATGAGCTGAACCATCTTGTAAGAAACATGGTTCTTTTACGGATAACATTGCAGTATTAGTAGTGTTAAAGGTACCGATGTGTAATAACACTGAGAACTACAATCCCAACTTTGTTAAATTCAGGGTAAGACAGCTCCTGAAGAAGGTTAGTATAACGTTGTGGTGAATGACTAAAGAACGTCTTGATACACTGCCTAGTCTAGACATCCGGGACATAGATCTAGACTCCAATCATTATCTGTTTGCAATGATATGATGACCATGAAAACGTCATTTTTATTCCAACGTTGATCAGTAGTTAAGCAAGTCCATAGTAAAACTGTTTGAATACACCGATAAACATTGCACACTCGACTCAACTAAACATGGACTGTAGAAAACTTTTACGTGTTGTCATCTAAACGTCTCTTAGGATTTATTTTGCTACACAAACAGGGTTACGTACATTTGTGAAGAAGTCATTTGCTCTTATCATTACTGTGGATTTCAGTTCTGAACGAAAAGGTCAATCTCACTATATTTGAATGATTCGTAATAAAAGCTGTATCAATGTAAGTATGTAACGTGTAAATGTTCTGATAGAGCCTCTATCAACTTGTTAATGTGTATTTTTTAATGAAACTATGACATAAATTAAAAGAAAATCTTACTTTACTTGCTAGCAAATAGTTGTATTCTCATTCACATCACCACATGTGTAAACCGTGATCATATAGACGGGATTTAATTACTAAATGAACCAGGACGCAATCGTGTCGCCATTCGAACTCTTTGTTTATTGAAGTAAACTACCGAGGTTGTCGTGTATCTAGACATTTTTGAAACACAACTTGAAGTGTCTTTATATGTCAAGTGGAGTAATACTTTTAGTCATTTATTTTGCCTATCTGTGTTAAGGTTATTATTTTGTATTCAAGTTCATGGATTTTAGGGACGGTACCATATACATACGAATGTATTTATTTCATAGATCTTTTGGTTTATCTATTTAAAATTAGCAGAAGAAAGAATCACACACTATTTGGTTTCATCTTTTATATAGTTAAACAAGTTATGAAGCTAGTGGCAGAGTAAGAAAACTAAGAATAGCCACAATAAGGGGGTCGACCTTGAGGGTCGTCGGTCGAAGTAGGGGTCGCCGCTAATGTGGCTCAAAGGTCGTTGAGGTCGTCGGTCGACCTTTTGGACGAAAGGGTCGTGAGGCCAATCTTTTGGATGAAAGGGTCGTGTGCTAGTTTGTGTGTGTGTTTTAATTATTTAAAATGTATTTTTGTGTGGTATGTGTTTTGTAACGTAGGTCGTCTTATCGCCTAAAAGATGAGTTGTAGATTGTAAAAAATAGAAAGCTGGTGTAGCAAAAAAAATGAAGATCACTGAAGGTCATTATTGTGCCTAGCCTAAATAATATTATAACACTGTAACTAATGAGACATGCGAACATAATTGAACCCATAACCTTCGCCTTATGTTGAATGTCTTGTTGGTATTTAATGTCTATAAAAATAAATTATAACACAAGTACGTTGCGTAATAACGTCTCATAGGGATCCGTTTGATGTTTATGAATTAACACACAATTAACCACATAAGTTTTCTAACCTTTTGATTTTAATCGAATGGTCAACGAATCAAACAATGGATCTTGCTCCTCTTCTTGATTTACACGAAGCCCTTAAATCACTAAAATAAGTGACCTCTACGATAGCATACACTACACGTCAACATAGACCCTACTTGAACTCCCACTCATCACATTAATTGATCTGCTAGCAATGTTAGATTCATAGGTAAGCGGCGGGTGATAATTGCTTTACTAGTGCAATTCTTAGACTTATGAGACTCATGGCATTAGAGAACGATCTACTAGTGTCATGTGGCATGTTTTTGTCTCATTATATGCCTCCGGTTAGGAATCTCACCTGCTTAGCTCGATTAAGTCATCCAATTGGAGAATGTGTGAAGATCACACTAGGTCTCACACATAAAGGATAAACACATTGGGTTGCAATTCACCTATGTCTCACACAGAATGAAAGGCAATTGCAAGTGTCCTCACAATTGAAAGGCAAAGACTTATGTTTTGTGGGTATGATAGATTTGATAAAAACATGTATCAAAAAGTGTACGATGAACATGCATACATGTTCGTAGCCACAAGTTAAGAAACAATTTTTATTAACTTATTAGGCGCACATTTTATTATGGGAAAAATATTAAAAAATAACCAAACCCTAGATTGACACCCTAGAAAGGTTAAAAACATTAAGTATTTTAATCATTTGCTCATACGCAAATGCATGTAGTGCCTCGGGAAAAAAATTAAAGGTTATTCAACCCTATACCATTTGTTAAAAACAATGTACTTGCATATTTTTCGCGGGAGCAAATTACGGTGTAAAAACCAACCAAATGCGTTTAAAATATTGCAGGACAATTGATAAACAAATATTAGTCATTAATAGAATTAGTGCAAAAACTTTAATTATATATTTAAAGTTATATTAAACATATGTACTTGCAAGGTTTCGCGAGAGCAAATTATCGTAAATTAAACCCAATGCGTTTAACCGTTGCAAGACATTAGTTTTATTAAATCATATTTCAATAATTTTATGTCCATTTAGAATCAAAAATCAATTTTGCACTTTATAAATGCCACAAATGAAAATAAATGAAACACAAATATGTTAACATGCAAACCATTATCGATGAATTCTTATGCTTGGGTCCATGAGCAATCATGAAACACGAGAGGGCAAGTTAGGTACAACCCATATGCCAAAGTAAGGCTCTCACTTGCTTTTAGAATAATCTAAAAAAAGTAGTACACAAATACTTAGCATGCTGATAAGAAATTTTAATTCACTTCAGGCCTCGACCAGACAAGGAATGAGTCTTCCCCAACCTTAGCAGTAAACTAAAAATTTGTAGCCTACTGAGTCGTAGATCTACCATTTAAATTTCAAGATCTAATAAATTACAGAATGACGTAGAATTAATTTTTAATGCACAAAGGTCATATAATCAGTACATAAAACAAATCATACAAGCATGCGTAAACAAGGCAATTCATCGGTTTTACATATCTAACCAATTAACACTTTAATATATGTATTAAACAAGAGTCAAGGCTTATAATCCATGATAAACGTGCATGTGCTCATCATGAGAATTAATTAATCAAGTAATATATGCCAAAAAAGCCAAAAAAAAGCGATGAATTTAAAGCACATAAAAACACATCGTCATGCACACCTAAAAACTAACGACCTAGGTTTTCTTCTATTGTGTTTTAAGACCCTTAGGTTCGACTTTTTTCATAAAAAATAGCCTTAGGGGCTAATTAAAAATAACACGAAGAAAACACGCAAAACAAGTGTTTTTAGGTCAACTTTTACGTTTTTTAGTGTAACCCATAACATCAAACAATGGCTCATGATGCAACTGTTGGGATTTAATGTCTATATCACTATATTATATCACGAGTACGCAGTGGAATAACGTCTCAGAGGGATCCGTTTGATGTTTATGAATTAACACACGACTAACCACATAAGTTTACTAACCTCTTTATTTTAATTGAATGATCACTGAATCAAAAAATGGATCTTGATCTTCTTCTTGATTTATACGAAACCCTTAAGTTACTAAAATATGTGACCTCTATGATAGCATACACTACACGTCAATGTAAAATACCCGATTGCTAGATCTTGTAAATCACGAGCTAGAGAAACGAAACACACGATATGGTTTTGCTTAATGAAAATCGACTAACCCTAGGGTTTAGGGACTTGAGCCGATCGGTTTAGGGGTGTAAGACGAAAGAAGAGTTTTCTTTACTTGTTAGGTTTTTCAAAGATTCCTATAGTCAGGCCAAAATATGGACTCCATAGGTTTCATATTTATTTTTCATTTTTTGTTAATTGTTAAGCCTTTAGTTAATTAAAATGTATAACGATTTAATTAATGTCCGTTAACTATTTATTCATGAATTATTAACTAATAATTAATATAATACAATATAAATGTTAACTAAATTATAAAAGTATTCTCTCAGTGTATACGTTTATGTTTTCATAAGCTCACGTATTTTTAACCGTGTAATTTATCGATTATAACTTGAGCATTACCAATATGTCTCTCGCCATTAGGCTACAATCACGGAGACACCAGTAGCAGTAGCAGAGTATGATCATATATGGTTGTACGTTTCTTTAGCAAAGTGATCATACTTGGTGTTTCAAAATTGTACATTTATCACCAACCATATTACTTGCAACCACTTAAGCACACGCAAACTATTCATTAAATTTCATGTACCCACAAAAACTTTCTCTGTGTATGCTAACGGGATTTAAACCACAACCGCATCATAATATTATTCTCACCCGGACACCACAAAACAAAAGGGCCATTAGCTAACTGCCGTACACTTAGGTTGTATTTTACGACAAGCTTACCTTTTTGAAGCATTTTCATTTTAGGATCACCTAGCAATCTAGCATTGACTTTTTTTAGCTCGTAGGTGTGTTTGACACGAGTAAATAAGTTATAGATTTTTGTTTTATTGCTCCTGTCAAAAACATTATAAGAAGAGCATTTACATCACTTCACACTAATAATTACATATTCAACTTAAGTATGAGATTTTAACGCACATTTTTAACACATATTTACAACTTTGGTATTTTATTATTGAGTCATTATCGTTGTGATTTTGAGATTTAGATTTGTATTGACTAATAGATCATGTCTGTCTAGGTGGCACATTTCAATTACGAGGTCATGTAAATGCCTCATGCAATTAAGCAGCCCTTGGTGGCTCCGAAAAGCCGTTTTTGGTCGCCATGTCATCTATTCCAGTTGTCCCACGTGGCATCAATATCTTGCATTTTCCTCTCCGCAAGTAGACCAGTATTTGAGATATGCTTTGACTAATTTATGTACCTTAAAATTCAAAAAAATCATATGTTCGATTTTTTCTTTGTGCAATCTAGTAATGTTTCTGTTGTTCAAAAAAAAAAAAAAATCTAGTAATGTTTCTTTTTTCCTAAAGGAAAAGCACATTCATAAGGATATATATCTAAATTATATATGTTTCTCATTTGCTAGCTTTAAGCAATGTTTTGGCACTGCTACAATATTAGTATTTAGTAGCGATAAGCCAATAAGCCAAGTCTAACAACCGTGGGGGCAGGCGATCGTCGAAAAAAAAAACTGAACCAAATGAATCGCCAATTGCCGCATTTAGCTTCCTTAAATGGTTCTATTATGTAAAACAATTACTGATTGATATATAGTTGATATCGGATGGAACCAGAAGGTTCCCGCAGATCCCCGGACCCTTATAGATTTTTTCAATATAGTGTTAACTTTTGAAAAAAAACATTATTTTTCCTGAATGCAACCCGGTCTATCGAAATATGTTTTTATATTAAGGTTTTAAAAAATTTGTGCATCAAATCATATTTAGTCTTGGTTCTGTTCCCGAATTCATATGCCTATCGATATGTTAAAGTCACGAGTCATGACTGTTGCATGAAAAACATCTTATATAATGATCTTTGCATGGGTTCAATGTTATAGTCATGCATGATAAAAACTCAAAACACCAAGATCATTTTTTTTTTATGGATGTGTTTGTTTTCTGGGATTTGCAAATTTGTGAACTGATATTGAGAGTATGATCTTGAAAGATAATTTGCAACCTTTCTTTCACTACAATTTTGGCCAAGTTTACTAAACGACAAGATAAACGATTTTTAACCTTCGACTCTAACAAACACTTTTAGTGACGACAAAGTTGTGGCTAAAACCGTATCAAACTTTGGCTTTGACTTTCAACACAAGTTTTTTAGAAAAATGGACTAAAACCTTTAGCAACGCCATAGTCGTCGCTAAAAGTAATAAGTATTACTCCCTTCGTCCATAAATAAATGTCCAGTATTGACTTTCAAAATCTTATTTTTTAAACTTTGACCTTAAATTATTTTGTTTGTGTTATGTAATACTTGATGAAAATTATACTAATAAAAATAAATTTAAAACTCAATCTATTCATATATTTTGCATCAAGTATTACATAACACAAATAAATAATTTAAGGTCAAATTTGAATAACAAAGACTTAAAAAATCAATAGTGGACATTTATTTAAGGACGGATAGAGTATTCTGTTATTATGATTAAGAGATGAAATAAATCAAAAATGTTAAAAATATTTATGTTAATGTGACAATTTGAATTAGGTTGAAGCGATATGAATTATTGTGACACTTTATGTTAATGTGAATCATGTTGAAATATTTGAGTTTGTTTGTAAGTTATGGATCAAGAAAAACTAGATAATAGACAACATCATTATTAATGATTATATGACAATATAATAATACACTTATTTTAAAATATATATATATATATATATATTGGTAAAAGCTAAGTATAAGAATGTGATAAATATATTATATTAACACTTTGTGGCAATACGCTTAGAATTATTATTAAATCCATATGATATTATTAAATTATTGTGATATGCCATGTAACTTAATATATTACTCCAGCTACAAAAATCAACAAAATAACCAATACAAAATCAACTAGAAACAACCAAAACTTACAGGAAACCATTACATCCAGATAAGTTCCATAACATCTAAACACACACCCTCCAAGCCAACTCAAAGAAAGAAAAGAACGAGGGAGAGGGAGCATAATGAGACTACCTTCTTAAAAAACCTTCCCAAGTAAAACCCAATGAGAAAAACCTTGGTGAAGAAAAAAAATACAGCTCTCAAGTAGCACTCCCATCGTGAATCATGCACATATTTGGAATCTTCCATTTATCTGATAATAAACGAGCAGGAGGAGAGACCTTCCGGAACCGCATAGTCACAAGCTTGAGCCGAACATTTGAAACAATAACATCATAAAGTTGGGAAGCAGACATGACTTATTCTTGAACAATATTGAATTACGTTCTTTCCAAATGTAATTGGTAGTAGCAGCAAGCAAAACCCGTGACAACACTCACAACAGATTGCCTCTTCAGGAATAAGAAATACCACCACATCAGCCAATCGAGGAGAAATATGATCCAATTTAGGGAGAATAGGAACAATAGACCAGAACTGCATAGAAAAAGTACACTCAAAGAACAAATGTATATGTGAGTCTGGAATCGAGCTACACAGGGGACATCGGTGTTTAAGTCAGTCTCAGGACCAACATCCCATTGCCTCAACATATCTTGTGTCTTCAACTTCTGACTAAGAACAAGCCACATGTGAAACGCATGTCTTGGAATGCAGTGAATAAACTACACAATATGATACCAATCAACCTCATCACTCCGAAACCTAATAGAATCCCACACAAGAGACACCGAAAAAGGTCTAAGATGCCTATTAAGGAAAGAATAATATCTGAAGTGTCATCATGAAGAGTAGGAACATTCACTTGAGATAACTCGAGGTATCGAACAATCCAATCCGAAGGCTACCTCCAAATACCATTATCAATCAGATCATAAACTAAATCATGTAAAGAAAACCCCGAACGTGAAATATCCCGAGCAGTTAACATCCTTTAGAGAGGAATTAAGTCGCACCAATTATCAAACCAAATCAAGGTAGACTTACCATTTAGAATCTTGTGCCATATAAAAGGGCGGATAGAATCTCGAATTTGCATAAGCTTCCGCCATCCCCAAATCATGTCTATCGTACAAGGAACATCCCAAAAACTCCGACCATCAAGCTTATAAGTGCGGACCCATTTAACCATAAAGATTCCTTACAAGCGTGGACCCATTCAAAAAGTTTTAGTAACGATTGTCGTTATTAAAAAAGTTGATATTTCGTGGCTAAGGGTCTGTCAAAGTCGTGGCTAAAGATATTTAGCTATGAAATTTTAGCCACGACCTTTTAGCCATGATTTTTTTTTTTTACTTTCGTGGCTAAAAGCCCAATTCTTGTAATGTTTATATTGTCCTATACTAAGTCGATCATTGTATTCCTTATAAACTTAAACACGGATATACCAATCGAGTCCATTGTATAATAAGATCATCTTCATGTCATGTCCCGATCTTGAATATACCATGATATCGAATATGTCTCGTCTTTATTGAAGAAAGGGCACTTAAATAAACTATACTCTGACACACGTCTCACAACAAGAACTCTCAACAAACTAGATGGAATAGATTGCTTCCTTCAAATGTAAGCATTCTCATTCGGCAAGCTATGAACAAAAGGCTCCCTACCAGGAATAACCTTGAAAAGCGAGGTATTGATCTTGATTCGGTAAGATTTCCCTTATGTGGTAACAATATAGAAATGGAAGATCATGTGTTTGTCTCTTGTCCAATCGCCATTGATTTCTAGAAAAAAGTTTGGTCATGGTGGCACCTCAACGGGCACCCCATTCTCATCTCCCATTCTCATCCATTTTCTTTACAATAGCGATTGGACAATGGCGATTGTTTCAAGCTTACTTTTTGTTCAATCGACAAAGACAATGGAAGAGGTTAGTGTTACGGGCAATCTAGCTAATCTCATTTCCTACCTCATATCTATACTACATATAATAGAAAAACAGTCAAAGTTGAATTATTTAATTGTTGAAAAGTTGAAATTGGTCAATGGAGAGAGAAATGCATAATGTAATTAATACTCTTAATAAAACACCTCATCTATATATATACTACATATAATAGAAAAACAGTTAAAGTTGAATTATTGAATTGTTGAAAAGTTGAAATTGGTAAAAATTAAAAACAACCAATTAAAACATCTCTTACTAAAAAGTACAATAAAATTTTCGTAACGTACAATTTAAAGAAGCTATAACATAATCCAAAATATAAAATAATTAAACACACTAATTAATGTTATTTTTAAAATACCCTAAAATGAAAAGTACATGTTATTATAGACATTATACAAATTAATAAAACACATAAAACTTTATACAAGCTAACAAGTTGATGGTACATAGAGTTTTGAAAACCGGACCGAACCAACGTGTTCAACAGGGAACCGGTGTCGCCACCAGCAAGCAACCAATTAAAACCATCCGAAAACGAACCAGAGAGGACCCGTTAAAAATGATACAAACTGGTGAATCAGATCTCAATAAGATCTATTTCTCCGATTAATCGTCACTAGGTACCCGCTGCCGAAACGCGCGGGTACCCTGCTATATACTATATATAAAGGAAAACCCAAAAAGTGAAAAGTTAAAACTAAAAGTAGAAATGTTGAAGACATATATTTCAAAAGGAAACTATTAATACAAATCGAAAACCGGGTTGACCCGGGATGCTTCAAACCCGGCGGGTTGACCCGGTTAAATTTGACCTGTTTTCGAATCACCTGTTGGGTTGACACGGTTTAAATCGACCTGTTTTTTGACCGGAAAGGTTCAACCGGTTGAACCACCCGGATCAAACTGGGTTTCATATTTGACAAAATTATATGAGAAATGATGAAATAGTTTTGGAACCCGTGACAAATTTGGAAAAATGAGAGACAAAGTAATTGTAGTTTTTTGTTGTTTATTTTGCTTTGACACAT
The DNA here is from genome assembly GCA_910596185.1 of Chrysanthemum makinoi. Classification (NCBI taxonomy): domain Eukaryota; kingdom Viridiplantae; phylum Streptophyta; class Magnoliopsida; order Asterales; family Asteraceae; genus Chrysanthemum; species Chrysanthemum makinoi. The sequence continues at coordinate 146,313,284 of OU343222.1, forward strand.
GTATTTTGTCATTTGTATAATGTTATTGCACCACTTAAGGGACTAGCATATATGAATCGCCTTTTAAAAGTTAATATATATTGTATAACCCTTTGTTCAGTATATAAATAATGTTATGTAAATTTATTAGAATCACAAAAACTAAATAGTATTGTTATCTTTAGCGATAATTATTTGTACCCAAAACAAATAGCTTTGAACAATGCTTAAATATCTATGCAAATTGATAGTACAGGATAATCTTATTATGGTGATATCAAATTCGTAAGGTTACAAGTTTAAAAGCCACACACCAAATGATAAACGCTACACATGTAAAAAAAAAAAAAAAAAAAAAAAATCACTGCCTAAATTACCGACAAAACCAGAAAAGGCGGTCACACACGTTGGCTATACCTCTAAACTACAATATAATATTGTCAACTACATAATACCGTTGCTTTTTGTAATCCTTGAATATATTATTACTAAAATCTTAATAACTAAAAACAATCCCATCAGTACTCTCACACTTAGATCGACTCCACGTAATTTTTTTGAAAACTGTATATTTCTAGTTATGCAACCACGTATCAGAATTCTAGTTATTCGAAAATGATTCTCTAACGCTACAAATACAGTTTGTTGAAAGAAACTTATAGGTCGTCGAAATTTTGCAGAAAACTAGACACCGCTGCCATTAGACGCGGGTACTCGTCTAGTAGATATTTAAATTTAAAGTTTTAAAATAAACTGAAAACTTTAAAATTTTCTTATCACAAAATAAAATTGTGATCAACTTGTCAATATTGTTCATTCTTGTTGTTTTTATGGGTGTATTAGCTAGTATTTAAAAGATCCTAATGACTTGGCTTTTTCATGGCCACTTGTTTCAATTAGTCTTTTTTTTTGTTATTTTTTTTTATGGCATTAGCCATTGCTTTTTATATGTTACTCCTTAAATATTTGAGTAATAATAAGTCAAGATATATGTCAAAGAAAAGTAGAATAGGAGATGTCAAAGCTTCACTTCATATTTCTCCCGTGGAGTTAGACTACTTTGTACACGATGCCGTATAGATAGTTATTCTAAATTTGGTTATCAAAAATCACAAAATCATGTGAAGATTTAGGTACTATTCACGTGCATTCTCAAGAAAAGTTCGTAACGCAAAGGGAAGAAAATGTTACTGAAGTACGTTAACGACCATCAAATTACTTTGAGTGATAATTGACATTACTTAGTTACTACGCGAGTCCCGTGCATAGAGTCGTAAATTTAAAGCGACAGATAGTTATGACTATGAAGTTGTAATTAAGTGTTTCGTGTATTAAATGAATGAGTATTGTTTATAGGTCCGAAATAATAAGTTATAAGCAGTTATGGAGAGAAAATATATAAGTTTAAAGTATAATATTGAAAATTATTTAAAAAAAAAAGTATGAATAAATTGATAATTTTACATTTCTCATTTTTAAAGTTTTTAAATAAATTTGTTTTCTCTTAATCTTTACTATTTATAAAACAAATTTGCATATTTTTGAAAACTTAAAATCTGTCAAAAATAAGTAAAGTTGATTCCTCAAATATCTCTTAAAATAATTAACTTATATAAATCTTAAATGTAAAATTATCATACAGTTTAAACAATAATGAAGATATTTTATTAATAAAAACTTTGAAAACCTTTTTAATACCTCTCCTAATATACCCCTTATCAATAATGACAAGTTTTACAATAAATTTAAACTTACAAACACACGCCTGACAACTTTTTGAGTGATAAAGAATTGAATTTACAAACATAATATGACAGCAAAATTAAGTCTTGCACCATAATATTGACATCATATATTCACCACAAAAAGAATAGTTGATTTTACACACTTTTATTTTCACACTTTTAATAAGTGTGTAAAATTTTATTAGTTTACTGACACTTAATGATGTGTAAAAACTGATTACATTAATAAGTGTGAAAAAAATGTAAAACAGTAGATTTTCACGTTTTAAAAAAAATCCACATTTTAAAATTGTGAAAATTATAAAATTTCTCTACACTTTTATTTGTAACACCAAAATTCTCTACACTTTAAGTAAGTGGGAAGAATTTGGTGTTACAGATAACCTCCACACCTATAAGTGTGGACACTTTTTATATTTTTTCACACTTAAAAGTGTGATATTTTTTTTTCATACAACTATAAGTGTGAAAAATCTATTGTTTTATATTTTTTTCACACTTATTAATGTAACCAATATTTACACATAATTAAGTGTTAATAAACTAATAAACTGTTACACACTTTTAAAAAATGTGGAAATAAAGTGTGTAGAATCAACTATTTTTTTTAATGATTTATCAATTGGCTTATAAAATGTTGTTTGCGCGGGTATTCGTCTAGAGTCACACTGTTGCAACCAGTTACATCAATTTTTTAAAAAATAAGCAAAAAAAAGGAAGAAGAAAACTAACGGTTGCATCAAAGGTTATATACGATAATTACAAATTCGCAAGTCTAATTTTTTGCCGCTTTACACGAATATATGTCTAGTATATATTAGAGATATGCACAAAACTGTCAAAAATTTTGACAGGCGTATTAATTATTATTTTTCTTTTTCTCATATCTATCTTTGGCGCTGTGAGACCACATCTACAACGAAAATGTGAAATAAATAGATGTCTCGTGTATATTATAAAGCATTTGAAGTGATTTGTCGATCTCAGCCAAACTTCCATACTCGTGTATATTAT
>OU343222.1:146316121-146458621 GCA_910596185.1 Chrysanthemum makinoi
GCAATCAAGTGTCAATTGTCGCGGGTTTAAGCGTCGTATCAACCCGGTTTTCGATGTGTATTAATAGTTTCCTTTTGAAATATATGTTTTCAACATTTCTATTTTTAGTTTAACTTTCACTTTTACTTTTGGTTTTCCTTTATATAGTATATAGCGAGGGTATCGTGCGTTTACGTTGGCGGGTACCACAGTGATGATAAGGATAAATAGATCTCGATGAGACCTAATTCCGCAGGTTTGTATCGGTTCGGCGGGTCATCTCGGTTTGTTTTGGATGGCTTTATTGGTTAAATTTGGCCGGTGGCGACACGGTTCTAGTTAACTCCTAGTCAGGTCGGTTTTGAAATATATATTCGAGCTTGTTAGGCTTGTATGAAGCTTTGTGTATTTTATTAATTTGTATAACGTGTATAATAACATGTACTTTTCATTTTAGGTTGTTTTAAAAATAACATTAATTAGTTTGTTTAATTATTTTATATTTTGATTATGTTGTAGCTTGTTTAAATTGTACATTGTAAAAATTTTATTGTACTTTTTTAATAAGGGGTGTTTTAATTGGTTGCTTTTAATTTGGTGGATATGTTTTTAATTGGTTGTACAATGTGAATAAAGTATTGTACTTTTAAGTAATAGAGTGTTTTAATAAGCGTGTTAATTACACTATGAATTTCTCTCACCTTTGACTTTCAAGATTTCACTTTTCAAGGTTTGGCCATACACTCTTTATATGTAATATAGATTATATGTATGAGATAAGAATAGTGCATCAAAGTTCAAATATTTCAAGTGTTTAAATATAAACATAATACATAATTATTAAGTTAAATTCAAACATAGATATTACTCGGTTTGTTGACCATTCTTAAGCGAGCTTTGACCGATTTTGTTCGATTAATCGGTTTGTTGACCGACTTTTAAGCGGTTTTGTCGATTTTAAAGCGATTTTGTTGACCGATTTTAAAGCGATTTTGTCACTGGAAGCGGATTTTGTTTGATTAATCAGTTTGTTGACCGATTTTTAAGCGATCTTTGACCAAACCAATTAAATAAGCCGATTATGATAAATCAAGACGCTTACTGAGCGATCAACGATTATGGGGAGATTAATCGGCCGCTTGGGCTGATTTTTACAACAGAGATATGTATATGTATATATGTTTATGGGTATCGGCATGTATATTTTTATGCATGTGATATTTATAAAATCAAACACCTTTAGAATTAGAAGTATAAACATCAACTACATATTATTTTACTATTTTGTCCGAATACACACATATGATCCATTCTTTATATTATACATTTTTAATCCAACTATGTGCGATGTAGGTACATTTGTTGAGACACTTTATGAGTCAGAATTATTTAAATTTTCGACGAGTTTGGGGAATTTTTATGTTATTTCATAAGGGTGGAAATTCCCTAAAACCTCGCAAAGATCCCCGATCTCCATTGAGGACGAGAATGGGAATGTAAAGCAATTCCCTGGTGGAAATGAGAACGGGGATGGAGAGCGAAAACAGGGATGGGGATGAGAAATACAATCCCCGACATTCCCCGCTCCGTTGCCATCCCTAACGTCACCTAGTAATTAAATTTATAGATGTTTTTGTATATTTAATGTTTGTCAAAACATTCCTGTGTCAGTTCGTCTTTGTCGTCGGAATAGATGGTAGTGGTCTCGACTATCAATTTGTTCTCTTAAACTGTGGTACCATTGAATAAACAGAAGCATTTTCAGCACATTCTAATAACATGTTAGATGCACATTAAATGGAAACTGTCATTCGTATCAAAACAACATACAAAAACATTGCAAAAGAATTTGGCTCGACGCCATCCATAACAACATTGAGAAAACCTCAATACACTTGACTTCAAAAAGACAGATTTGCCCCTCATGTAAAAAAGTTAAACAAGCCCAGATTATTTGAGAAAATCAAAAGAAGTAATGTTTTATTTTGTTGCACCCTCCGGACTTTTGTAACAAAAGTAACAGAAAATCGCAACAATTAACCCTCCAATGCAGCTGCTCCGGAAATAATCTCACTGAGTTCAGTAGTGATGGATGCTTGACGAGTCCTGTTAACAAGAGATAACAATTGTGGGATAAGCACTTAAAGTGTACCAGAAACTGAAAAACATAATGACTACCGGGGAGGTTATATCAAATAACAAAAGGCATTCACACTTTTTGGTAAATGGTGGGGTGTTCAGCTTGTTTTAACGACCTTATTGGTTTATTGTATTAACAAAACAAAAGGAGCTTATAGACGCTCCTTCATAGCATTTTCCATATAATCCTCTACATGTGGAAGTATAACACTATTGATCTCAGTATCTCACACATATATGTTAAAACTTGTCCAAAGTATGTGCATATGCGTGTTTGTGTGTGTGTGTGTGTGTGAGAGAGAGAGAGAGAGAGATAGGGAACCTGTTGTATGCAAGTGTAAGCTTATCAAGCATGTCACCAGCATTTCTGCTGGAACTGTCCATAGCAGACATACGAGCTCCTTGTTCACTGCAGGCGTTCTCCAAAACCGCATTGAACATTACCTGAGACATCAGTAATAAACCAATTAAGAGTTGAATGGAGATTTGCTCATGTTAAAATACGACAGTAAATCAGAATTTTGCTAGTGGACAATAAAAGACGTCTTTAACAGGTGGCATGAACCTTATATCAGCTATAAAAGTGTAATAAATTAAAAAAGATTGCCTTGTTTATAAAATTTCTCAAACTACAATTGCTTTATTGTCTGCAGCCATCATTTACAATAAGAGTGATCACCATCGTATGGATAACAAAATTTCCTAACTTTGTCCTCTTTAAAGGGAACTTGACATCAAATAAAAAGTCAAAACTCTTTCCTTATATACAGGACAAAATTGTTAATTACATTATAGTCCAACATGCACTTGACTATTGGAAAACAAAAAGTGTTTCATTGCACAACCTAGCAAATATAATTTATTAAGAAAGTTGAAGCATATGGGGGCTTACGCATGAAAACTGGAATTCAGTAAGATTCTGAAGAACTTCAGACTTAGTTTCTCCGCCTTCAATTTCATAAGAATCCAAATCACCAATCTTTCCACCAGCTTCAGATTCTCTTTCCACAATCTTTAAAAAAAAACACCTAATTAGTATAAGCATACAACAGTATTCACTGTAAGAATTCAAAACAAATTACTTACCTCAGGAGACAAGACAGTGGCGGTTGTAGGCAGAAATGAGACAACCGATTGGAACTTGTTGAATACAATCCTCAATACATCAAACTCCACATTCTTTAAGATGTCGTCAGCAATAACTGATATCTGAAAATAAAGTAATATTAGGTCAACCCATGCTTGGAAAAGAGAGCCAAAAAGAATTCATAGAAAAAACCAAACAATATAACATCACCGGGTCACACATATCGAATTGCTTCCACACCAATTTCATAAGAACCAAGCACGTTTACTAAACTGAAATACAAGTGACAAATATAAAAAAACGACTGGTTGACTTTTAAGAGATCGAAAGTATCTCTAGACACTAGACACTAATAATAATCACACTATATAGCTTTGCTGCATACCTAATAATTTACTTAATCGCCTGTCATGCCTGTATACAGAGAATAAAGTGATCTAGCTAAAAACCGGACTAGGTCAAATCTACAAAGACTAACAGATCTACATGTTGCATGTTAGTTACCAAGACTCAGACCAATAAAGTAGTAGTATTGGTGATAACAGAATATTATGGTGCATTAAGTAATGCCTATATATATTGTATTCAATTGTTAATAAAAATTTTCAATCTACAAAGAATAGAGCGAACACACCAACTGTTCAAGGATACTATTACTAAACACATAAAACAATCCATAGAATGATTTCATATAAACACTGAACATCAGCTGTTGCCAAATACAAACAAAGGGAACTCAAACTAAGCGCATATTCAACAGATGTGCTACTAGATGAACATGGCTACCTGGGTGTAGTTAAGAAAATTCTTTTGCAACTCAGTCAAAGTCAACGCAATGTCTTTCTTAGAGTCACGGATCAATTGGGCCTTTCCCTTTTCTCCCAAGATCACATACTTACTTTCTGCGTCAGGACCTGTATGTAAGCCAACAAATTAATGTGATAATAGTCATAATACTAAGATTTCAGTCCACTGATAAAATTTCTGTCATGTATACGTACCAGCGTTGACTTTGTAAAGAGCCCTGCTTATCTTTACTGATGTAGAATTGATACCACCACAAAGACCCTTGTCTGAAGAAACAGTGACAATGACATTCTTCTTGACAGTCACACCTAGTAAAAACAATGAATTATAATAAAAGTTAGCTGAGGAAAATGTAAAAATTGTACCATAAAGAAAAGATGACTATACTTTAGCGTCGAGTCCAAACCATACTTTAAATAAGATTGGTGGTAGATTCCATCTCCTTATTGTGCAGCACCTCTATAGCCTATATTGGCTAAGTTTCATTCCAATACTACTTATTTTCCCTCAAGTTATTGCAAGATATTTAAGACAATGGTCACAACCTTCTAGTTTTGTCTTTGTTAATGGACATTTCAGATAATAGACCATTGGCAGAAGCCATGAAACTCTTCCATTACACTGCCTACCCAAGCGTTGAATGGATTTTAGAACAGATTAAAGGTGCTTGGTTTAAAGGTATAAGAATAGAAGAATAACTTTCATTCCGAATATAAATGTTTGGTTAGTAGTTTTGATTTTCTAAAATGAGTATCAGACCTAGAAGCCTAGACATATTCTAAACCCTACTGATTCCCATTCCAACACCCATATTCCGCAAACCAAACACCACCTCCAGTTCGTGACCCCCATAAAGATTCAAGTATAATATTACAGACAACATTTGAAGACAGCAGTAACTGCAGCTTATAGTATGTAAAACTTCATGTACGTATACAAATAAATATATGCAGGCAACTAGGTTAACGTGACCGAATAGTTACAAAAATTTTTATAGCAAAAACATGGGTGTATAGAAGAGCAGTGAACGGCTGCCATAATCCACGAGAGTTCTCAGCTCTAACTTGAATTGCTCTCAGCTTTGATGCTGCAACCATCTTCATAGCCTTTGTAATCTTCTGAATATTCTTAACACTCTTCATACGGTTTCTCACTGTCCAAACAAAATTTAACACCATGAACACCCACGCTGAGAGCTAATAATAGCAAAAAGATCATAATAGCATAACAAACTATAAAAATGCTAAAAGAACAAGACGGTAAAATATATTTACCAATTTGAGTGGAAATGGAACGAACCCCAAGGCCCACCTGCTCTCTGCAAGCAACAGACAAACGTGAAGTCAAATACTAATAAGAAGGTCCATTGAAAAATAAATATCAAAGAAATAATAAATAAGCCCCATAAGTACGGGAAATCCTAATTGGCTATTGCTAACAAAACTAACAAAATTATAATAATCGAGGCTGTCGTCAATGATGCTCACTGGATAAAATAATCATAACCCCATCCATCACGGTATAAGATCGCTTCTTTTCTAAAAGATATAGTAACCTTGATAAGTAGTATTGTATTACGCCTTAAACATTCTTTTCACAAACAAGGGTCGAACTAATCACTTTTCCACTTTCTTTGCTATCGAACTATTCGTACTTTTTATAAAAGGTAAATGAAATAGTAGCAACTGCCTCGATAAGTCAACTCAACTTTTCCTGATGAGCTTATTGACTTAAGCTGATAAGGCGAAAAAATAAGCTAATCCAAAACACCCCCTAAATCGCCATAAAAGAAACAATAATAACATATAAAATAGATCAATAGATAATAAACAAAAGATCGTACTGATTGGGAGAAATGAGACTGGATCTGATTGAAACGGTGGGGTTAACAAGAGGCATCAAGCGCCTTGATTCTCTTCTTGCTACTGCCATCGCCATTTGATTATTACTGAAATGAAGAAATTTGTTGAGGAGTTATTAGGGTTTCGATTTGTTGGGTGGTGATTTGATGACGAGATTGGGGGAAATGAAATGAAATGAAATTCGATGGATACGAATCGAATCTTTTGGCCCGTTTGATGAAATAAAGGTCACATGTGGGCTTCTTTCTATTAGCCCATTTAGGTGTTCATTGTGTTTCTCCAACACTCTACCCAAAAGAAATATCATATTTATCCCAACGAGTTGGAAACGCCCGACACGTTACGGCAGGGCTTTTGCAATATCCTTTAGCGTGATATATTAAGTTTCGGCGTTATGACTGTTTTTTTGCTTTTGTTTGCATCAATGGGTCAAGTATTTTCAAATTTATTTTAAGTGGTGTATTTATTTTCTACTTCAAGTAATATGTAACATAAATAAAAATGATTAAACAAAAGTCAAAAGTGGAAAATAATTATGGGATGAAGGTAGTATAAAATATGATGTTAAACATTTATTTTATATTTGCCAAAAAAGGTATAGCTTTATAAAAAATATATATGTTAGTTTCATATTTTGTTTTATGTTTGTAAAGGTGTTTACTTACGTTTGGTACCTTTTTTTTATTCCATAAAATTCACGTTATAAATACTTCTTCATATGAGAAGGTGGCGATTCTTCTGTATTCGCATTTACTATACTTCACCACCTAACAATGGCAGCCATGCCTTCGAAGAAATCAAGTCAGCAAGCGGTTTACGACAATCTCGCAACAGCGTTCAAATTTCTTTTCAATAGCGAGATCAGTGAGGATCGCAATTTGGTCATACATATGGAGGCAGAGCAAGATCGGTTGCGTAGCAAAATCGAAAAACGTGAGCAAACCATTGTGGAGACTCATTGGTTCGGACCCTTTAATGATAAGGCGGTTGACGGTTTGAGGGGGCTTTCGGAATTGCAGCATGTGGATCGTCAAACGCTGGTTGCACTTGGAGCTCTTATCGAAGCCATTCGTGATGGGATTGTTGAAAAAAAGAGGCAGGTAGGGTTTATGGAGGTTGATGAAGATCTCTCTGACGGTTAGTCTGGTGAAAGCTGGCTTTTGTTGATGTTTTTTGGCAAGCAGCTTGTGTTGATAGTAGGTTCTAACCGTTGTTCAGGTAGTTTGATGTTTTATTGTTTTTATGTACTTATCTAACTCCAACGGGTGCATGTAATCTGAGGCAGATTACGATTTTGTTTTGTCTATGGTAGTCACCCTGTTGCAATGACAACGCTAAAATTAGTATTATCTTACTGGTGAATGATAAATGATGGTAGCTATTTTATCTTATTTATTATTGTTGTTGTATAGTAGCGCTAATGTTTGTTGCAATGTTGTTTGTGTTTGGCTTGAATCATGGGTTGAATAAGGAAAGGAGGGTTAATTGGTTATCGGTGAATGTGGGTTTAGGGTTGTGTGGGTGGTTGTATGTGTGAATGCTAAGGTTTGAGAGGTTTTTTTATGTTTTTCTAGATGTCTTGATACCCAATGCAGTTCCTCTTTTTTTGCGTCAGGCTGCCAATATGTTAGTTGCATGAGTATAAGTTGTTGTTTAGAGTCTTTTGTGGGAGTTGTAGTGTTTTGTGAAAGATAGCGTCGTGTAGTGATTGTTGTGATAAGGCATTCTTGAGATAGTCGGTGTATTGGAGTTGCGGATTTTTATTGTCGCTATGTTGCAAACGTTGTGCAAAAACCGTGTGCAGTTGTAGTGCAAAGACCGTCATTTACTTAAGAGTGATTTACATTACCATTGATCCCATAGAGCAATTTCCTAAGTTAATTATCTCTACAGGTAGTTTATCAGAATTTGTTATAGCATAATTGTGTCAGCTATACTATAACCATATTACAAAAGCCGGTGATTCAGTGTTTATAGTTATTAGACCTCTGGTTTGGCACCAGGGTCAGCTTTAGGATTCTTCGTTACTGGCATTTCTTAGTCCTTTCCTGATGTTCGAAATAGCTGTTTCTGAACTGATGAAGCTTGCGCCTGTTTAGGAACAACTTCCTTTTCATCGGTTTCAGTAGAAACTGGAGGTGGGGGTATTGCTCAAAACCTCTGCTAGAGTTGTTTCACTGATTGGAGTTTTCATCCGTGTTGAAGGTTCCGCAGTGTCTGCTGGTGGTAGTGCGGGTGCTTCAGCGACGCTGTCAAGTATCAACCTTGGATTCCCTTTTTTGCTGTCATAGCCAAACCGCACTTCAAACTTATGTTTTGTGTTCTGAAGGTCTTTGATAATTGGTGGAACTTTGTATGCATAGGAGTCTGAAACATAAGCGAGAACCGAGCAAACTGGAAGAAGAGCATGTGCCTCGGGGCTGTACCATGTCAGAGACGCTTCTCCGGTTACACCAGCAATGATGGACTTGAAGCAATAGCTGCAATTTTTGTATGTTAAGTTTGCAATGAGTTACCACTTGTAGTTGATTAATTTCCAGTTTCAGTATGGGTCTGCAATTCATACATGTAGTTAGCTACAACCGGCATCCCTGGTTGTTGGCAATGCCAATGAGGCCTACCTGGCTCGATATTCTTGTTGCATCGTTTGCATCTGTTCGTATACCATGTTGCACCTTCCTCAATTCTGACTATGACCGCTTCAGTCATGAACTTTTGGTTTTGCTGTTAAATACGAGAGTTAGTGATATATAGTGAGTAATTGTATTGCATACTTTTTCGGTGCCTTACAGTAAGCGTTTGTGGCTTATGTCTAGAAGTGTTGCAATCCGCACTGTCTGCTCGGGTGAGTCCTCCTGTGATTGTTGTTGGGTCACCAGTGGCAACATCAGCGGTGTTCTAGTTGTCAATAGATCAGCATACCTACAGCCATGATTTGTGTCAAATAGTGGTCTTGCATATGCATGCATGACCTCATAAGTTGTTGGATATTAGGCAAGACTTACACTCCACAGATTTCATCTGCCTCGGGTATTTTAGGATTAAAATAATAGCTAGTTGCATGGGTGGCAGATAAATGTATGCTACCAGCAAAGCTTTTAACCAGACATGAGCTAACAGCAAGTACAATAGGTTCTTTGACCCGCATACCAATTTCCGTTTCGAATCTTTTTCTTTGTCTCATTCCATAGACTCAGAGTAATGCTATTTACGTTGCCATGTAAACTAAGTCAGTAGAACTTTATACCAGTCAATGCTGATTATGACTAGTTTTTATGTGTTAGTGCGTACTTTAGATTTTGGATTTCAACATTTTTTCTGACTATTCGATTGGTAGTCGAGCTTCCAAATGTTTTCATGCTTCCAACGCCCGACAATTCCTATGTAGTCTGCAAGCGCATGCAAATATTTCATTAACATTCCTGCTATCATTAGTGATTATCTAAATGAATTACCTGTTATAACCGCATCACGAACATCAACTCTAGCTACAAGTTCATTGTATGCAACAAAATTGAAATGATGGGTTGGGAAACCGTGATCTTCTATAGGAAAAACGTCGCTATACTTTCCAAATAACAGTGTTTTGTTGTTGGGAAGGGTGCGTTGCCAAATATTGGTGTTCTTGCAGTTAAACCTGCGGATTCTGTAACATGAGCCTATTTGCAAAATGGTTTCGAACTGTTTTATGTCCCGGACGTCTACATTTTCCTGAATAGCGTTTCCTAGTGGTAATCATAACAAGTATTATTAATGATGTTGTTTGTGTTCAGTTTTCCGAGTGTGGTTAGTATGCTTACCCGTCTGTCTAGCAACATGAAGCATAGACCCGTAGGATTAGGATCATGCAGTACATTCCTTGATGCCCACTTTCGGTAGACTTTAACTTGCAATTCTTTTTGCAAATCCTCGGGGTTGATATTCGTGATGTTAATAATATCAGCTTCTGCTATTATCAATTGCCCTTTGTCTTTCGAGTCTGTAGTACTGATTGTATCGGTTGTAGCACTTTCATCTCTGCTTGCTTGAATCAGCTCCCTTTCCCCTTTGTTAGCCATTATTCTGCAATTGTTTGGAATACCGGTTAGTGACGCTGGGACAACACAAAATAATATTTTGAGCAAGATGCATATGTTTCTAACGCACGCCTGACATATCTATGCAATTCATGATGCAACACGTATAAAAGAAAATTACGATGGTGCATGGCTAGTATGAGCCATTATGTAGCTATCGACAAAGACGTTTGCATTCTAGGAACAGTACCTGTGCTTTAAAAAAATTCACATAACGATATGAAATACTAATTAAACCTATTGCAGTTTAATTTTATTCAAAAAATCTTTGTATACAATATTTTTTGTAGTGTTTGGTGGCTGGTTTGCCTGCGGTTCAATAACAACTTTCAAACCCTTTGATGAGGTAGCCCTTGACAGGGCAACATATAGTTGGCCATGTCCGAATATAGGCTCGGGTAAAAAAATTCCTATCTTTGCAAGTGATTGGCCTTGACTTTTATTTATCGTCATTGCATAACATAATTTAACAGGGAACTGTTTGCGTTTAAAAACAAATGGCATCTTGTTGTCTTTAACCGTCAGAATAATGTGCGGCACAAAACTATTTAAGTGCCAGTTATAATCTTTGCTTCTATCACCCTGCTCAACAGTTGAGTGACGATCATGCGAGTCCCGTTACACAGACCGACCGTGAGGTTCAAATTCCACATCAACATTACCGGAACACCTATTTTCACCTCCAAGGAGTGTGGAGGAATTCCTGAAAAAGTCATCGAATTCAAATAGTCTTCTGGGTATAACAACTATGTAGCAGCTCCATCGTTTCCAATAGGCATTGCATTGTTCACGCTCATATAGAATTCAGATATCCCAGATACCTGTTGGAGTATCCGCGCATTTATTGTGTCAGCTGTATCGTTTTTTGGACACACTATGGCTTTGTATTGAAACATAGTAATTGTGGGTGCTTGCAGCGAGTCGTTGTCATATATGAATTCGATCAGCTCTTCCAATGCTTGCCCACCCGGTTAAAAACAATGGGTATCCGGGATGTGAACCCAAGAAGTATTTTCTGGGTCTTCGCCATCTTGCGTGCCAACATTTCCATCTCCTACCTTCAACAGCCACTCTGAAAACGATCGACACTCTATTTTTTCTTGGTCCGTCATGCCATGCCTTTACAATCTCATGTTCTCCAAAGAAAAAAAAATACTTGAAATGTCGCCATAATCGTGATTCAGCAATGGATGCACCAATAATTGCATCTCTTGAAGCTTCTTATCTGGCAATGTTTTCGAAATCTCCACCTAGCATTACAGATTTCCTCCAAAAGTAATCGTGGTTCGCTAAGAACGTCGTGGGTACGTTCTATCTAACGCCTTCAAAACACCTCTTCTCATTCAGCGCTTCATCCCATATGAGTAATTCGTCGCTTAAGAGTTCGCTTAATCTGGTTTTTTCTTATTGCACATACCGACTCATCGTTAGTCGATCGGGATCTTAAAATGCGAATGAGCCGTTCTTCCTACCGGCAATAACAATAATGCCACCGATGAACCTCCGCTAAGACAATCCTTCTTTCACTCTAAGTGTTGTAATAACTGCTTTCCATAAAAAGGTTTTATCGGTTCCCCATGTCTATACACACCCAACATTAATTGTTGCTCGTGATTGCGCATAACATCTCGTTATTGTGTCAAATACCGGGCGCTGGGTGATTTAACCGGGATAAGACTTCGCTTCCAAGGCATTTCAGCTCTGTTGTAGGATGTTTCTTTCATGACTGTACGGTTTCTGAATAAATCTAGCAATCATGATGGAGGATCTGTGTTAGGAATTAGAAAATTCCATAGTGAAGTAGCGGTCACCCCAAATATAATCTAGCATAAGTTAGCTCGTAGACATATCGTTATTTACCGTTTTATTAGTTAGTTATTTAGTTTAGAGTAACACCGTGGAGGAAGGACGGGTCTTTACCCACTGTACCCGATCCACGTGCCGATAGGAGGTCGGTATGTTTGTAACTATAAATACCCTCTACCTCCCAAGGTAGAGGGTTGGACCTTTCATTCATCTTAATCTAACCTTCTATGTTTTCTTTCACTTTCTCTCTAGAAAGGCTCCCACTTTCTCTCTCTAAAACCTCTAAACAATTCAACCCATATTATTGTTTGTTATGTGTTTATGAAATCCAATATCTATCAATTGGTATCAAGAGCCATGGTTAGATCATCTCTTACATATCTTTGGATTTCTAGTGGTTTTAGGTGGTTTTTGAGTTTGAGAAAGTTTAGTGGTTTTTGCATCATTTGGTGGATTTCGAGTGTTAAAGTTTGGATTTTGATTGTACTTTTGTGTTTAGGATCATCACAAGTGTTTAGGTTTTGATTTGGAAGGCTTGAATCATCGTGGTTGGATTGTTTTTGGATTGAAAAGTGTGTTTTTAAAGTTTTTTCTAGCTAGCGACTTAAGCTACGGACTTCTTTTCTTGGTAGCGACTTGGTTTGTAAAAAGTAGCGAAGTTATAGTTGTTTTGGTAGCGACTTGGTCCTAGCGACTTGTCTATTGAGACAAGCCTACAAATAGTACAAGTTAGTGGATTCTCCACTACGGCTAGCGACTTGGTGAGGTTAGCGACTTGCTTCTGAAATTGTTAGCGAGTTGTAGTGTAAGTTGTTAGCGACTTGATACTAGCTACTTGGACACTTAGCGAGTTGTTCTTTAGCTAATTTGTCCGCTTAGCGATTTAGTGTTAGCGACTTGGACCTTAGCGAGTTGCTCTTTAGCTTACTTGACTGTAGCGACTTGGTGCTTTAGCGACTTGTGTCCAAATGAATTGGGTCCTAGCGACTCGGTCTTAGCGACTTGGTTCAAGAATTCTTAGCGACTTGTTGACTTTTCCCGACAAAACTTCAAACGACTATAACTTTTGATCCAGAATCCGTTTTCAGCGTTCTACCCATCAAAACGACCGTGAGAACGAGGAGAATGTCAAATAACTAAAGTTCATTCGGTCAACCTTCGAGGGCTAAATCCGCTCGAATGAAGTTATTGAGGTTTTATGTTTTAGACCTAAAATTTCTGAAAATCGGCATAAACCAATCCAAACCTCAACCAAACAACATCTCTGCTAACCCTACAAACATTTATATGTCCTAACACACAATTGTCTATCATTTTGACAATCCATCACCATCTTAACACGCTCCATTGGTCATTGCTTAACGGTTTGGTCTTGATTTTAGTAAAATCCCGCGAAAGATTCTATTTCTCTGTTTAAATCATAGACTTGTAAAATCCGCGGATTCATCAACATCATGTCTTACACTCGATCTGATTTCGAAGTACTCAAATTGTATGATGTCAGAGACAACCATGAGAATATTAGCTATACCGAACGGTTACAGATGATGGAATCAATCAATGATGATTTGAGTTCTTCATGCTCCGAGTCCAATGAGAAAGATTTGCACCTATTCGTGATACGTAATGTCATGCAAAAGGAAAGCAAAGATTGAACCTTATCAACAACTTCACTCTCACCTCATGTTACTTCTTCCCACATCAATGGAACAAACATGTATTGCCCTCTTCCGTCCGACTTATCCACATTAACAGGAACTTTGTTGTTAAACCTAGAGCAATTGGAGCTACAACTTGACAAAGAGAAGGTTCATAAGGATAGTTCAGTTGCACTTCAAGTGATCTACAAACACTTTCACCATTCATTGAAGGGAATTCACATCAGATTATGATCAAGACATGACTGAAATGTCCTTCAAGAGACACACTAGAATGGAAATTAGCGTGTTCACGGAGACACTTATCCATCTCATGGATAATGTGGAGAAGTATATTGAGGAAGTTACCTCGAAAGATGAAAATGTAGATGAGAGTCTGGCACAGTTGAGAGATATTTGTGATAAGTGGGTGATGTATCGTAAAGGTCGGTGTTGCCGAATGCGAATATCGAAACAACAAAGAATGATGTAACCAAATACCAAGAACTCCCTGTCACACAAGAAGTGGATACGTGATCGAAAGGTGAATGAATCTCGTACAATCAATGAATTGTTGTGTTGAGACCGTATGGCACCGGATGTTGGATCAGTTGACACTAAATACGAGGCTCGAGAGACGATAAGCTTGAAACGACCAAATGGTTCGTTGACTCTTGTTACACATGATGTGGATGCATATCGCACGAAATTGAACAGAGTCATGTAATGAGGTACCCTTTACTGCTCAACACAATGCATCTCGCTAAAGTACTTAAACAAACCTGATCATGATGTGAACATGACTTTGATAAATCTTCAGAATCGAGGCCGAAGTCCGAAATTAAGTGTTTCAAAATATATGGTTGATAAAAAGGCTTTTGATGAACTTTCAAACAAATTCTCAAATCTTGAAAAACATTGCATTTCACTTGAAATTGCGATACTGAGTAAAGGAGAAAGTTTTCAACTTAACAAACCATGTAAAAATCCGGAACTTCCCGAATTCCGTGAACTTTTTGAAATTAACACTTTGAAAGCTCAACTTCAAGACAAAGACTCAACCATTTACAATCAAGAAACATATTTTCTTGAATGAGAAAAGTAATTTAGTCATGAATACACAAGACATTGATGCTACTATAACAAGAAATAATGAATTGTCAATTTATGTGGCTAAATTACTAAAGGAAAATGAGTCTTTGAGAAAGCATCACATAGAACTAAGTGACTCACAATGAAGCTAGAACTAATTCAATGGAACAAACAAACCCTTTAATAGCAAAGATTGATGAACTCAAAGCTCAACTTCAGGAAAAGTGTTTCACCATTGTTGCCTTAAAGAATGAGCTTAGAAAAACCGTAGGGAAAAGTGTGAACACTAAGTTTACAAAACCATCAACCTTGGGAAGCCAGCTTCTCATCCCACTAGAGACCGGTCCGTTGTTAGGCGACCTAATGCATTTAAATCCGAAGAACAAAATTTTCAAGAACACGGCTTGCCTCCCAAGTTGATGTGAAACAAGTTTTGTCAAAACCACCACTTCACCAGAGTTACCTAAGAATAAGGCTTCTAGCTCCGTTAACTCTCAACGCAGTAGCCACGCCTACTCCCAAAGACTCTAGGATTAGTTCAAAACAAGATCAAAACCAAGCATTAAAACCGGACTTCATATGATATAAATGACTTGTGGAAGAACTATTATCTAGAAAAGCTAGAAAAAGGCATGATTCAAAAAGACGGAATTTTAGGTGCAAGACCTAGGGTGAGATTTCAAGGCAATCGCTAGTAGTTGTAAACCACTACCTAGGAACACTCAAAAGACTAGGGATTGGCGTGCATCTAAGAGCATCTATGTGCATAAGAATGCTAAGCATGTAGAAAACAAAACTAGAAATTTCGAAGTCTTTTCCACATAAGGAACATTTTCCTAATTCACATGCCAAGGTACAATCCACTAAGACTACCTACATGGCTAAGGTTCAACATGTTATGATGCAAAACAAACCTAAAACTTCGCCTAGATGGATACCAACCGCTAAACTGCGGGAAACCGTGAATAAGAAGCCTAACAATCCTAGACCTTGCCATAAGTGGATACCGCCCGTAGAACGTTTAAGGATGCTGGACTTAGGTGGATACCTACATGAAAGATGTTTACCAATGGCATTCTCAATGTTGACCTTGAAACCCCAAAGGGTTTGGATACTGATGTCACTAACCAAAATATATGCAATCAAGTTTGTAATATTAGTGCAGTAGTCCTTACTTAGCTGCGTATACTTCGATCCTTCAATACATGGAATGGCTTAAAGTATGGATAACAAAAGGATTGATATCTCATAACTCACGGGTTCAAGTTACTCAACATTGATATTCAATCACCTATGATGTCTGCTCACATCGCCTGTGCCTCGTACTTCATCATTATGGTGTCTGCAGATAACACTTCATGCCCCGTTCTTCAAAGAAAAGAAAAGTGTACGCCTTCGGCGCTTAATCTTCTCGCTAAAGAGAATTTCTCTCGTAAATGGCCATGCTCATCTACATTCTTCATCAACGAAATTCATGCCTTTCTCCATGTTCGTTTAGTCATCAAGTGGATCTACATTCATTGGAGTTTACTCTTATTCACTTGTTAAATCAAAAATGGCAACTTCGGATGCAATTTTGAGGGGTGAAGAGTGAATATACTACATGATGATGGATGTTTGAAAAATGGTCATACGACTTAATGTTTGATGACTCTCCTCCAACGCCTAATATTTCACTTACTAAGGATAAATGGGATTTATTGTTTGGGATTCATTGGTTCAAGATATGTTTGACGAGTATTTCCAACCGCTTGAAATTGTTAATCATCGAAGAAGTACAACTCAGACTACTCAAGAAGCCCAATCTCCGCTATTCCTCAAGGCGCTGATAATGATTATCATAATATTGCGCTTGCACTCATGAATAATGATCCGCTATTTGGTATTCCTTTGCCAAATCTTCACGGATTATTATTCATGAATAATGATCCGCTCTTTGGTATTCCTTCACCAAATCTTCACGGATTATTGTTCCTCTCATTGTGCATGCTATAAATCAACCACATGAACATTAAGGAAAATGACTACCTCATCCGCCGAACACATTATTGGTGAATCTTCCGCATCGGTCACTACATGTATACTTTTAGGAAGAATGCATTGATGTTGAGGCATCATTTGTTCCGTTCATTCAAGGTGAATGTACATCCGATTGTATGTTTATTCACGTGTTGGGTATTTGACATAAGTTGATTACTCGAGTTAATAGTTTATCACTTATTTGAGATAGAAGTTGACCTTCACAAAGGCGTTTTCTTATTTTATCTTGAAGTCGGGGATGGTTGGATGCATGACTTTCAATGATAACTTGCTCGTGATTGAATTTAAGTTGAAGACTTGGTTTATCTAGTTACCGTGCTCGGCCGATGGTTGAAGACCGTTAACTATCACTTCAAGGAGTTACGTTGTTTTACTCAGGACACACGCTATGTCGCTGTGGATAATCGCAAGACGTGTTAATGTCTCATACTTTGGTTGAGTATTGAGTACTTGGAGATTTGCTTGAAGCATAAATTCTCGACACCGTTCTTCCAACATTAGTGCAAGCTTAAGATGCAAATGCGGGAATTCTACTTCGCCAAGTTTGGTACATCGGTTTTCTTCATCATTGGTCACTTCAAATTGTCTACGAATGGGTTGATAAAGATAGTCAGAGAGAGTTTCTATAGCAGTTGATTCTCACAAGATTCATTTGAGCTAATTTTTGTTCTTCTCTATTTCAAGAATATTTGGTATGTATAATGTGTTGCCGATTCGAGGTATCAAGGGGAAGGAGACATACATCTAAACACACAACGATTACACGTGATGAACCTAATACTTCTTTCAGTTGAAGTAATCCCGAAAGACAAATGTCATAACCGTAGAGAAACTCGTGTTTACTCATAACCTGATGTATTATTCCAACCATTTAGGAGGAAGTGGTCTCGGATACTTTTGGTATGTGTTAACTCTCAAGTAGAAGGAAATATTAGAAGAATATTTGGTTCGTGAGATGATATTGCTTATCGACATCTTCGATATGAATAATGGTAAAGTGCTTCCGATTATTCCTTCATGTACACATTATTATGTTGATTCCGATAAGATCACAACCATCATGGGGAGAGATATGGGTACATCTAGAACTCACAACATGTTCACCGATCGGGCTTAATCGGTTATTCCGAGTTGACATATGCAGAGATGATCAGTGACTCAACATGTTACTTGAATGTCATCGTTTCTACTCTTGTTGGGTACATGTGTACATCATGGGCTGATTGGTTATATGTAAGATAATTGGAATCCATTTGGAAATATGAAGATGTTGATGTATTGTTCTCCTAATAGACAACCGGTCAATCTCAAGAGTAATGTGTACATCGGAGACGCACAACAGTTCATATGATTGAAGTTCATCGCTTATTCGGATTTGATAACCACTGTTACGATCTATGTTTCAACTTGTTACTTTGGTGTTCTCGTGTTCTTCGGGTGCGAGCTTCATTCAATGAGACTGTTTTCATTCATTTCTACTGGAAAATGGTCTTTATACTCGTTGGATTGAGGGAAGCTACCAAAGACTCACTTGTTGAAGGCTCAAGTTCCTTCGACGATTCAAGAGCCTCGAATGCTTTGGTGGTGGAAGTTTAAGAGATGATGACTTCTATCTTCTACAAAGTGTCAATCGATTTCCTTATTTTGGTACTCGTATCATCATCCTCTTAAACTATTTCTCTATATTTGTATATATTTATCAAAAACCAAATACAAAAAGATAAAACCAACAAAAAGAAAATAGAAAAATATAAAATCTTCAAAAGCCCATAAAAATCAGAAAATTGAAAAATACCAAAAATATTGTTTTCTCAAGACATGTCTTCTGGTATCGATAACATCTACGGTCTTAGAAATGTCATTCAATAATGGCACGGACTTTAGATGAAGTTCGAGCAGGAGGTGTAAATATTCCTTTCTAAACATGTCTAAAAAAAAAGGTTTACAGCTATTTCGATCAGAATCCGCTTCAAAAATGGCTTACGCTATTTCGATCAGAACCCGCGCTTAAACTATGGCTTGCTATTATTTCGAGATAGCAACCCGCCTTTAAAGGAAGGAAAGTGTTGCGCTAAACAATTTTTCAAATATTTCATGCACTTATCCTAAAACAATTTGAGGAAAGTATGTCAAGGATCGCTGTTCCTACACAAATGTTTTTCCGTCTAAAATTCTTCAGAAAAATATTTGTTTTAACAAAAGGGTGGTAAATGAGTTGCTTTAAAAACAATCACCAGAGTTCTATTAAATTTGAAAACTCATCTATGACTTCAGCACTTTTAAAACTTTTCAAGAAAAAGAGTCATTGGTTGAGGGGAATAATATTTTTCATATTTACATCATCTAACGGGCTTTCTTAATCATCCTACGTGCTTATTTGAAAAATATAATTGCCTATGTTGAAGGACTAGGTTTCTAGGATGTGAATGTTAGGTTTAGATGATTATAGATTGATGAACATTATTCCCATGCTTTATATGAACTGATTGATATGTTGAATTGACTTTTATTAGTCGATTGCTGTTTGGGTGTTGTCGACCACCATATATCTGTCTGTGTCTAACGTATGCAGGTATCTTGGTATAAGAATGTTCCCGATCAGGATCCCACATAATATGATGTTTGGATGCCGAAAGGAAAGGGTAACTAGATCTTGGGTTGACAAATGAAGAAATGGAGCTTAATTGGACTTCTATGGAGAGTTGGCATAAATGCAACGTAAGAGGTCTCACCGTGCATCGCCAGATGGTTTTCTTCTAATTGATTGAAGAAACGAGCTTAATTTGACCTCGCTTGGCATTCATAATGCAACGTAGAAGAAGTCTCACCGCATCGCAGACGGTTTTTCTTCCAAGCCCTACAGCATCAACAGAAGCTTCTCAACCACCTAACATATCTTTGTGCAGGATAATCGTGATGATACCATTTTTCTAAAACTTTGAAAAAATTTTCTAAAACTTTGAAAAATTGTTTTTGAAAATGGAAAAATATTGTTTTGAAAATAAATTGGACTAAAATTTGAAAATCACCGGACTTCTTTTTAACAAAACCTAAGTCACTCAATTATTGACTTCTGTCATGGATTGAGGGGGAGAGTGATTTAAAATAAAATATTTTCAAACGATATTTCTTCACAAAAGTTCTGGATTGTACAAAATAAGTGGTGATCTAAAGATTTAATGTTATGTCATGGTATGATCTTTTCTTTAGAATCAAGGTCTTTCAAAATGAAATTTTTTCTGTTCTTGTTTGATTGTGAAATTGTTTTGTTTTACTTAAAAGATATCTTAAAACTATCATACCTGACACTAACAATCTTTAATGTCTTAAAATGGTCCTTATCTGTCATTTTTCAAAATTGAATCTTGCCACGTCTTTCCCCAAATTTTTCTAAATGATTTAAATCAGTTGGGATCACAAATCTCAAATGGTTTGATATTTTGATCGGGGTAGAGATCGTGAGTTAAATCTCTTATCTGTTTAAATGGAATTGATTTTAGTCCTTTAAAGGCACTCCTGCCTCCATGTGCCAAACGACTTCATACTCAATGCACATGATGAGGAGGAGGATTTATCCAAAAACATGATGAGTATTTAAACTTGGCCACATATTCTCCCATGTTTTATAAACCTTATTAAATCACTTGGGATCCAAAATCTCAAAGGGTTTGATATTTTTGATCGGGGGAGAATTTGTGATTTAATTATGAAATTTGATAAAAGTTGATCGTTTTGATTCAATTGTGCGTCGCTTCTCATATGTAAAAGCAAACGCCAATCTCGAAGCATATATTCAGGGGGAGCATTTTAAAAGAAAATAAACTATCGAGGTACAAAAGCTTTTATGTTTTAACATAATGTACCTTGATTGAGTTTTCATATGGTTTTCTTAATGGCTTTTGTGATCGTGAATGTGCTTCAAAAGAACTCTTGCCTCTATGTGATAAAATGATTTTAAATATCCTATGCACATATTGAGGGGGAGAATTTTACCAAAGAAATTCAAATGGTTTTTTCTAACGAAATTGTGATCAAGAAATTATTTCAAAGAAATATTGCCTCCATGTGCCAAACAATTTTAAATCATATGCACATGTTGAGGGGGAGCATTTCTAAAATTATCAAAACTATTAAGGTACAAAATGCTTTGATCTCGTATCACAAGTACCTTGATTGTTTTTCCAAATGATTTTTCGATTGGTTTCAAGGAAGAATGAACTGTACCAAAAGACCGACCATTTTACTTTATGTATGGAGTTATAAGGATGGTGAGGTTAGGTATTAGTTCCCACGATCCGCCGAATCGAGGGAGGGTTCTTCCGTGGACAATCCACTAGATGGTGTAGAGTCCTTAGGAATATTGAAAAAAGGAGAAAAATGAGAATATGGGAAGAGTGCGGACTGAGACAGAGCTAGTAATCTGAATAAACCCAACAAGGTTCTAGTTATGAAGTCTCTAAGTAATCAAGGGGTTGAAGAATGAAAAAGAATTAAATGTGAAAAGGGTGAAAAGAAATAGCCCTCAAATAATTCAACCTTAGGGCGTAAAACCGGGTTCAATTCATATGCTACCGGTGGTTACTAAGGTAACACCGTATTGAAGACAAGACATCATGGACCCGGATGCATCGCACTACAACTTCCCAAGCTACTCAAGTTCCTCTTAAAAGGGCTTGTTTCATTCTCACGGAACCGACATAATCTATCGACTTTCTCTTAGAGATTGTTGATATTGAAGAAGGAGACCCTCTCCCTAGTCTCCCGCATAGGAACCAAATGTGCACGATTGAGTCTAGAGCCAAGAGATCATCCACAATATCTCGTTAGGACACTAAATTCATGAAGACTTGCTGTTTCACACAATGTGGAAAGTAAGTATATATTAAGAGTCCCACGCATTATCCTTGTGGTATTGCCGAAAATCGAGTGGTATGTAAAAGTATTAACGATGAAGATGGTAATCCTTCTAGAGCCAACATCAAACAAGCTCTTGGTGGGTGACATGTGAGATCTTCTCGTAAGATCAAGCTTGTGACAATTGGATAGAAACGATGGGGAGATTCATTCTTGAATCAACCTTGGTCCAGGAATGGAATTGACGAATACTTTTGGAAAAACCGCTCGATGTGCAAATCTTCTTTTCTCTAGCACGTCGAATGTGTATTCATTTCAAATTCAAAAAGTATCTCTGATTGAAAAATACTTTTAGAAAAACCGTTCGATGTGCGAATCTCTTCTTTTCGCTAGCACGTCGAATGTGTACTCATTCTCTAATACAAAAAGTATTTTGTTTGAAAATTGATCTTTCTCATAAAACCCTCGTTGTATTGCAAAACTCTTTTTTCAAGCAATACGCGATTGTTTTCAAATCATTTTTCATCAATCGGTGAATCTCAATTGCCGGTTCACTCAATTCCTGTTGTCTTCTTTGAGACGTTCGGTTTGAGAACAGCTAGAACAGTGCGAAACCCGTCAAGGAGATTCTTAGGAATCCTACCCGATCACAGTAAGCGATTTATATGATCAACGGGAACCATGGGCCGTGTACCTCAATTCAACGAAAGTGATCAAAGACACTTTCGTGTGTTTTATTGCTAATCGTTGTTTTGCAGGTACATTTGGACGGTTGCTGGTACCGATCGTAATTGAGGAGTCATTCCAAAGCCGCATGCTCACAAAGATCCTCACTTAATTTGAAGAAATCATGACTGGTGCATATCTACATAATCTGCTCGATATTTCATACTATGCTTCGCTTCGCCGCAAATATCATGAACTAGTAAAGCTTCCGCTACTCTGATGGAAAGATGTCATGATTCAAAAGTGTGAGCATGTCGGTCCGAAAGTCACAACTTCACATCATGGCAACACAATAAAGGGTGATCCGTAGATTTATCGTGGGTCGATGATCTCAATGAAAGCTCAAAGATCATCAAAGATGTGGATCAGTTAAAGGCCTCCACCGAAAGTACAAACCACTCGGACTATGAAGAGTCACTGCTAAAGCACAAAGATGCAGAAGTTGAAGAATTCAAGTCTACGAGCTCAAGATCAAGATTAAATAGAATGCTAAGATTCAAAATGTAAAACATGGGGTGACCTCCCTTAGGGGAGATTGTTAGGAATTAGAAAATTCCATAGTGAAGTAGCGGTCACCCCAAATATAATCTAGCATAAGTTAGCTCAGTAGATATATCGTTATTTACTGTTTTATTAGTTAATTATTTAGTTTAGAGTAACACCGTGGAGGAAGGACGGGTCTTTACCCACTGTATACCGATCCACGTGCCGATAGGAGGTCGTTTTATTTGTAACTATAAATACCCTCTACCTCCCAAGGTAGAGGGTTGGACCTTTCATTCATCTTAATCTAACCTTCTATGTTTTCTTACACTTTCTCTCTCTAGAAAGGCTCCCACTTTCTCTCTCTAAAACCTCTAAACAATTCGACCCATATTATTTTTTGTTATGTGTTTATGAAATCCAATATCTATCAATCTGGTAGCCCATAATCCCTCAATGACTTTCCATGGATGGTGAGCAATGCCTGCACTTCATATAAAACCCCACCCTCTAATTCAGGGTCGTTTACGAATAGTTGCCGAACACCTAGTGCCTCTGATAGTATACGTGGTACATCATCTGGCATTCGTCTCCAGAACATTTGCCAAAGTGTTATTGGGCTTGTGATATCTGTGAACAACAATATCTGTGCAAAGAGTGATCGCAACTGAAATGCAGTAGCCGTTGTGCAACTTTCCTACATAGCTGTAATCCATTCTTGATTATCTTGTAACAAACCCATAGCTTCACAAGCTTCCTTATTTGTCACGTATGTGAACTCGTTAACAGTCCGAATGGCTGCAAACGATGCACATCCTCTTTGATGAGATAGTAACATACGCTGGTAAAATAGGTCGCCCGCAGTTGGATGCACATATGCTAATCGACCAATTGCAGGTTTATTGAGGTTGCGCCTAGGAGTTCAAGTTTTTTCACCTTTTGTCCACACAAACTCTGACGGAAACTGAAAATATGTTAGATGCCTACTAAATGTTGATGATTCATTGAACGCTAACCATTCTGTCAGAGTTGTTCGCCTGGCGCTTGGATTATTTAGTATAGATTGCACTGTCTGCGATGCTTTGAAAGAAACATGCTGCATGTTTTGAAGGTGAACAACAAGGATTTGGACCGCCGGTTCCCTACTGTGGATATCAAAACCAAATATACACCAGAAAGCCTCATGAGGACCGATATAATGCGCATCCACAAAGTTCTTTATCTCGTCCATACCCATGATTGAACTGCTATTGGAAGTCCAAGCACCCGCGTGGCTATGTTGTGCCTCACCTATTTGCCTGGACACCCGAGCAATGATTATGTCCGTACCATTTGAAATATATTTAAATAGGTACTTTATGAGCATCGTCCAGCCACAATATTCAACATTTATATGTGCATAAAACCTCATACATAGTTCACGATTGTATTGCACAATGTAACCATTGTCCAACCTGACACCACTTCGGTGTGCATCTATCTGCACGTCCCTCCTTCTGTAGTGTGCATACCCAACTTTGTCAAAAAAAGTTGCTTCGCAGTACTCCATTGGAAAAAAAATTTACATGTCTTTCTATCACGCATACAAACTGCATTCGAATGCCGCCTACAGTGACCGTGCATCATAAATTCCGATATAAATCTGAACCCTTCTTGATCGTTTGCCGATGGGGTAGTTTTGGCGCTTATGTACCTATCTACATCCTCCGGCCTCATCATTTCAGGTCTACGTGTTACCCACAACAATATGTGACAATGTGGCAGACCCCTTGTTTTGAATTCCACCGTGTACAGCACTGAAAAAAAGAAACATGAAGAAGCAATAATTTTTTTTCATGTGGATGACATACACATATAAACACGTTAGTTATGAACACGGTAATCTAAATATAATATACCTGCATACACTAAGCTGAAAGATCGAGAGTCTCGTAGATAGTTAATAAGGGAGTGAATTTTATGCTCAAATACACGGTCTATAACATCTGGTCTGTCAGCTGCAGTAAGGTTTGGATATGCAGCCATGTATTCTTGTATTTCAGGGCACTTGGTGTTACATGTGAACATCACAAAAAATAAAGGGTTGCCATGCACCCTGCAGATTGCCAAAGCATCTAAATAATGACTATACATATATCGGGGGCCCTCAGTAAATGACGAAGGCAAAATAATTCTCAACACCACATCCGAACCATCACCGCATGCAATTGCATCATATAGACCTGTTAAATAGTCTCCTCTAATCGTTGATTGATTAGCTCTAATGAAATCCATTCTACTCTGTTCTATACTACAATATGATGTGACAACATATTGTTGAAATAGCGTCCCATCTCTACTCAACAGGTTGTAATATCCAAGCCTATCATGTAACTGATAACAATAAAATGCTTTCATAGACATTTTTCGGCCCCTACGTGTTGAAGTTGATTCAACGTTAAGATACCGTAAATCCATATGATAGCCATGCTCGCCAAAGAGGAACAATAACGGAAACTGAGCTGGCATATATATTGCATGTAGTTTGTTAATCCTCTGCGCTTCCCCATAATGAGCTTCCAGTATGATATCAAAGTCTCTCTCCGTCTCCTCCATGTCATCAAAAACTATAGCACCGACTGCATCAGCAGTAGGCAACTCATATTGCGATGCCTTTCCAACACTGAAGAGTCTCACCTTAAAATGCGGCACTTCGTGTTGTTGTAGCTTGTCCCTCACCGTCCTAAAGAGTTGCACCATTGTTATGATCAAGGAATGTAATTAACGTTTGCACAATCTCTGGTCTTAATAGGTTTCTTGCCCCCTCTGAAAAATGATCCAACCTATTCTGAACCTCATTGTCGGTATCGTAAATGTAGAGCTGCAAAAACCTTGGGCATGAACCTGGCACTAGACATAGTCTGCCTATACGGTGATATATCTGCCCAGATATTTTGAAAACATATGGTCCTATGCTAACGTTTACGGATTCGTCTATACTCGCGCCTAGCGAACTCATAGCAAACATTTGATTATAAGCCCGTATATTTTCTAGAAAATGGTTGTTAGAGAACAGATCACATATAATTGCATGGTAATCCCTTATCGTCAACACTTTCACCCTCCCTTCCAGACAACAGCGATTGTATATAGGACCCCGAGACAGTGTTGAATAACTTAATTTTTCCTCGTCCCAAAATACAGCCCCACAATGACGACATGATCTGTTGCAAGGGCAACTCCATATATTCTCTTGGCGGGCCTGTTGAATAACAAAGCTATTATAGGAACCACGTCCATTAAAAAGTATAAAAAACAGTTGCCGGGAAAAAAATTGTTGCAAGCAAATGCATACCCGTTGTAGCCGAACCACGGCCAAGCATACGTGCATATACGACATATATGCCAGATCGTGAACAATATTCATTGTACGACGCCGTTTTGTCGGGCGACATGTTAGACCTGCACCAACTTGCGCCCCAACATGTTGATACGTTTCTGCTTCAGCAAAACAAATAGTCCTTGACTGGAAATCAAGATTAAGAGGTACTTGAACAGTCACTGGTGGAACATTAGATATGGCTGTCAATCGGAAGTCCAGATTTACAGGTAATCGAGCGTGAAGTGCAAGACCCTACATGAAAAAAAATTTGCTGTTAACATGCTAAAGCGTACGACCAAACAATTACAACAAATGACTTTAAAAGATTGCAAGTAGACCTGTTGAAGCATCTGAAAATTGTCCAACATCATGAACCACACATGGTCGTTGCAACAGAGAGACACCATCAATACCAAAATCTACCACGCTTTCAGGCGACAATTAAACGTTGGTAGAAGGATCAACAACGTTTTCACCAACATAGCCAACATTCTGGAAGGCAACAGAAGCGTGTTCAACCACAAGGACTGCAACACGCATAACAACATGCACACTCATAGGTTAATATCCATCACAATGTCCAACGAACAATGAAAACCTGTAATTCATAAAAACAAAAAAGGCACACTCAAAACCTGCTGATTGTCCGGCAGTTGAAAGACAAGTCCTTTTATTGGAAGCCTCATTGCCTTCCAGCGCACCGTCACCACTGTCACCAACTTTCCTTTTCAACGTACATTCAGCTCTAGCCATGTCAGGTAAAGCATCATCACCGTCAACCTTACTTTGTAAATGAAGCATCCGCCTAAACTCACAACGACTATCTAACGACGCACCACCCTCACTACCAACATCACGCCCAAAAATACCATGAACACCAACACTACATCCTTCAACATCTTGCTCAACCGGCACATCAGGAACAATATTCATTGTACGTAGTCGCTTTGTGGGACGATGTGTTACACCTCCATCAACTTGGCACCCGCCATGCTCTAACGTCACGACTTCAGGAAAAGAAATAGCCCTTGACTGGACATCAAGATTAACAGGTAGTTAAGCATTTGCTGGTGGAACATAAGATATGGCTCTCGATCGGAAATCCAAATTTATGGGTAATCGAGAATGAACTGCAACACCCCACGTAAAAAAAAGGTTGTTAACATGTAGAATAAAACAATTAGACCAAATTAGTTTAAAAGATTGCCACTAAACCTGTTGAATCATTAAAAAATTACCCAACATCAGAAACCACAATAGGTGTCAAGAACAGAGACACACTAACGTTTTCACCAACAGAGCCAACATTCTGAAAGGCAACATAAGAGTGTTCATCTGAAGGGCTAGCAACACGCGCAACAACGTGCATAGGTGTGGATCCTGTTATCAAAGTAGTAAAATATTCATCATAATGTCAAGCGAACAATGAAAACCTCTATTTCAGAAAAACAAAAAGATACGGTGAGAACCTGTTGACTGCTCGACATTTGAATGGCAAGCCCCTTCATTGGAAGCCTCACGCTCCTCCAACACACCATCACGACTATTCTGATGACTATCTAACGACGCACCACCCTGACCAACAACATGGCGTCCCAAAATTCCACGAACAGTAACACTACATCCTACAACACCTTCCTCAAGTGTAACCAAACCACGCGAATCCAACACACAACCACCTAGGCTCACAACATGCTCACCGGGTTCTAAATTTTGAGGACAACTATCAACGACGTCCACCCTCTTGCATGCCTTACTCTTAACTCTCATACTAACAATCAGAGCATCTAAACAACAAAGCAACCTAAACACAACAATCCCTAACCAAACAATCCAGAAGCTGCAAAAGAATAGCCGAACTAACGTGCATGCAAAAACATAACAAACAATAATAGATACTATAGCTCGTAAATAACACCAAACACCTACTGACTTACACACACTGATGAAACAACCTACAACAAACATGCAAAAGAAAACACAAAGACATAAATCGAACATGCAATAATGAGCGAATGATCCAACAAACGGCGTACCTACCAAAAATTATGGAGAAGACATGTAGCTTCACAACAAAGAAAACAAAGCGACATATATACTGCTCAAAAAATGCCCAACAAAACAACATCACTCTGTGGTCATAATGGGCCAAACTTCGTGGGCCTGGCTAAGCCCTAAACCATAAAAAAACCCACCTGAACCCTTAATAAAAAAAAACATTAAAAAACGTAAGCGCTTAATAAAAAAAATATAAAATAACGTTTAAAATAATGCCACCGACGTAGCGGTTTAATATAGATATATAATGACAAGTTTTCGATGCATAAGTATAATGCTTTTAAAACATGTGTGTTTGAAAAATATGAAATTATTAATGCTAACAAGAACCTTTCTATTCTTAACAACAAACTTTTCATAAAACATGCTAATATTGAGATATAACTAAAAATATGTTTAGTGTTTTTCGCTTGCTTGACCAATGATAGAGTAAATTATGTTGATATTATTGTACATTTTACACTGAAAACTTGTACCTTAATAAAATATCCAAATGTTCTAGTTTCATTGGTTATTCAAATCTTTTTTTCCTCACACTTTATACGTTGTTTTTTCTTTTTCTTTTTCTTTTTATTTCATTTTAACTTTGGAGATTGTTATAGTGTTTGATTATCACTTTTTTTTCTGAAGACTTACAATTCACATATTTTTTGCATGGTATTACATTTCACACATCTAAAAAGACATATAGAGACATATAAATCTCTATTACTACTTAACAATCAATGAAACTCAGTTTAATCGAGCAAATTAAATGGAGGTTAAGTTATAAACAAGTTGTTAATAACTCGACATGTCTCTAACACTATCTATACTTCAATTAAATTACGTTGCTACGTACAAGGATTGTTTGTTACCGCGCTTTGCTAAGTACATATTTTATAAGGCTTAAAGTTATCAAAATACACAATTCGTTCTATGATTTTATAATAAAACTTGAATTTTTTTATAACATAGGTTGCTAGTATTCTGAGTGTAAGCTGGATAACTGATAAAGCCATATTTTTATGTAAACATTGCCAATAGCATCTTGTTTGTACTTGTAGCCTTTAGGCTTGTAGCTATCAATTTTTAAAAAGCTATGCATGTAAAAGATAAAAATGATCCTTTGGAATTAAAAGTTTAAAACTCATTGCTTTTGTGTTCCAAGCAAGACGCCTTTGGCTTTGGCTTTGGCTCTGGCTCTGACTCTGGTTCTAGCTCGTGTTCATCTTATGAGGTTTCTCCTAATGCATCAAGCTTGCCTTAATGTTCACACACAATACAATCTTCAATACATATACAAAGATTTGATGAATGACACTGAAAAAAGAAGCAAGCTTAGACAAATGGATTTTGTGTGTAATTACATAAATAAGTTTTTACGTGCTCCTTAAGGATCTACAATGGTAAAGTTTTAATGATATTTATTAAGGGAGTGCAACAAAACAGAAAATCGAACCAAAAATCAAAAAACCAAAAAAACCACCCAGAAAACCGAATGAATTCTAAAACCAATGGTGCAGTTTTGGTTTTTAAAAAAACCAAAAGTTTTGGTTCGCTTTTTGATTCTATATGAAAACCCAATCCGAAAAACCCAAACAGCCCAATACTAATATTCATAAAACTAGCAAAAAAAATATACGTATTAGTTTTGATAGAATTAATCGTCATAGTCCAAATACTAAGAGACACGTACATTAGATATTCGTAACATATTTTTATTTAACTAACACTACAATAAATTCATAAATTTATTTTTTTTGTATTCCATATATGTTCACACATCTCATCATATACATGTTATGTAATCTTATTATTTTTGGACAAAATATTCAACTTACTTTCTAAGATTTTCTGATTTAGGTTGTGGGTTTTCCAAAAATATTCGTATTCAGATATCCGATCGAAATGTATTAAAAGGTTGGTTTTTATTAAATGCTAGTGTTTGAACTCATATAAAAGTTTTTCAAAGATATAACTAATAGGATATTCGGATATATAAATTTGTTATCCGAAATTTCGGATATCTGAATTGAAAAAACTTAGCTAAAATAATGGGTATAACATAAAACCATCATCGCAAATTTCGGATATCCAAATTTGTGATATAACTAGTTATTGACAAGCTCCTTAAATTACATAAATTAACAAAAATAAATTATTGTCGAAAATGTCTCATTTCATATATTCGCTTTAGGGCTAAAATTATGAGGCGACTCTAATGTCGTTATAATCATATCTACCAAATTTGTCTAAATTCCTGCAGTAATTATTTACGAAAGTGATTTAAAACTTGTAGAAAAGATGCCCTCTAATGAAAAAACCGAAAAACTAAAAACCGAACCGCAAACACCAAAAACCGAAAAACCAAACCGAAATTTTGGTGCGGGGTTTGGTTTAAAAAAACTTAAAATTGAACTTTTGATTCGAAATTTGGTTTTAGCCAAAAACCGGCCGAAACCGCCCCATGCTCACCACTAGTATTTATAATTACCTTGTTTCATGCAAAAAGCACCAAAATATAAATCTTTTTGTTTTTTAGACTTACCATCAATATGCATAAACTTTTAAGCCTTTAAAAAAAATACTCACATATGCTGGTCGTGTTATGAGTTCAAATGAGTTTAGGTCTAACAGGTTCGGGTCTTGATTCCGATTGTTTGTGAGTGGTGAAAATAAGCACAATATCAATATATCAAATTAACCGTAAAACTCGATAAATCAACCTTTTAGGAAAAGGGTTAACGTGCCAAATCTTACGGGTGTGATAAAAGTGATACCAGAAAAGTGATTTCCCGGGTCGTGTCCCAACGAGGTGTGAATGGAAGGATTCGTTGAGTTTTGTGATTTATAACTTGAATTGGTCTTGATGATTTTGGATTTTTGATTTTGATTTTATCTAAACTACGGGAAATGGGAAAGTATAAAAGGGAAATTACACTACGGGGAATCCTAAATACGCGAATTAAACTAAAACGTATTAAAAGAAACGTGAATAAAATGCAATTATGCCTAACCTAAGTCCTAAGTATGATCTAAAATTATTTTTAAACAAAAAATGCAACTTAAAACTTAATAATGATTTAAAACTAATTTTTATGATTTTTATTTTATTTATTTGAATTAAAAACTAATTTATAAGTTCTAAATAAAACTAATTCACTAAAAATGATGAAATTAAGTGTGAAAATTATGGAACTAAATTTTAAAAATCTAAAATAACTAAAGAAACTTTTTAAAATTGGTTTTGTATTTTTCTGATTATTTTTCTAATTTTTACGATTTAAAAAATATTAAAACTAATTTAAATGCTAAAAAATAAATTTAATCTAATAAAAATAGGGAAAAATTATTTTTTGATTTTTATATTTTTCTTAATCTAGGAAAAATGAAAACTTATTTTTTTGAAGCTTTTCTGAATTATTTGTATTAAAACTTGATTAAAAAGTATTAAAAACTAAGATTAGATGAGAAAAATAGTAAACAGAACCAGAAAATTATGAAACATTCAGGAAAAATATAAATTAATATTCTAAACCTAAAAAAAATCAAAAACTTATGCTAGTGTGCACGAATAAGGGGTTGTAGTGAAAAGTGCTTATAAATAAGCACTACAAAATAAGTTAAAAGCTTCCTTAATGCACCAAAAGCTTACAGATTCTAAGTTTTGTCAAAAATACTTAAAGGTAACCTAAATTAACTAATCTAGACCTCTGGAAAGCCATCTACAAAGATATGATTCAAATTAATCTAATAAGCCAAAAGGCATCTAACCTACCCACTTTAAGCCTGCGCAACAACTTATCTAATAAGCTAATCTGAAAACCAGGAATGTAGAACTCAAGTTCACCAACCAAACAACAACTCGACCAATTATCAGACCCTAACTTGCTAAATTGAACTCTGTGCTAAGTCTGCAAGATGCCCTGTTCACAACCACTATATGCTGATTGGAATTAGGGGAAAAAATACTGTTTTGGACAGCTTATTTAGAGCTGATAGAAAATTCCTAAAATTCCACAAAAATGATATTTGAAAACTTGACCAACTGAAGTTGTTTATCCCAAAATTTCAGCAATTTTGAACCAGAATTGAATCCACAAAAAATCAACAAAGTTTTGCAAAAAACACTTTTTCCACTTTTGACTTTTGTTGTAAATAAGCACTTAAAAATAAGCTAGAAGCTAACTATAAGCTACCATAAGCTACCGCTAACCTAAAATATCTAAAACTAAGCTAATGCAACTGATTTGGGTCAAATAAGTTCAAGCAAAAGGCATATAAGCGCAAGTTAACTTCAAAACTACCTAATGCCAAACGGCCCTAAAGTGCCTACTTTAAGCCCTGATTAAGCCAGCTTATAAAATTCCTAAAATTATACTAAAATAGGCCTAATAACCACAACCAACCTAATAGCTTATTTCCGAATTTCAAATAAAAAGGACAAAACTGAATGAATTAAAAATGCAAAAGACAAGCCACTGGGCATAAAGTCATGTTTGGTTATGCAAGACGTAAGACAAAAACTTTTTTTTTTAGCAAAACTTATAAAAGCTTGTCAACACAGTTTTTCCATTGCAAAAACTAACTAACTACTTGAAAAGGAGTTTGACTATTCAAGTCAAATGGGTAGAAAAAACTTTTTATAGCCTAAAATAAGCTTATGCCAAACACTACTTAACAAAACTTAGAATGCAATCTACTCTACTGAATTCTAAATACTAATCAAAGACAGCAAACAACTAAGATCTAATAGCTAAATATGAACTAACTAATGCAAAAATAACAATAATGACTAACAAATATGAGTAAATCAGATAGTGCAGCTATATAGAAATGGACAAATAATATAAAATTGAAACTAAAGAAATTCACAAGCGTCCAGCCACTATGGCTTGTATAAGCTGATTAAAACAAACCAAATAAGCTTATCCCAATCCAATGTCTGATTTATATCAGCTTCTCAACCCATATTCAGCTCCTTTTTTACCCAAAATTAACTGAACAAGAGACTTTTTTTTGTGAATTGAACTATAAACAGAAATAAGCCTTCTAAAAGCTATTAGGAGCTTATAGATGCTTAAATAAATCAGTAGCTTAAGCTTATTGCAGCTTATTGAACAAATTTTGACATTTTTTTGGTATTTTTCTGATTTTTTTAGTATTTTTGATAAATGATAAGAACAAGCTAAGAAGACTTCAAAATAAGCTAATAATGATGAGATTATACTAATAAGCTGAAATGGAGAACATGAAAGATTTAAACAATGATTTTAAAACATAAACTGAATTTCATTAAACACTTAAAATTGAGATTACAATGGATTACAAAAGCTAAAGTAATTTTAAAACATTAAAAACATAAAAACTGAATTAAACAATATAATAAGCTACTGAAAGAAAAGGTGCCCCCTACATTGGCATACAATAGAACTATTTATACTACTTCTTGGAAGTCTTCTCTTCCTTTGGTCGTGTTTCTTGTGTGAGTGGAAAACCGCCTAAGTTGGCATGAGACCCATGGGTTGTGGGGAGGGTTGCTTGGGAATCAGTGGGGATTGAGAGTGGGTTTAGGATGGACAGGGTAATGGGGAATGGAGGTTGAGTGTTGCAGAGAAAGAAGAAAAGAGGAGGGAAAAGAGTGTATAGGGTCGTTTTGTGTCCGGTTTTTGAAAACTAAAAATTGGTTTTAAGAAAAATGAGATTTTTACAAAATTGGTTTTTGAGGTGAAATGGGATTTTTTGGATTTTTTTGGTTTTGACGGGCAAAATGGGCATTTGGGTATCGGGGAAGGGTAATTTGGTAATTTTGTGTTTTGGGGAAGGTTTTAAGACGGTTTTCCCAAACCCACTCTAAAAACGTTTCCGGGTCTTCAATTGATCAACAATCGTGAAAATCACATCCCTAAGACCGGCTCAAGACTTTTATGATTTTGGCTCGATTTTGCTCGTTGCCTCGTTTTCAATCCTTTTATACCTGCAAGACACAAAACACACTCCGAGGATATTTTTAACATATTTTGATCATATTTGGGTGTTTTTAGTCGTTTTTGTGGTCTTAGGTGGGTAAAAACGATGAGTGAATAAGCACTCATCAGGTCTAGACGGGTCGTTTAGAAACATGTGTTTAAATGTGTTCGGATCTACACGGGTTTTGGTTGGGTTGACCCTCCTATGTTCATTTTTTTTTTTTTTATTTTGAGTAAAAAAAAAATTGTCTTGCTTGACCCGTTGAGTAATTGTTATATAATTGTCTTTTATATCAAATAACCAATTAGACTCGTCTATAATATTTAGGGTATACCATATTATAAAGGATTTGGGACTTCATATATATATATATATATATATATATATATAGTGAAACTTTATTTTCAGAACCCACCTTATCTGCAGAACTGCGAGAACCACCTTTTGACCCTAGGATGATAAGATCAATGGTTATAAATAAATGTGGAGTTTTGTAATTAAAATGAAAACAAATATAATTAATTAAAAGAAGAAGGGTATAATAGGAAATGACTAAATATATTGAAAATGAATAATTTTTTTTTTATAGAGAATCAGTTACATATGTAAACCACACATCACATTCACAAGTCTCTCTCTCCCTTCTTCAAGATTATATCGCCGCCTCTCGGTTTCTTCATCACCATTTTCTTATCTTGATTGTTTGTTAGAAGCCAACCACGTTCTTATCTTGAACCGATCGTTCTTATCTCCATCATTAAAGACGATGGTTTTATTTTTCAGCGGCGGCGTTACATAATACCATGGTTTCACTTCGATCAAAATAAAAAGAAGCCACTTACAAAAGATTGTGTGAAAAACCCCATGTTCTGTGGTTTTTTTTCTTCTAGATCTATATATATTTTTTAATTTATATAGTTTTTTTTAATAGATCTATGTATTCACTTTACAGATCTGAGTTTTTATAACACTCCTGACATCGCCGTTGTTGCCGGAATCTGCGCCGTTACCGCCACTGGAACTGCTGCTGTCGCGGGTAAATGTTATAATGTTTAATGTGTTTTTGTTTCAAGTGGTTCTGAATATGTTGTTTTGGTGATATCTTGAAATCATTTGTTTTTGTGATGTTGCGTTGGTTTCTCAAATAGTTCTGAGATATTGTTTTGTTAAATTTGTGAATATATGGTACTCTTGTTTCTCAAATAGATTGATAGATTATATGCTTAGTAGAACCTACTTTAATGTTTATATTTCAGTCATTTGACTAAATGAATGATTCCAAGTTTTGTTTACTTTTTCTTGTTTTGGGGCTATAAAGATGGTCAAATAAGTGAGGCTTTTGACAGTTAAATCACAAGATTATTTTAATATTGTTATTGTTTTTGTAAGTTTGATGGAGTATATGCATAAAATGTGTAATTGCTTGCAAGTCCAAAGTAGCGGCTCGTGAATTTTTATATGAAACATAAACCTGGACAAACGGATGGTGTTTGACACTCTATTTTAAAGTAATGGTTTTCATAGTTTTGTTAGGTTCAAAACATATATGTTTTAATTAGTGAGATCTAACTAATGAAAATCATATATGTTTTGTGTTTGGATTATAATATATATATGTTTTGAAATGTTTTGTGTTCAAAACATATATGTTTTGTGTTCAAAACATATATGTTTTGTGTTTTGGATTATAAAACGCATATGTTTTGCATTTAAAAAACATGTTTACATCATTAGTTTAATATACACAAGATTGTGCATATGCGTTATGCTAGTTTTTGTGATTAATTTTTGTTTCTTATTTGTTTGTGGTTTAATTGTTTTCTGTGCATGCTTGTTTCAGATTGATTGATGAAGATGATGATATCATTTAAGACCGAAAAGTGGATGAACACGATTATACATGAAGATAATTTGCGACTTTTGAAGATATATGATTATTGCATGTGTTTTTGTACTTGTAATCAAGTGAAATGTAACATTTAAGTATATCAATATTGTTTTTCTTTTTATAACGATTTATGTTCTTTAATTTGTTTTTCACACTTTTAAAAAAAAATAATGATCATGTAAATATATTGGTAGGTTGATAAAAAAAATTGTTAGCTAAAAAAAAACATGTATGTACTTTGACTAATTGAAAACATGTATGCACCTTGACTATTGGGGAAAAAACATGTATGCACCTTTGCCTATTTGAAAAAAAAAGAAAAAAACATGCATGCTCTTTGAAATTTCAAAAAAATAATGATTAGGTATAAAAAACATGTATGCACCATGTCAATTTGAAAAGATTAAAAAAAAAAAAAAAATCCGAATTTTAGGATTTATAAAAATCGGGAATTAAAAAAAAAACAAAAATAACATGAAAATGTCTTTTACTATTATACCCTTTTGAATTAAATAAAATAACAAAATGCTATGAAGCATTAAATGATGTACATTGTGTATTATTAGTTGTAAAAATGTGGTTCTCGCAGTTCTCGCACTTAAAAGTGGGTTATGAAAATAAAGCCTCTCAGATATATATATATATATATATATATATATATATATATATATATATATATATATATATATATATATATATATATATATATATATATATATATATATATATATATATATATATATATATATATAGGGAAATAGATCGGGATTACATTTTAAGTAGGGATTGCGGATAATATCACAGTAGCTTTTAAAAAAAAATCAAGAAAATCTGAAAAAATTAAAAAAATAAAGAGGATGATAAATTATTAAGAATCGCTGAAAAAAATTTCAAAAAAAAAATCGTTTTCATGATTAAAGGTATTGTGATATTAAGGTCGATTTTGACTTTTTTACAAAAGTCAAGATCTGATCTTAATATCACATAAATCTTTTTTATTTTAATACAAATTGTTAATATCACACTAACTTTTTTTTTATTTTTTATATCACACTACTTTTTTGTTTTTTTACTAATATTATTAATATCACCGTTACTTTTTTAATAAAAAAATGTTAATATCACGGTTTCTTTTTACTATCACATGAACTTTTTTTCGTTTTTTTTAATATAATTGTTAATATCACCGTAACTATCATACGCTTTTTTAATAAATTTGTTAATATCATAGTAACTATCATATGTTTCTTAATATCACGTTTCAATTTTACATGTAAAAAAGCTTAATATCACATTTGGTTTTATAATATCACCATTTTATAATATCACAGCTTCTTAATATCACAGTAGAACTCATAATATCGTTAATATCACAGTAGGACTCATAATCAAAAAACTAAAAAGTGCTCAGAAAAATCTGAAAAAATAAAAAAATGAAAGAAGATAACAATAGTAAGGATCCCTTAAAAGGAAAAAAAAAATAAAAATCGCTTACATGGTCAATTGGTACAGTGAAGATAATAAGATCTTGACTTTTTACAAAAGTCAAGATCGATCCAATGGCGGTCCAGATCTATCCGCACATCCGCACGAATTAAAAAAATCCGCACCTGATCCTCAATATATATCTATACTACTATATAAAGCATTTAAGTTGTGAGCTCCACAAAAAATTAAGATAAAAGAGTCTAATCATCGAAATACATGTGTCACTTCTATAACTAAAAAATAACAAAAAGTGATGAGCTCTAATAAACTAAAATAAAGAGCTCCAATAATGGTGTGACACATGTCACTTCTTAACTAATTAATCACATTTGTTTTTAAATTTAAATATATTTTAATTCGTTTAATTTTTTTATGATCTAATTTCACCGTATTTTTTAAAATTTTGTGCTCTTTAATTCAACATCCGTTTTGATATTTTTTTTATGAGTTTTTAGTTTTTACATTTTTAGTATGTTTATTTTATTTTGATTCAAATTTTTATAACTTTAACCTTTATTTCAATCAATACAAACTTTATTTATCAAAATCATTTACTTTTGGGAAAGTGTTTGACGGGAAAGAGATTGTAAATGTCTTTTTATATGCGGGAATAATGATGTCACGGGAAAGATACGGAAAACCCAAACAAACAGATACAACTAACACATATACATTTGGAGTGTTGTGAAATGAATTTACTAAGCGGGTAGGAAATTGCGAGGAGAGTTGGGTTAGCAATTCATTTACTATATTTATTATATAACTATATTTATCGCCATGCAAGCGGGTATCCAACTAGTATATATATATATATATATATATATATATATATATATATATATATATATATATATATATATATATATATATATATATGTCACTCCTCCATATAAAGGAGGGTTTGTTTGAATGAGATCTCCCCCAAAATTCTAATAAAATGCCACGTGGCATTCTTTTCCTCAAAACTCTCATAGCCGTCCGATCAATAATAATTCTAAAAGCATTAAGGCTGAATGCAGTAGGAGTAAATCGCCACTCGATCGATGCATAGGGCGATCAATGTCATGTCGATCCCCTTGATGTGGAGGCAATCGATCGCCAAGAAAAAAGCATGAATCGTTCGTGTGGACGATCGATAAGAACAAAGCAAAATTATACTCCCTCTTGTTGCTAGCCGTTGAAGTCCAAACAAAAAAAAATAATAATCGTTTGAAATCACAAATTTTGGACCGTTTGGTTAAAAAAAAAGAAAAAAAAAAAAAAAACCTACTAAAACTATCCTATAAATACACAACTTATTTACACACTAAACTCACAAATCTCACAATCCTCTCTATAAAAAATCTCACAATCCTCTCTAGCAAAAATGTCTAAGAAAACACCACCAACCAAAGGCCGAAAATCCCGTTTGGCACAAAATGCCCCGCATATTTTAACACCGGATCCGACTTTCCGGTTAACCGGTGTCTCATCAAGAATCAATTTCCAACCCCCTGCTTTCGAATATCAATCCCAACAAGCTCCACAACAACAACCTAACAATCCATTTAGTATGAATCGTCCATTTGTTCCACCGCATCAAAACATCCACCACCAACAACAACAACAAAGCTACTCCCGCCGGCAACCAATATATGTATGGGTCACCCGACCGTGCAGTACCGTCCAACAATAGATTCATCAACGTCTTCATATTCAAATTATCAAGAATATTCTCCGGTTAACCGTATCAATCTTGAGGGTTTTGATTTCGATGACCAACTATACAACAATTCTAATTTTATGCCGGAACCGGATCGGGTTATCCGGCTCAAGAGTATCACGGTTCGGGTACCGGCTCATGGATCGTATCACGATTCAGTCAACCTTGATGACGTAGAAGAAGAAGAATGTCGAGAAGAGACGCCACCGGCCAAACCAAAGAAACGAGGTACAAAGGCAAAGAAGAAGGCTGTCGAGAAAGAAGCCAAGAATGATTCGTCGCTTTGGTCCAAAGAAGAAGAGATCGCCAGGTAACGCTTGGTGTGATGTATCCGGAGAATAGTGTAACCGGAAACAACCAAACTAGCTAGAGGATTTTGGCGTAAAGTTATTGATTACTTTAAGAAGGAGGTTGGTGCAGAAAGAACCTACAACTCTATCATTACAAAGTGGAAAAATAGGATTCGTCATAGAGTTGGTCAATTTTGTGCCATTTACAACAATGCTCTCAGGAATTACGGAAGTGGTGAGAATGACCTCACTGTTTATACACGAGCGTGTGATGAATACCAACTAGTGTGTGGTCATCCGTTTGTTTTGGAGCATTGTTGGAAGATTTTGAGGGACCATTATGCTTGGAAGGATAATGAGATGCCGACTTTTTTAAGCCAAGATGATGGTCGCAAGAAAGCAAGGACTTCAACCGACTCGGATATGCACTCGGATGTGCCTTCGTCTGTGCCTGATAGACCAATTGGTTGTGATACCGCAAAGAAGAATAAAAAGAAAACTTCGGAGTTTTCGAAAGCTGTGATTATGGAAGATGTTGCTGAGAAATGGGGCAAGATCAAGTCCAAGGCATTCTAAGAAAGAGCTGGCAGACCTGCACTATGGTTTGAAGAAGAAAGAGCTAGAACAACGGTAAATCGAGTTGGAGATGGAGCAAAAAAGAGAAAAAAGGAAAGACAAAAAATTGGCACTAGAAGAACGAAAACTTGAATTAGAGCGACAAAAGAAATATGATGCAGATCTCATGTTCTATTGCACGCCAATCGACGAATCTTTGCCGCAATAGAACGACAAACAATGCAGAAACTCAAAGAGGCGATCAAGGCACGCCACAACCTAGAATTTTAATAAGTGTTGTAATGTTTTAATAAGTTTCCTAATGTTTTAATTTTATTTGAATTATTATGTAACGTTTTAATTATTAATGAAATTTTATTTTGTGTTAATTTGATTTTATTGTATTGAGTATGTTCAACAAGAAGTCTTTCAGTTGTTATTTTCTTATAACGGAAGTTTATAATGGTGTTTGGTTTTGATAAAAAAACCCTTTATGAAAACAATATTATAGTCATCAAAGTATATGAAATAAATAATGTATACTATTTTGTAAAAACAATATTGTAGTTTCACAAAAATGTGTTTACGTAATTGTTTGTGTGGCTTTGGATAACAGGTCAAAAAAACATTATTATTTGGGTAAAAAATGAACATGTTTTGCCATTTTATCGACTTTATGAAAAGATTTTATATGTAATTGTGATAAAAACAAATTTTAGTGTCTGAAATCTGTTTTGTAACCTGAAATGTTTATTACACTTGTGATGGTAAAATTACAGTAATAAATTTAGTCAAAAGAAAGAAACATCAACTACTTTCAGAAAAATTAACACGGAAATTATCTTTCAATTCGTACGCTGCTACAGGAAAATGATGATTTCGTTCGATCAAGGCGCTCATTTTTCAGCTGCATACTAAGAATTCAACTTAGCTCAAACTCTTCAAAGAATATGCTCCCTTTAAGAAAAAGGTGCTCCATAATATTCTCTTTTTATACTATTAAGTGCTTAAACATGCCTTAAACCAAAAAACAACTCTTTATCTTTCTCATTTGAAGGTTCATGACAGATGCAAAGCAAACAAAGGAGCAAAGGAAAAAAGGGTTCAAACCCATGATTCGACCACGGATACCAAAACTACAAATGGCCTTTAAAGTTGGAGTAATTCATGAATCAAGCTAAGCTCACCACTTCAGCCTTCTACATGTTCAAATTATCATGAAACACAGCATGATAAGGAAACGCGCTATGTATTTTTGGGTAAGTAATATTTCAAGTTTTTGCCAATTTAGCTTAGAAAACAGTTTTTACAGTGTTCTGTCCAACTTTTTTGGTTCATTTTAAGCAATATTTTCTGCCACGACAGAACTAAAAAATGGTCGATTCAATCGTAAATATGGTGACAACTGGTTGCTTAATATCTAGCTTAAAAAATTTCTAAAGGGACGGAACCATTTTTAATCTATTTCAAACACAGGATGATATTTGCA
This sequence comes from Chrysanthemum makinoi, assembly GCA_910596185.1. Classification (NCBI taxonomy): domain Eukaryota; kingdom Viridiplantae; phylum Streptophyta; class Magnoliopsida; order Asterales; family Asteraceae; genus Chrysanthemum; species Chrysanthemum makinoi. The sequence continues at coordinate 146,357,493 of OU343222.1, forward strand.
GGCATGGTCAACCATGTTAATCAACAAGCATAACTACAATTTAAGTATATTCTTTTCATTTAACACACTATTTTTACATGTTACATAATTGGATCGCAATTAAACAATTTCAAATTATGTACAGAACAAATCTTGATCGGGGCACAACCAGTTTCATAAATCAACAAATTCAACAAATAATCAACTTAACGATAATGTTACATATATGAATATATTACCATTTTGAGCGAGTTACTCAAAAACCTTTCCAAACCGAAAGAACTTCATTAAACACTTCACCAATAAGTTCCCTGTCTGCTGACTGTATAAACACATCGAATTGGTCTATTATGTCGTAAATCTTACCAAACTTCACAAGATACTGCATACAGCATATCTTCAGCTTCGGTAGATGATATAAAGAAGCGTTTTGTAGCCTCTCGAGCACATTAGTGGTGTCAATATCTTCTAATAAGCTTTCATGACACGCTTCTTTTAAGTCGGTGGCATCATATTTATCAGCTGCTCTAAGAAGATCGAGTCTTCTCTTTTAAGACAGGTTTCACCGAAAGGATGTATTGGACTTGGAGTGGTCTACTGATGGTGCTTTTTTCATCTCTGGATCAGTTGATAACTCATGCATCATATGGGACGTCAATAAAGGTAAGCAAAACGACGTAGAGCCGAAGATGATATCAATTATCTATGAAACTCTAGATGATCGTCTGATTATCTTTGTTTTTCTTTCTGGGTCTGTCCATCAGATCTTAGATGGGCATTTTCATTATGTTCAGGGGTAAGCGTGGGATCCCTTAAACAAGTATGCTGCTTCACTTAGTTCAGATAGGACGTGCCGCATATATGTGAAGAAACCACAAAGTAAAACAAAAGGAAGTGAGAGGACAGATTATGCTTGTCAGCATGTCCTTACAAAAGTGGAATCACAAGTGGTAGAGGAAACTAAGGTCGGAAATATGTCTTGCTACGTTATCTATTAAATAAAGGTTATTAATGATTTAGCATGTGTATCTATGCAGTCTGCAAAGCACCATCTTTTCCATGACGAGACATTGCCATCCTTCTTTAGAAGATTATCCTGGTCACCTGATGGTTCATTTCTTCTTGTGCCTGCTGGTAAGAGACTGCATATATAGTTAATTGAATGAGTGCTGATGTGTATGATATTTGTTATCGCTTTCCTGTTGGTATCCTCTCTTCAAAACCCATTGTCTTAAGTTTCAGTTTCGCTCCATGTCTATACTAATGTGTTGCAGGCTAATGAATGCTGAACCGTAACAAGTATAATTTCTTTTTTATTATTTTGGCTATGCTGATGCAAAACATGATTCTGATGCAGGTTCGTATAAACTCTCGCCCACCTCAGAACCTGTCAACACTGCTTATGTCATGTCCAGAAAAGATCTTTCAAGGCAAGAGTTGCTTATTTCAGTCAAATGTTTTAGAAATTGAGGGTTTTAATGGGTGAAAATACAAATGATTGCACAAAACAGAGAATTCTTACTTTTTTAAGTACTTAACCTATACCCTTTTAGTTCCATAGCTTTTATTAGTTTTTTTTTGTGCTTTGATATTACAGGCCTGCTTTAATGCTCCCTGGTGCCAGCAAAGCTGTTGTGGCAGTGCGCTTCTGCCCTAAGGTCTTTGGTCTTCGTGGGTTGAGCACATGTAAGTTTTTGTTAGTTAGAGCCATCTTCTTCAAGTCTCAAATGAATAATGTTACACATTTTAATCAAGTAACTCTTTTCTGAGTAGCTTCATCTTTCAAGCTTCCATATCGCTTGATCTTTGCTGTTGCCACGTTGAACTCTTTGTATGTATATGACACCGAAGGCGTTGAGCCAATCGCAGTTTTAGCTGGACTTCATTATGCCGCCATAACCGACATAGCCTGGTAAGGTGTTCTTGCAGCACAATACGTTATATTGGGACTTGGTAAAATGGGTGGGTTTGGAAATGGGTCAGAACGGTTAATTTCAGAGTACCGTTGTGTGGGTTTACCCACACATTTTTTGTCCATCTTTTAGCAGTATTATATAAATAGTTAACACACTGAATCTTAGATTCTGAAATAAGTGATTCAGGAAGCTATGTGGAAAACGTTCAGATAAACACATACGAAAATGCTGCTTTTTTTTCTTCTTTACCGTATCTGAAAATGAAATGCATTAAAAATATTTTGTTGTTGGACAACTGCTGAAGCTTATGGGCGAACTCCGACGGAGCTTTTAGCGGACCTAAAGAATCTATATGGTTATACTGAAGCTTATTAATATATATTTTTCTAAATCAACTTTAACAAATAAATTATGGTCTTTATCTTCGCATGTATATTATTTCTTATTCGTAAATGAATTTGTAAACATGGCAGCGATGAAAACTACCGGCACACATGGGCATAAATCTGCGAGATAAGGCGTAATGGTTTATGGATGGGCACAACTGTATATCGTTCTATGAGATTACTTTAAAAGAATAGGTATTGTTATTTAATGGATTAGTTCAAGATATTCTCTTAAAAGATAAATTGTTAACTTCTCATGTAAATTCAGAAAACAAAGTTGCTTAAAACGTTTTTTTATTATGGTATTTTTCAGGTCCAGTAATAAATCTGGTCTGGATAAAGTGAGGTTTGAACCTCTTCAAATCCTATATTTAAAACCTAATGACTTTGGAGAAACAAAGTTTCTTTAACATTCAATTGAGTCAAGAGAATCGAGATCTCAACATGAAGAAGAGTGTAGGCATCTCTAAAGGAGCTCAGAATGGACAAGGTATGTCCATTACCTCATTCAAAGTTCAGTTTTTCAGATACTTGCTAGACTAAAGCTCAACTTATGTGATCAAGGGGGGTAACTACTCATACACAAAGTTCAATTTACGTGATCAACATAGAACTAATATGTAAAAAAAAATAGTTAACTTAAATTAAAGGTTTTAGAGTCCGTAACTATTTAAGCACCATATTATCACCACGTTTTGGTATCTTAAGCTTAAGGTTTTGTTGGTTGAACCTATTTGTCCTGCCAACTCTGCAATTGTTGCATTAAAGACATACAAAAGGATCGTGATATTGTAGCCGAAATTCCTTTCAAGGAGTAATTGGATTGAGGGTACGAGAATGTAGATTATCTATAATGTTTGGTTTACATCTACTGCTTTTTAAGTTGGGAATATTGGCTTGATAATTAGCCATTCTCCATTCTTTTTGACAAGGAATAGATTCAAATTTTGATTTCATATTGATCTTGATAGTAAACTAAACACTACTTTAACATAGAGCAACTGTAAATATAAAGATTACATTTTCTATTGTTTCAATAAACAATAAAAATTACCTGTTATGTTAGTTATGATCCACTGTATTCCCTTTATTTTTTCATATACGTTGATAGTTGCAAGTTAATGATTTTCTTTTTTTTTAAAATATAGGTGTTGAGCTTCTTTCTGATTCTGTTCCTTACAAGGGAATTGTGAACGTGATTCTTTGGTAAGTCGAAGGAAAGGTTAGTTGCTTATTGTCCGATACTCCTATGTATTTGGTGTTTTTTTTAATTAGGTTTTATTATGGTACTGATTTGTGTTATGATCTTCTGCCGATCCAGTGGGCTGTTTAAGGAGTTATTGATGTTTACATCGGTATAAACCCTTCTGCTAAAGGAGGTGGCAAAGACAACGATGTTGATGATCAAGCCGTCAGGGTTGTTAACATCGTTGACACTTTTAGACTACAGATAAAAATATAATTACTTTTGAATGATTTTCAAAAATTTGAGACTTTTGTAGGTTTTTAAGATATTGAGATATTGTAAAAAATGTAGGAGCAACCTCCTTTCGATAAGAAGCAGCATATTGCTCATATCAAGAAGTACATCAAACAAATCAGCCTTAAGCTTGATGCTGAGCAACATATTCGTTAAGAAAATCATTGAGGCATCAACAAAGCTCCTCCTTGGAAAGCTTAGTGATCTTGAGTTGTAAGTTTTTTTTGCTCTTTCTTCACGTAAGAGTCGTTTGGTTAATTATGCTTCTAAGATATATGTAGTTTTATGCAAATATAGTGTTATATTATTAGTCATTTGTCCATTACCCATACTACAGTGATTATTATGCTGAGTTGCAACATTATAATTAGAGTAAATTACACCGTTCGTCCTTGTGGTTTGCGTTGACCGCAGGGTTTAGTCCTTTGACCAAAAAAATTGCACCGGACGCCCTGTGAAACGCATTACCGCTCGTCCCTCCGTCCATTTGGGCCCACCAATTGCCACTAACGTCAGTTAACTGAGGTTTTTAAAGGGGCATTTCGGTCATTTCTCAAGTACATACCATTTATTAAATACAAAATAAAAATGTGCGCCCCCATCTATTTTACGCACCCTCGTTTTGCAGATCAGTTCATATGAACACAAACCAACTCATATCTAAAAAACTTTTTGAATCTCCTGAATACAAAGGACTTTACAACTAAGACAGAAAAAGGAGATGAAGATGAAGACTAAGACCAGACCAAAACCAAATACCAGACTCACAAGTAACTTCAGTTTTATTACATCACTAGTCATAAATCCTTAACAAAAATTCAAGGCGCGAATGTTGTAAATGAAGTTACCACAACCACATAACCAAACACAACCAACTCCGAAAGAATCAATATCCCATCCTCCTCATCTAATGTCCGACACAATCAACTCCTCATCACTTGTACTAAATGAAAAAAAAAATTTCTCATAATTTTTTTTCGTGTTAATTATTGAAACATCAAGACCATCGAGGGTCTAACACACGTAAATCATTCATCACTGATTCTTTTTAAGACTATCCTTCATCTAATGTCTGAATATAAAAGATAAAGCAATTAACAAGGCTGTTAATCCTTTTTCTTGAGTCGTTCAAACTGAAACACATAACAACTTACACCTACCCGAGACCCACTAATGGATCTTGAAGCCCTTGTGACGTGTTCTTGATCCGGATTAAACAGCAAATGAAGAAGAGATTTAGATCGGGTTATGATGAAGGAGATTTGATGATTGAGTTGAGTTCACCGGAATCCAACTAGTTAGCACATGATCCATGTTTTTAGTTCAAAGATGTCGAGTGAGGTGGGATGAACCGAACAATGAGAAATCCAAATTGGACTCGAATCTCTTGTAATTGATGAGATTGAAACTCGAATTACACTTCTAATACTTCAATTTACAAAACCCCTCTATCAATTTCAAGAACCCCTAAATTATGAAACCCTAACTTTTATAAAACTCAGATTTGTGTGATATGTGGATGAGTCCTGTGAGATTTTCGTGACTCAAATAAGAACATAAGTGGAAGCTTTGACCATAGCTCTCTTGACCTCGAGTTGGATGAAGTCCATTCTTGACTATCGTCGCTTTCATCCTTCTTTTTCAACACAAGCACATGACTTTGTCTAGGGAGAATAGGGGCGCATAGACTGAGTATGAATGTGATGGCTCAAGGTTAAAGATTGAAGAAGAAGGAGGTGAAACTCCTTTGTGTTTTCCTGGTTTTGGATATAAGCGAGAAGACAGAGAAGCATAAGTAAAGTACACCGTGTCCTTGTGGTATTTTTATTTTGTATTTAATAAATGGTATGTACTTGAGAAATGACCGAAATGCCCCTTTAAAAACCTCAGTTAACTGACGTTAGTGGCAATTGGTGGGCCCAAATGGACGGAGGGACGAACGGTGCATAACGTTTCACACTTAAGGACGTCCGATGCAATTTTTTTGGTCAAAGGACTAAACCCTGCGGTCAACGCAAACCACAAGGACGAACGGTGTAATTTACTCTTATAATTAGTTTAAGCAAATTGACATCTTGATAAAATATGGGGATGTGTGGATAAAAAAACTGTGTTGCCAGTAGTAATATTTAAATGGGCAGAAATTAACTTAAAATTGTGTGGAACTGATAATCCAAGAAAGACGATTGTTATAGTTGTTTTCCAGAATGTTAATGGTATAGATGGTATCTGATGTACATGGTGTTTTTTTTTTTGCATCTTTGTTGGGAAGAGCATGCATGATGATAGTAGGATGGTGTTTGCTTATTACAAAGAAGGTGCAGTTTACCCAACCTTTTTGTATTTTGGTCTTGGTTTGAAGGAGGTCAAGTTACTTTGAAATGCAATTTAGTATGAAGATCTAATTATGCAGTGAAACTCAATTTAGTAGACCCAACCTTTGTACTTTGGTCTTGGATTGACGGAGTCATTTGCTTTCTTATATCTGGAAAAACATATGTTCACTAGAGGCGTCAAATATTTGTAAGGGTGTAGCTTCTGCTATTAAAGTTGCCAGTAAGGTGCCTTCAAATGACCCGTAAGTTAACAAATTTTAAGAATCAAAGCGTGTTTGGGATTGGTTATTAGACTACGTATTGCTTATGAATTAAGCAACTCAAATCCTTTTATTTTAATCTCAAGAAATCAGATTAGCAATATATAAACAGTCTTAAACCTCTTATCTCTTGTTTCATAGCGAATTAAGAAATCCTAAGCACCCTGATGATTTGGTGGGCTCATTTTTTCTAAATGCAAAAAGTTGGTATGTTTTTTTTTTTGTTTCTCAGGATATACTTTATTGAAAGGAGGATGCAAGCATGAAGAATATTCTAAAGAAAGTTGCAGATCATTATAGTGTAGAATATTGCAATGAATTGACGCATAGTATATACGGTGATTTGTGATTTTATTAATTTGGTGTTGTTACGTTATATACACAATGAGCACATATTAAAAGTGTTCTAATTCAACTTTATGCAAAGAGCGGAGATTCAGTTCTTGATCTTGCATGTGGCAAGGTACTACGCGTGCCTTATACTACTAATGCAAGCAGTGAAATTAAGATTACGGTTCAAGGATTGAACATTATATCTCTAATTTTAAAAAGTTTCCTTTTACAATTACGACTCACAAAAATTTATTTTTATTGTGAACATCATATTAATTTTAACGATATCTTAAAAAGAATGTTACTAATTTTATCTCGAATAATTCTTGAAGCTAGCCGCCCAACGGGCGGGCCTGTGGCTAGTATATATATATTGTCAATTGATTGGTGATTGCTGTTGGAGAATTTTATACTATTATAGTAAGCTCTTTGAAATCTTTGTTAATGGACTAGCTGCAATAATACGTATGTATATCATTTTATGAGTTGTAAATGTGATGGTGATTGTTTCATAGCCTAATATTGAAACTGATTGCGGTGTTACTCCGTTTCTGTCTACTGTAGCCGCAAGCTCACTCCAACCTAACTAGAACAATAACATGAAAATTGAAAGGCGTTACACGCACTTGTCGTTTTTGAAATTGGACTCTTAAGTGTAAATTGTTGTTGTTGCTTATCACATCTATGAGTTAGATAGTACGGTTACCGGATTGGAATGGTATTTAGCATTTTGTACAATAGCATGACAATTGGTTGTGATGCGTTTAAACGGGCCTGATTAAAGCTGAGATTGCCCGCGTATTGGCATGGAAACATGCTAACAGTGCACCCACGGTGGGTATTAAAGCTGATATTTGCGTTTTTATGGTTCGAGGTTGCTTACATATTTGCGTGTATAGTGGGTTTTACTGGAAATTTCGGTTGTACACATGGTAAGTGACCTTTGATTAATAATTTGTGTGTAATTTGTAGATTCAAGCTGCTTTCCGTACAGACGAGATCAGGCGGGCTTTTTCAACTCTATATGATGAAATGCGAGCGGGGATGAGCTACTTCCATGAAAAAATATGTAAGTGTGTTCTTAAATTCTTATGTCGTGTTTCCACGATTCTTAAGAGCATTCGAATCAATGAACGTGCTCCCTACAATGCCCCTGTTATCCCCTTTTCCTCCTAAAAGGAATCACGACCACCACATTTCCTTAAAACCTGGTAGTCAGCCTATGAGTGTAAGGCACTAGATGGTATAATCCCAACTAACACAAACTTAAGCTATTTTTACACCTGGAAAGCCATTTCTTTAGTATGAAATGCAGGAAGCCAAAGGGTGACAAATGAGGCAACAAGGAATGCTTACTTACTTGCTGAAATGATGGTAGTAAATATGTTCATATGATGCCTAATTGAATGATGTACATGTGCTTTGCTTAAGATGTATCATAAATATGTTTTATGATTTTACGATTGCTTGCTTGTTATGAGTTCATCTCATGTTATTATGGTGCACGTAAATTAGTTTATTGACCGAATTGCATGATCGATTATATGAGATATGAAGGTTAGTGTCGTGATCTAATGTGAACTTGTGAAACGGTTTTTATGTGTTGTCTTTTTAACCTAATTATATGATGAACATGAGATTGTTATGAATTGAAGGGTTTAAGACATGAATAATAGTAACTTTAACATGTTCATTTGCTTGCTTGTAGGTGACAAAATTGATGGGTTATGGAACTAGTAGGATTAGGGCTTGGAAATCTATGATTTTATGTGTTAGTTGGTATTAACGAGACTTGTGTGTTCTTATCTATGATTCTATGTGGAAATCATTGTGGCTACTGATTTTGTAGTGATATTATGATCTAGGGATGATGTGCTATGAATGTGTGCTTGAATGCATGTTTGATATGGTGGTTAATGTGGTAAACTAGTTAGATATATTGCGTACTATGCTATCCGGAAAATTAGGTCTAAAAGATGGGCGTGTATTTTGATGGTGCTTAAGTGTTTTTGGGTAATTCTTGAATCTAAACTATAGTACATTCTGTATGATTTCTAGAAATGTAGGATATGTGCTTATTTGAGACCTGGAAGTATGATTTTTGATTTTTATAAGTTAAAGCGTCAAATCTGATTATCGGGGTCTGAAATTCAGCTATAGTGTATGATTTTTCATGGACTAACCATAAGGAGTTTTGACCTGCCCTTTTATAGGAGTGATGTTTATGATATGTTTGACCTTCATGAATCTGTGTGGATTTTTCTGAATTGCTTTGGTTGGCCTGCTATGTGTAAACCTTTAGGGTATGCCTTCTATGCACTCTTTGGACAGATCTGGAAACATGATTTTCTAAACCATACTTCCACTTGGAAATAAAATCAACCAAAATTTGAGAATGAACTTAACTGATATAGGAACACCTCAGAATTTCCCCAGGTTATTTGGAACTTGTTTGCTAGGTCGATAAATTCGTGGGAAACAGTTCCAGTTTGGAGATCAAAACCTAAAATGCACTACAAGTATAACACTCTATAAATCTAATAATAAATTATGATATGAGCATATAAATGATATATATGTACCTTATTAATGTAGATTTTCCGAAGAGAGAGTAGTCCTCGTCCTCCGTCTTTACCTCTTTCATTTTCACTTGCTAAGGTACAGATATTCTGCCCTTTATCAGTAAGGGTTTCTCATGACTCCTTATCTTTGATTTTGTTTCATTTGTTATGATATTCGTTATGATTCCATTCGATATGATTTCCTTTGATTAGATATTCGTTTGGTTATGCCATATGATGCTTATTCATTTCATTCCATTTTCATATATCTTTGATGAACAACCTTTGACCATTGCCCTATGTTATTTATATTGTTTGACCTAATCCATTGCCCAAGGTACTAACTAGTCATGGAGGTACCATGACCATGTCATTGAGGCACCAATGGCATGACGCTATCTGTGGAGGTGTGATTTTGTCCACAGCGTTCCCTTTTGTGCATGCATTTGATTTATGATTATTGTATGACTAATTCCACGCGCCTATATATTTTCCGAAAGTAGATGTATTAGGGACGTGCTGCTTTATTTTGACAGGGGGCATATGGATGCATCATAGGTACTCAGTTTAGATATATGTGTGTGCCATACACGTTTGGGAATTAGCTACTCCATTTGATATGATTTGTTATGATATGATATGATATGATATGTTTGATTGTGTTGGTTTATTCATGTAGCATGTTTAGGCACTTGGGAAAACTCCTTGACAGTTCCGTTGTATCTTTATATCCCTTTGATTATTCCTTATTCCATATTCAGTCCTTATTACATTTAACGTCTTGTTCAGCAGGTTCCGTTGGATTCGTTTTGCTTAATCATTTTGACTTATTGCTTCCAATATTTATATCTGTTCACTAAGCGTTAGCTCAGCCGCATTTTTTTTCGTGCGGCAGGTTTTAAGAAGGAAGCTGGGATTTGAGTGACGAGTGCTTAGGAGCTCTTAGTGGACCACCTTGATAGCTTCCCATGGATTAGAGATGGATTTAGAGTTCTTCTTTTGGACTTAGTTTGTATTATATTTTGGAACTTGTTATGTTCAGGTTTAGTGCTTTATGTTTTCCTTAGAATACCCTTGTAACCATTGTATTATTAAGACTTCCGCTTGTGTTTATTATGTTCTGATTGACACCATGATGTGACATTTTGACCCTTGTCGGGTTAGGGTGTTACAATTATGGTATCAGAGCCAGGTTTTGACCTGTAGTACCTTAAGTGATGACCGGTGAAGATGTGGCCCTTAGGTTTGCACTATATGAGCTTATGAATTGACCCTTGAGACTTTGCTGTAGGTTTCCCCTGTAGAAAGCTTAACTTATGACCCGTGAGGATTGTGTAGACTACATGATAAGACGTTCGTTTTGGTATCTATCCTTCGCATCATTTTGATTCGTGTTCTTGCTTTTAGTTGAGCCTCTTTGAAGATCAATCTTTTCGAAGACTTAGGAATTTGTGAGAGTTGCATAGCACTAGCATAGTGATCGAATAAGTTAGGATGCCTTGGAAACCTTGTGGTAATGCCTTCACTATATAGCCGTTTCATTTAAGTTTTGAGATCATGTAATGTCCGATTGATTCGTTTGTTAATCATTAGATGCCTCTTCGTCTATACCGAGAATTCGTATAGGCATGATCATGACGTGTTTGACAGTTTGTGTTTTCTCTTGATTTCGCTAGACATATTAAAGTCCCTTCTACACTATTAGGTTATGCCTTACCCATCTCATTAGGCCTTTTGATCGCCTTGATAATTCGATATATGCTTCTTTGGTCGTTGGTACATTTTATTGGTCTGTTCAAAATCTTAGATCATGTTGGTGAAGTTTTCGCCGTTTGGCATTTCCTCTGCAATTATTTCATATTCATAATGTTTTCCGTGTGCCTCTTTGAGAGGCTACCACTATCATCAGTTACATGTTGTTTCGTATCCTTTAATTCAGATTCGTTACGATTCATCTTTTGTTGAAGAGCCTGAGACTATTATGGACCGTCAGGATCGGGTCATGAGAAACAAACCTTTCGGTTCATTAAAACCATTTTCAATTCCTTTCGAAATCTGGTACGTTTTTCGTTCAGTATTTCATTTCTATTTCGAGGATGAAATATTCTTTTTAGAGGGGAAGAGTTGTAAAATCCTAAAATTCAGAGACACATTTTTGAAATTTAATTTTTTAATTAGCTTAAGTAATAATATATATGTGTGAATAAAATTATAAAGTATGATATAATTAGTCATGTAATTAAAATCTAAATTACCTAAATATATCACACTACTTAGAACACCACACATCACAAATTTTAGACACACTCATTTATTTGTTATTTTGAAAACCGAAATTTTGATCTAATTCTCCCCCCCACACGTTTTTTTTTTCTTATTCCCTTATGAACAAATATTTAGATACCTAAATTAGAGGAGATTTGTCCCCCCAAATCACTAACAAATCAGCTGATAACCCTCTCCTAATTCCCCTATACACATAATTCCCAAAAGGGGACAAAAATGTGGAGAGTGATCACTTTGAGGTACAAAAATAAAGTATCTTCTCAATTTGGTCATGTGCGAATGTGCGAATATGCGATTCCATTGAATGTGCGACACGTGTCCATTTTTTTAATAATAAAGTACAGTGGTAGGTGAGACTTTGACTTTGAATTTTTGTTTAAATGACAAATATACGCTTCTTTAAAATATAAAAACAACCTCTCACCTAACTCCCTCATCTACTTCATCACAGCCCCTCTCTCACCTAACTCCCCTTCTTTAAAATTGTCACAGTATTTTTTCCAGCCAGCTCCGGCGACACCCATTTTTTCCGGCCAACTTGTTTTTTTTTATAAATAAATTCACAGTATTTTAAGAATGTGGGACTCAATTTTGTTGATATGTTAAAATAAATTGACACCCATCAATATTTTTCATATAAATCAAACACACTATATGTCACTATATGTCACAAATTCCAAATAACAAACTTTAAATTCAGTCAAAGAAAAAACCCATCAAATTACATGGAGGGTCCACCTCATTGTCACTTTCAATAATCACAAAAAAAGAAGACAACAACTTTCAATAATCGTCACTTACAAATTACAAATGGACACTAGGAGAAAGAAAGGTATTACTGTTGCTCACTCATATGAGCACTTTCACTGTCAAGATGTATCAGTAGCCATCCCTTGGCCTGGTACGAATGACACTTCGTGTGGTTTCCAAGATGGGTTTTCTAGAGAATCGAGTAGACCTAGTGGGGACCACTTAGACGACGTGTTGGCAGTGAATTATCCTCCGACACCCGAAGATCAAGTTTATGGTAAAGATAGGTTCCCAATAGGATCCGGTTGCAGCAGCCCATTTCATGGAATCATTTCTAGTGCAAGTAATGGCTACTTTTTTGATCGGTTTTCTGCAACATGGCCTGAGGAAAAACTTGTTTCGGCTGATACAAAAAGAAGGAGAGTTAGGTGAGAGAGGGGCTGTGATGAAGTAGATGAGGGAGTTAGGTGAGAGGTTGTTTTTATATTTTAAAGAAGTGTATATTTGTCATTTAAACAAAAATTCAAAGTCAAAGTCCCACCTACCACTGTACTTTATTATTAAAAAAATGGACACGTGTCGCACATTCAGTGGAATCGCACATTCGCATATTCGCACATGACCAAATTGGGAAGATACTTTATTTTTGTACCTCAAAGTGATCACTCTCCACCTTTTTGTCCCCTTTTGGGAATTAGCCCTTTTATATATGCTCCCAAAAAAACCCTGTAATTCACAAACCCTACAAAAATTACAATCGGCCCTCCCCTATTTTTCCCCAAGAACCGACTTAAAAATCCCTAAGCTGCCCCAATAAATTTGACTAAGGATCAGGAGGATTAAGGTGTTTTGTAGCTGAGATCGTGGTGTGCTTGTGTGTGTGTTCTTGGTGTTGATTCGACTGCTAGGTATCCTTGTACTCATTTCTTTTTTTTTTCCCTTTTTTTCTTGTTCGATTTAATATATATATATATATATATATATATATATATATATGTAGGATCAAAAAGGTTTAAACCGGATTTGGAATACTTGTATTATGATGTGACTATATGTGTTTTAGAATCTGATCATAACCCTAAGAAACTAAATGAAATCGTTTTAATTAGAAGGTTTGGACTTTGTATGAATTGGCTAAGGTTAGGATTTTTGTGGATTCGAGTATATGTTCACATGATGCCTAATTGAATGATGTACATGTGCTTTGCTTAAGATGTATCATAAATATGTTTTATGATTTTATGATGGCTTGCTTGTTATGAGTTCATCTCATGTTATTATGGTGCACGTAAATTAGTTTATTGACCAAATTGCATGATCAATTATATGAGATATGAAGGTTAGTGTCGTGATCTATTGTGAACTTGTGAAACGGTTTTTATGTGTTGTCTTGTTAACCGGATTATATGATGAACATGAGATTGTTATGAAATTAAGGGTTTAAGACATGAATAAAAGTAACCTTAACATGTTCATTTTCTTGCTTGTATGTGATAAAATTGATGGGTTATGGAACTAGTAGGATTAGGGCTTGGAAATCTAGGATTTTATGTGTTAATTGGTATTACCGAGACTTGTGTGTTCTTATCTATGATTCTATGAAGAAATCATTGTGGCTACTGATTTTATAGTGAGATTATGATCTAGGGCTGATGTGCTATGGATGTGTGCTTGAATGCAGGTTTGATATGGTGGTTAATGTGGTAAACTAGTTAGACAGATTTGCGTACTAAGCTGTACAGAAAATTAGATCTAAAAGATGGGCATGTATTTTGATGGTGCTTAAGTGTTTTTGGGTAATTATGGAATCTAAACTATAGTACCTTCTGTATGCTTTCTAGAAATGTAGGATATGTGCTTATTTGAGACTTGAAAGTATGATTTTTGATTTTTATGTATGATTTTTCATGGACAATCCATAAGGATTTTTGACCTTCCCTTTTAGAGGAGTGATGTTTATGATATGTGTGACCTTCATGAATTTCTGTGGATTTTTATGAATTGCTTTGGTTGGCCTGCTATGTGTAAACTTTTAGGGTATGCCTTATATGCACTATTTGGATAGATCTGGAAACATGATTTTCTAACCATACTTCCACTTGGAAATAAAATCAACCAAAATTTAAGAATGAACTTAACTGATATAGGAACACCTCGGAGTTTCTCCAGGTCATTTGGAACTTGTTTGCTAGGTCGATAAATTCTTGGTAAACAGGTCTAGTTTGGAGGTCAAAACCTAAAATGCACTACAAGTATAACACTAAGTATATAGCCTACAAATCTAATAATGAATTATGATATGAGCATATAAATGATATATATGAACCTTCTTAATGTGGATTTTCCGAATAGAGAGTAGTCCTCGTCCTCCGTCTTTACCTCCCTCATTTTCACTTGCTAAGGTACATATATTCTGCCCTTTATCAGTAAGGGTTTCTCATGACTCATGATCTTTGATTTTGTTTCATTTGTTATGATATTCGTTATGATTCCATTCGATATGATTTCCTTTGATTAGATATTCGTTTGGTTATGCCATATGATGCTTATTCGTTTCATTCTATTTTCATATATCTTTGATGAACAACCTTTGACCATTGCCCTATGTTATTTATATTCTTTGACCTAATCCATTGCCCAAGGTACTAACTAGTCATGGAGGTACCATGACCATGTCATTGAGGCACCAATGGCATGACGCTATCTGTGGAGGTGTGATTTTGTCCACATCGTTCCCTTTTGTGCATGCATTTGATTTATGATTATTGTATGACTAATTCCACGCGCCTATATATTTTCCGAAAGCAGATGTATTAGGGACGTGATGTTTTATTTTGACAGGGGGCGTATGGAGGCATCCTAGGTACTCATTTCAGATATATGTGTGTGCCATACACGTCTGGGAGTTAGCTACTCCATTTGATATAATTTGTTATGATATGATATGATATGTTTGATTGTTTTGGTCTATTCATGTAGCATGTTTAGGCACTTGGGCAACTCCTTGATAGTTCCGTTGTTTCTTTATATCCCTTTGATTATTCCTTATTCCATATTCAGTCCTTATTACATTTAACGTCTTGTTCAGCAGGTTCCGTTGGATTCATTTCGCTTATTCATTTTGACTTATTGCTTTCATTATTTATATCTGTTCACTGAGCGTTAGCTCAACCGCATTTCTTTTCCTGTGGCAGGTTTTAAGAAGGAAGCTGGGATTTGAGTGACGAGTGCTTAGGAGATCTTAGTGGACTACCTTGATAGCTTCCCATGGATTAGAGATGGATTTAGAGTTTCTCTTTCGGACTTAGTTTGTATTATAGTTTGGAACTTGTTATGTTCGGGGTTAGTACTTTATGTTTTCCTTAGAATACCTTGTAACCATTGTTAAGACTTCCGCTTGCGTTTATTATGTTCTGATTGACACCATGATGTGACATTTTGACCCTTGTCGGGTTGGGGTGTTACAACATCGATCTTGATATCAAGTAAGTTGCTGTTATGGTTTCTTTACAATGAGTTCAATAGTAATATTAGTTTTAGTTACATGTTAATATACTATGTATTTTAGAGCCACTTTTGTTATTAATTGAAAAGATGCTTCAAAAGAACTCTACAAAACATGATCAACTATGAAACTGGAAATTGGAATCATTGTTGTGATAATTTTTTTGTAGGCATTGCTATTGGAGAAGATTTCTTTCCCGATTCTTCTCTCTGTGATCATGTTTTGTGGTTCAGCAACATTCCACAGGTATATGTTACCACCTCCATTAATAAAAAAACTATAATATATTGATATAAATGACGCATATTATATGGTACTTATGTAGGTAAGATGATGCCTGATGATTATGACATACAAAGGCTTTTGCTTCATGGTCCTCTTGATAATTTTCTGGATAAGGTTAAACAATCGTTGAAATCAAACCATATTTGCTGCTAGATTATGGATTTGGTGCTAAAATTTTTGTCATGTAATGGGTATGTAGTAATTCCTTCTGTTAATTACGTCAAAAGTTTATTAGGATCATAATTTTAATTGGATTATACATGGCTGCAAAAATGCTCATCATAATGGGTATGAACTTTAATAACAAAGTTATCATCACCGCACCCGCAAAAGGTGCTGATATTCCAACATATATGTTCCTGTATATGTCACATAAACTGTGCAACTAGACGAGCTCACTTATTATCTTATATCTTTTAACATACACTTAAAGTGGATTTTGACCCATTTAGTTATTGATAAAGATTATTGCATATTTTGAGAAATCACTACCTACTTGAAACACTAGTTTAGTTTTCATAATTCACAAATTATGATATGGAATCAAAGGTATAATGATAACAAATGAGATAAGATGTCGTATTAAATCTACTGTCCCACTTGAAGGTTCGTAGACGAGTCGTAACATCTAATTTTGGACTAAAGTATATATTTGGGCATTAGGCTTTTTCCTTCATCCCGTACAGCTATGAAAAGCTTTACATCAACCTCACATTCTCTCTTTAAACGAATAGTTGCACCAGCAATATTTCGCATAGTTTCTGTTCATACCGAAACAAAAATTCTAAATTCATAAGTAATCACAAATAATTAGAGGTATGTAGAATATATAATGGTTTGAAAGAAACAAAGTTTTGAGACTACTTTCATTTAAGAAAGAATGTACTTTAAATGTATCAACTTTTCCGGAAAAAGACGTATGTTTAATACACGGATAACTGGACACCAACATTAAGTTCACCGGTTGCCTTTTAACCAGCTTGCCTACATCTCAAACGGCTGAAATGGGTAACCTTCAAAATCATTACCATCGAACGGGTCAAATGAGTATAATAGCTAGTAAAAATGAAATAGGTCAAAAACTTTTAAATTGTCTATGATACAGGTCGTATATAGTATTGTACATCATCATAGCCTCTTCCTAACATAGCTTAGCAAAAACATGTTTAGCACTTATAACATTAAGAATACAAGATTGATGTATATATAATAGTAGCAAAAATAACTTTTGTATTAACCTAATATTATATAGAGAGAAATTCATATATCACCTTAGAAGTCTCCTTACTTTCATATATACCCAACCCAACTCTTTAATTTCATATATATCCAATCATATCTTATATCAAATTATTGACGACTCTACCCTTGTTTTATTAAGTGCAAAAGGGCCAAAACTCTCGCTAAAGATGAAAATCCACCACTTTATCATTATCACCGAATCTTTTTACAGTCATTTTATCACAACAATATCTTTTAATTTGCTAAGCTACATCCGACATCTTATTGCGAAATCCATAACATTGTGCTTACCCTCCATTGTTAAACGTAAATGGTTTGATATGTATCATCAATATATTTAAAATGTTTATTACATATTCAACATAACATGGTGTTCACTGTTCAGTTTACAGGCCCCATGACGTAAATCTTAGTCGAGCCACTATTGGTCATACATCAGTCAAATATTCTGTTGGATTTTGGTAGGAACTAATAATTGTTTCGGTTGAGTATTGTTAATAAACTATTCTACTACGAAACTGATTCATAATGGTTTGTTATTGTCACACAAAGTTAGTCGCTTCTCTTGTGTCTTTGGTGTTATTCATAATGGTTTGTCATTGATGTTTGGTATCTAATGTGTAGTTAAAAGTAAAGTTTGCTTGGGTAAATAAGTAACTAACAAAAATTTCAAAAAAGGGTATATCAGTCATATATAAACTTCTTTTTAGGTGATTGGGCATATTTGATATTTCAAATGTATTTAATGGGTATACATGATATTTAAGAATTGAGTTGGGTATATATGAAATTAGAGAGATTTTTAAGGGGATATATGAAATTGAACACTTGAAGGGATTTGCCTTGCCTAGTAGGAGCTCACTTTATGATGCGTCGGATTGAAACACACTAAGTTTTACAATCTTCTTAGGCAGTGTACTTAACCGTTGTAGTGTAGTATAGGTAAGAAATGGGAGATTAATCGTTCTCCGGGGAATAGTGTTGTGAATGTCGAAATGTATGACAAATTAGGTCTAGAGGTGTAGGATGATTCCTTTTGTATTTTTTATATTTTTTTTATGAAAGCAAGTAAAATCTCGGGGTTTGAAGAGTGGATTTTTTATACCACTTAATTAAACTAAATAAAAACTAAATTAAACTAATTGCAAAAAAAGTAAATTGGTGAACTCGTATGATGGGAAAAACGTGTTTACTTAGACTATCTTACTCCATAGTTATCTCTTATTAATTAGTTGAATTGTCACGTCTTTGCTTAATTGGCGCGTTGCATTCCGGTATTATCGTAGGGTGGTGCCAAATTCCCTAACTCTATTAATGTATAAGTCTCCTTTAAGAAACCCTAGGTCTATAAGTGAAAATTAAGTCATCTCCCTAGAATCTCTTAAGATCTACAAGCCGCAATTCACGCAATAAATACAACGAATAAAAACCACCAGTGCACTCTAGGGTATAATGCGTTTAGTCGGATTTACAAGCTAACACATATAAGACTATAGCTAGTTTTCCTACTCCTAACGCGAGACAACCAATTAAACAGGAAACGACAATTAATAATTAATAACTAGGTTTCGTTCACTCCAAGCAAACACTAATTAATTTAGCCTGGCATGTTAAAGTGAAGAAAAGAAAAGCATATAATCAAACATCACATAGACATATTGAATGATTAAAGAGGGATTACTTAACTTCAATAAAACATGAGCAAAAGTGGCTGTAAAAGCCTTACAAAAGCTGTGAAATTTGTCTAGGGTTTTGTCTCTTCAAAGTGTTACATGAATAAAGAAAAACATGCGAAAATATATAAAGATTTACAAGTGTGACGGCATCACGTTATGGTTGTGACGCCGTCAGATCGCCGTCATTAGGGTTTCTTTAGTTGCATCGCCTTCGTTGTGACGGCGTCGCCTAGTGTCTCTGACGCCGTCGTTCTTTAATAAGTATGAGCCGTATCATGTAACTTTTAATCTGAATCTCGGTCTTCAAATACAAGTGACGCCGTCATGTTCTAAACTTGCTCAAATGTTCTGAGCCGTCACATGTAAAATTTTCATCAAATCATCATGTCCAAATACAAGTGACGGCGTCACGTTGAGGTTGTGGCGCCGTCTGGATCCCTTTTCCAGAATTTTTCGTGACTTGGTCGTTTTCTTGTCCAAATTAGCCCAAAACGTGTCGGTTTTCAGCTTTTACGTCCCAAGTACTTAAAATGTGAAAAGGAACGATTTAAGGCAATAATTGATCACAAATGTACAAGTTAATAGCTTAAATGACCTCCTAAAAATGCACCTTTTAAATCCTTATCACTTTACCTCCCATTATTTCGTGTTAAATTGGAACTTAAGTTTTAATGACACCCTGACACTTAGTTTCTATCAAGGTGCACCAAGTATAAAGCACTTCGTTAGACTAGAGTATCTGATAGGATACTATTGTGAGGTTGTTGCAAATAAAGAGAACGTCTTCCTTCTTCCACTTATGTACATATATCATAACATTTTTTTTGGTTTATTGAGTGATAATTATGCTGAATATTTAACGTCTTGCAGATATCAAAACACAGACTGACGATAGCTCTTGCTAACTCATGAAATGCCGAATACACGATAATGAGAATGGAGATAGGTGGTGCAAGATAAGATGTTTTGAAGCAACTTATTACAGGTTTCAAATCGATCAATTTATGGAATAATTTGATCGATAACATATCACTAATATTCTATTACATATTCATAAGATTTAAATTTTTGATCCTGTAAAGGAGAATTCGAGAAAGAGGAAGAAATGGCTTGGGAGAGTAGGAGAGAACAGGAGTTGATGGTGGATTCGTGGTTCAGAAAGGGGACACTATAGAGGTACTTATTCATATAAAATAGCATGAGCTACTTTATGGGTTATTTTCCTATTCTAATTGATGGATGTTGTCATTAGGTTTAGGAGTTCAATTACTACACCTGAAATTGTGGAACTGGTGGTGGTCACATATGATGCTGAGACGTCTTAGTTAGAAACAGCACGTAATATATATTCACAGGTTGTCGGCCATATGTAATTGCTCATATTTAATGTTGGTATAATTAAAGGTTTCACATGTTTTTCTATATAATTTGAGGTACTTGGGACGTAAGGCTGAGCCTCTTTTGTAGATCAACAACACCACCACTAATTTTAAAGATCACAACAAGTGTTTTAGGACTTGCTTCTTATTTTAAAATGCAAATTGCTTCTTATTTTAAAATGCAAATGACGTTCCATGATATGATCATGCTTGTTGAGATTTTTCAGGTTTTTTGCATAAGATCATATGCATCGGAGAAAAGATTCCGGTTTCTCCACCCTTTGCAAGATCAAGCACCGTTTGTAGCAACATTTCTTGAACATCAACTGTACCTTTAGCCACAATTCCAAGCTTTTCGAGCACCAACACCAACATATGCCTCCTCCATATATCGAATCTTCCCTTTTGTAGCCTAGACCACCATGGGTTTGCGGGCGGTTTTGCTAAATCCTTTTCCTCCACTACCTCAAACCCGACCTTTTTAGCAGCCTTAGCTATGTCGGTGTAACTTCTTAGCCCTGGCAAGGCGTTACCTCTCTCGATTCCCTGGATGATATCCACATGTTTTGGATTTTGAGCATGATACATATCTGTAGTCACCCATTCATATGACACATACATCGAACCAGGCTTCAAAACCCTAAAGATTTGGCGGTAAACATCCTCGAGTTTAGGTGCATGGCAAGTCGCCTCAATTGAGTATGCCCCGTCAAAGCTTTCATCTTCAAAAGGCATTTCAAGAAAGTTACCACAAATGACTTGGCATTGTTTGTCCATTCCTGCTTTTTGGTTATAAGCCTTGGCTCGGCTCACTTGATACTCATTTATCGTAATTCCAACAACATTGCAACCTGAATGAGCAGCGATTGCACGCATGGGGCCTCCAACGCCACATCCCACGTCTATGATCTTTTGGCCAGGTTTTACATTAATTAAGTCTACAGCCATTTCTTCATGGATTCTAGCGGTTTCAGTTTTTGATTTTCCAGGGATTGAAGGTGAAAAATGAAAAGATTGACCCCAAAGGTATTCATACATATCGGTAACTAGGTCATAGAAGACGTTCACGAAGTTGGGGACTTTTTCATCTTTCTTAATCTCACTAGGGTGGCTGAAAAAAGACGCGTACTTGTAGTACGTGTCCTTGACTTTTTCACTGTCGATGGAGCCAAAGGCCACATCAGTTGCAGCACGTTTTGTTTTTTCATCAGTTGCTCCAAACATGGAGACCAACCAATAAAGGCCAACAGCAAAGAAGGAAGCTGTGCATACGAAGGCAATGGAATCCATGAGACTGAGAGATGGTGAATGAAGAATTAGTATAGCAAGTCTGAGGTTATATAGGGTTCGAGTCGTGTAACGAGGTTTTTTGTTTAGTTGGTTAATCTGGTAGAAACTGAATTATTTGCGACAAGGTTGTGGCTGGTAAATAATAGTCAACTTTTGTGCCCAACCCTACATACATTAACAGTACGTCTCAATTTATTGACTTGTTGAGTATACAACAGCTAAAGATAGGTTTTATGTCTCAAGTCATCAAATTCCAATTTTCACTACTATTGTTTCAATGTGAATATTAAAAAGGTACATAATCACTGAAGCAAAAAACAGAAGCTCTATCATTCAATATAAGAAGAAACATTTTTTTTCAGGTGAGAATCATAATCTTATACTAACTTGCAACTATATGATTTTCGATTATACATTTTTCTATATTTTCAAATCTGTACTTACAAAAAAAGTAAAAAACAGAATATCCAACAACACTCTACAGTATGCATAGACAACGAGCCATTTAAGAAGCCAGGTATAATGAAGAATTTATTGAGTTTGAGTTCAATACCCCCTTCTAAGTAGTGATAGGAATCTACCTGATCCTTTCTCTGTCCGTCGTTCCTCCGCAGTTTCAACCTGGAAAAGAAACCATTGTGCCTTGGTTAGTTTAATGCGTGGCAAAGTATTAAACGGTTCAGATTGTGTTGGCCCGCCTACAGTTTTTTTGTTCATTTTTTAGATTTAATAGATAATTACTGTAATATATTAAATACGCGATTATAATTTAAAAAAAGAAAAGAAAAAATGTTAATAATATATTCTACTATTTAACAAAAATGGTATGCATGTTGTAAGCACTGACATACATTTGGGCGACTTTCGCCCCATTCGACCCAATTCATTCTCAGATAACTTCGTAAAGTTGCCCCATTTGACCAAACGTGTCTCCAATTCTCCAAATAGTTGAAACAAATTACCGAGACTATGAAACTAAATGAACAGTCTTACTGTATTGGATCCTTCCTAATCTGTCACGGTTTATGAACGGCAAGGGGAGGATTGGAGCAGCTAGGACAGTTACTTGATTGGAAAAGTCACCAGTATGAATTTGAAAACAATATATGCAATGCTAAGGGGGAGAGCTTTGAAAAGTTGAAATATTTGATACGGTTACATTTCTCTGAACTTATTGGTCACAGATTTGAGTGGCTAAAACAAGTTTTTCGCTTAAAGGAAATTCGTTCCTCATAGCTCCCAAAACCAAGGAGGTTTCATGCACCAGGATCACGCTTTGGTCCCTTTCTATGGGCACTAGCGTCAAATACACTTGGATGATAATATGTTGGAATTAGGGTGTGATAATCATATGATTGCTTGGATAATTCTTGAATCGTGTAAACTTCACTTTCCTGATACAATATTTCTACCCTATTGATTGCCTTGGGTTCCAAGAAATTTGTATAGGGACAAGATAAGAATGAACACTCAATGTCTAGGCAAACGAAAAAATTTGATGTATTTGTTGTTGTCATGAATGAAAGACCAAAACCATGTTTATATAGTAAATAAAGTGACTTTTGGTTAAAAGTCACAACCCTTCATGAATGGTTATGATTTTTGGTGAAAAGTAACCACTTTTCAGATAGAGTTTAGTAACACTTCATTTGCGACAGTTTTTCTGTTACTGATGAGAATAGTCACATCCATTGAACAGTTGCAACACCCTAGTGACAAATAATCTGTCACTACAAGTTTTACCATTCATCACATCCGAAATCAAGTTAATTAGTTTATAAAAGTGTGCACTCCGCACCTCCCAACTCGTATTATAACTAAACTTGAAATGCCTTTAGTCTCGGGTAATCTTGATTACACAAAAAATGCTTGATGGCATTAAAATCACCAACATAATATAAGTTCATTACCATACAACTTGGAATAATATATAGCAGAGGGAAATATCAAGCAAGCATGAACTAAGATTAGTTGTGTACCTCGAAAGTTATTCTCTTTAGAATATCTATGATTTCAGTGAAGTCAGGTCTTACACTTGGGTCTTTATGCCAGCATCTCCCAAGCAGCTCTGCAAGCTTTGGGTGAGTGTTCTTTGGGATAGTAGGCCGTAAACCCTGAAAATTGGAATAATAATGTGTCATATTTCCTTTGTGAACAGAAGAAATAAGATACTCCCTCAGTCCCAAGAAACTGAAAATAAAAGACTATTCCATTATGGGATTAAAAATTGCAACATGTTCCTATTCTGGCGACTTGCAAAATTAAAACTGCTCATATGTACCATCACAATGAAGTTTGGATCTTGATTTTAGTACGGACATGATTCCGCTAATTTATCATTGTTGAAGGGTAGCTTTTACTAAGTCACTAGGCAAACGTTAAGGATTTCTGCAAATAACAGAAGGACTAATTGAAAGTTTACCTTTTGAACCACTCCAATGGCTGCTTGTACTGGTGTCAAGTACTCGTATGGAAGCTAGACAAAAAAATATACAAGTATATAAATATTAATTTCACATAAGAATGAACAAAGTGAAGTTTTAATGACCAACAAACAATACCTTTCCGGTTAGTAACTCCCATAAAACAATCCCAAAACTGAAAACGTCCACTTTGAGATCATAGGGCTTGTGTTCAATCACCTTTGACGTAACAAAAGTATCATAAGAAAATGTCTTTGTAATGGTTACAAAACAAACAAGTAACTATAGTTGAAACTTTAATAGAGGGAGATTGTAATTCCATGGAACATCCAAGAATGTTAAGTGTACAAAGTTATATAAAAAACGGAGAGCATATATGCTGATTATAATTGAGAATCTGAGAGTAATACCCTTAGACCTCATAATATTTAAGACCTATAATCAGAAACAAATAACGACCTTTAAAAATTGTTACACTATCCATTTTGGGATGTTTTATGAACACTGATTGTTTTTTGGAAATTTTCAAGTAATACCAACTATTTGCACATTATTATTCTGGTCTAATGTTGTCTATAATCTCTAAAATCATATAACTTGTCTAATGTTGCAGATTTCATGGGACATTAGTAGTTCATATATGCTAAAGAAGTCATGCGTGCTCATTTTCATGATGTATAAAGTTAAGGGATAATTTCATATATCCCCCTCCTTTCATCATTAATTTCATATATGCCCAACATACAGCCATTGAATGCATTATGCACAATGCTTTTAAAGCATAATTTGGGTAAATATAAAATTTTCATGTTTTAGTAGGGAGATATGAAATTGCCCTTAAAGTTAACATCAAACAGATGAACTTATATAAAAACTAAAGTATCTTTATAAAGCTTAATAGGAATAATTAGGCACCTCAGGAGCCATCCATCGGTATGTCCCAGTTTCGGCTGTCATGACACCAGTCTGAGCCTTGACTCTAGCAACACCAAAATCAGCTACCTTAACGACCTGAATATGAAGCATTACATAGATTTTGGCTAAGCATCATGAACAATAATGACTTCTAAACAAATGGTATATGGATGTAATTTAAATTCCATTAGCTATAAAATGAAGTACTATACTAATATGCTATAAAGATTGCTAACCAAATTATTTTATAAAAAAATTAATAATCTTACTTCATTCTCATCCATCAGAAGATTTGCAGCCTTCACGTCCCTGTGTATTATACTATTCTGGTGTAGGTAGTTCATCCCCCTTGATATGTCAATTGCAACCTTGAGTAATAGCGGAAGCTTAAATGTACCCTTTTGTTTGTGCAAATAATCATACAAGCTTCCCCCACTCATGAATTCTGCATCGCATAAAAGTAAAGAATAGTTCTGACGATAAGATAGCACATAAAAAAAACAAAAGCCTTCATCACATGCTTGACACTACTTTAAATACTAGCAATACTTACCAGTTACAATGCACAGGTTGGAAGGTTTGGTGCATGCTCCTATGAACTGTACAACATTCTTATGTCTGATTTTCCTGCATATACAAAATAGAAGCGTATCTCAGTATCATTTTCATTTAGAAAGATGCCGACCTCTTAGCTAGGGAACGTTCGAAAATCCTGATTAGAGGATACCGAAGCTGCAAACTAGTAAAACTTAGGAAGTCCGAAAAAGTATATAAAAAGGTTGGAAAACTTGGATGCAATGACATTCATGTATATTTAAAACTCTGCATCCAAATTGGTACAGCCAAAAGTTTCACGGTAAATGATGACAAACCTCATGATATAAACTTCTTGTGCAAATTCTTGCTGCATAGCTGAGCTTATTTTCTCGGCCTTAAGCACCTTGATAGCCACCTCTTGACTACGATATGTACCTTTATATCTACATTAAGATATTCTATATGTCAATTTTAGATCCCCATATGATCCAGATGTAAAATCACAAAGGGTGCATGACATAAAATCTCTTAATCCCAAAATAAACGAACCTTTTGCTCAACACATTGTTTTAAGATGATTATTCATCATTTTCATTTGTAAATCACTATCAATATATAAATGAAAAGTGTTTCCCAAAAAATTGAAATATTAAAAGGCTCATTTAATTAGGGACGAAAACTAAAGCCAAAAGGCGTGTTTGATTTGAGAAGGAAGGAGCACTGAGGCATATATAAGACTTACAGATCACCATAAGATCCAGATGCAACTTTGTGGTCAAGTTTCAGAAACTGAGGATCAATTTCCCATACATCAGCTCCGTCATTAGGTATTCTTAAGTGATTGCATACAGGAGACGATGAACAGTGATATGATAATGACTGTTTATGCACATAATTTGAGATCTAGTTAGCATCAAAGAAAGGTGTAGACAGTAAATTGACACAAAGAAGAAATGTTTAATTCGCAACTCAACACCAACGCTAGCAGCACATATACACTCAAATGACTATGATATTGTACAACCAGATATTAATTGTCTATTTTAAGCAGTATTAGACATTCTACAAACTATTTTCCATATATCCTAGTGTAAGAACCTGAACGTTCAGATAGGACTTGTACAAGAAGGTAAATCCATGAAGAAAGAGCAAAACATTGCAACATCAGCATGTCACTGATGACGAGTATCACGTACTTGTCAAACAATCTGAATTCAGCGTTTACCATCTGCATGTAGCATTTTAATTTTTGCTACTATATGCAATTCAGCATATGGTATTTGCACTACGTGGGCTAAATCGTATACCATTTGCATTTTAGGGCAGCATATTCTAAGGACGACTCTTTAAGCCCTTGCATGGATCAGAATCATCTTCCTATGACTAATGAAATAATCAACTTGTTCATACAACCTAATTGACATATACAAGGTTTTTTATTTTCCATTATATACCCAGATTGGCCTAAGAGAAAGTTAATAAAATATGCACAAATTAAAGCAGCAACCACTCTAATAGTTGCTGACCTCAAAATATGCAGAAGCGGTTAAGCTTCTAGCAACAACATTAGAATTGAGGTTACTCATTTTGTATATTTTTAATAAAGATTGTCATGCACAACTAGACATATATATATATATATATATATATATATATATATATATATATATATATATATAATCTAGATCAAATAAGATCAACCTTAAAGTTGTTAAAATGAGATCCAACTAAAATTTGACAAGCGACACTCTCCTTACAACAAAAAGAAATTTTTTATTAACTACAACTAAAATTGTTAAAGTTTCAATAGATTTCTTTTTAAAATTTACGAAACCTAGATGATACACTTTGATTAGAAGTGTAATGTGTATCAGGTTGTGTAATATGTATCAGGTGTATCACTATTTCAAACTCATGTATCATTTGGTTATTAGTTGCTAAAATGTTAATTTGTATTAAAATATTATTTTTATGTGTATTATTGCTAAAATTGTTATTATAAATGTTTTAGTGGTTTTTTAGACTTGATCTTGTTTTTACAACTTTAAGTTTGATCTCACGTTAACTCTCCCCTATATATATATACTGAGCACTTAATTACCTATATAAAGGTCACCTGTCAACATAGCAATTAATAAAATTTGTTTACAAGAATGACATGCGCTTTACTTATTACAAATAACTAGTAACTACATTTAGTTATTTCATTCTTGTCTCAAATGAGAGCATGGGAGTAACCATTACGTCAACATGAATACTTGTAATATGCGATAATTGATTGGAACACAGCTATACAATGAATCAAACGTACTGTGTGAATCTCATAGACTTATGATATTATGCCAAATTTAAATAAGTACATCTTTACTCAATTTTTTATATTTTAAATAAGTACATACCTCAAGTTTGGAAAGTTTTCTTTTTAATGCATCTCGGAGCTGTACAGTTTCCTGAATTCATGTATCAAGAAACTTTCATTAACCGATATCCAATAGATGATAGTTTCTATGAAAGCACAACATAGCTTGACCCTAAAGTTGTTCTGAAGAATAAGTATGAAACAACTTATATATTATGGGTCGGACATGAAACTTATTTTCATTACATATTTAGAGGATGTAACTTCAAATTATTTGTACGAAGTGAATTATCGTGGATCAAGCTAATACAGACCAATACGTAGAAATGGAAGCTCAGCCATGTTTCAGTATGTTATATACATTTGGAAAAAAAAAATATTCCTGTAATTTCTAGTGTGTGTAGTATTAGCTGTCATCTGAAAACTTTTTCGAGTAAAAAACTAATTAAAATTGAAACCCTGAGAGAATAAAAATAACCATCCTCCTAAACTGTATTCCTAAATTGATGTTTTCCTCAGAACATACTTGCGATTGACGTACATATCCAAGTAATTTGAAATCAAATGTCAATAACCATTCTGGTACTCAAAGTCAGATCCGCGACACTTGACAGAGACGCACATAACTAGCCATTGGCTTAAAATTATGAAAAGCAAGTAGCTGTTGATACTTACAACTAATTCTATATGTAATTTTTTAGAAGGAAATACGAACTTTATAAAAAATTATATATGTAATACATTTAAGGGAGCCAAACTATATACCTCATATGGCCAACCATCAACGACAAAGACATCTAATGAGTAGCGGTCTACGGTAGAAAAAGCATGTGCTTCCTGAATATTCAGTCCTACTTCATCCAGTAAACTTGTCAACTGAAATTTTGCACATCCAAATATTCATTTACTGCAAAATACGACTTGTAAGATAATTCAAAAACATGTACATCACTCTGCACAAAAAGACATCAGGTTTTTTTGGTACCAGCCTTGGGATCAAGCATTAAATACAATTAGAGTTTGTGTTCAAAAAAGTAACCAAATATTGGGCAAATAAAATAAATTAGGCTAAAAGAAGGAATCATATGCAATTCCTCTTCTTGAATAAATAAAAAAATGCACCGAAAGGATCGGATGTCATGTAAAGAAGCCATTTAGTGAAATAAGCATGCGCTTTCGTTAAATTGCCCACTAATGTAGAATGCACTGATTAAGCATATGAAAAATAAAAACTCCAGTCAATGTGTGGATCCAATTGTTGTCAAGGAACAAATAAGTACCTGATTCAGAAGCTTCGGCTTGTCATCTGTTGAAAAGGTGATTTCATGCATTGGCCTGTATAATAATCAAACACAATGAGTAAGCTGTTTGATAAATAACATGAGTGTTATCCATTTACAACCTCAGCCAAAAGTCTAATTAAATCTTAAGTATGATCACATACACAAAAGTGTGTATAAGACCATAAAACATGAAGGCAATAATAGTTTTACTAAAAGGTGTTGGAGAAACATATAGGCATTCAAAGTAAATGGATATATATGCAGTTTATATCTTGTATTATTACTCGTATTATACAGTCTGGTTATACCTTCAGAAACTAGGTAAAGTTTGCAACTCAAATGTACATAGGAAAGTTCTGAAAATAGCATATATATAATATAGTGAAAAATAATATAGCATTCAACTTGATACCTATTTTTGAGAAAAATATTTGAACTGAATCATACTTATTGCTGCTAATGCATTAGTTAATCTGTTAATGTCAACTAATACAATACGTATAACAAGCCATAAACCTATAGCGATTTTCATAAGAAGACATGGCATTTCACTGGGCATTTACCAGTGGAGTCTATATCTCATGTGAAAAATGATTAATTAGTTTTTCAGGCTGCCTTCCTAGACTCACGAAAAATATCAGCATCACTAATATACATACCTGGAAAAGTTTGTGTGGCTATTTATATCAGCATTCTCACTCTGGCCTGATGCTTCAAGTGCGAGGGCTTCAAGATTAGGTGATGACCCAAAGGCAGGTGGTGGATGAATGCTGTCATAAAATTTATATTATCATCACGGAGTATATAACCATTTAAGTGACACTTGCATAAAGATTTAGTTATCTATCAAATTAATTTATGCTGGTAGGTTATAATGTCCATGTATCTACAATTGTACCTTTGGGCTATTTGCTTCCCAGGTGAGCTGCAATTGACTAAATCATCTGAGTTACTCTCATTCACCGTAGAAACCTGCATATAAGCAATATAATTTAGACTTGTTACACCAGTAAAGAAAGAATGATTTAAATAACAAAGATTATATATTCAATCACTTTTTAACATGAGGTAACAAAAATGAAGGAAATACCTAGCTTGGTGGAGTGAAATAAAAAAATGTGTATATACGTCAAATAACTAATAATTGACTGACAGGGTCAAAATATATCTCAGATATTAACATTTTTTTTTCTGAGAGTTCGAGTTATCAGATTTTTGAAAGCTTAAACCAGTACAAGATAACTAGTACCCAATTTTCACGTTAGTAATGTTCAAATAACGATGTTATCAAGGCGTTAAGTGATTAATAACGTTAGAAGACTAATGTTGGTGGCATATAGATGACTCGCGCAGCATGCAAAATGTAAAGAGATGGCCAACATTACTTATACAGGCATAGCACAAGTAATTGCAGATTTGCAAATGGATAATACCTAAGTGCAAGCAGTTTTGGACTTCCCTGCAAATTTCCTATTTACAAGGCTATCATGCAATGCTATAATTTAAGGTATCACCGGCACTTTCTAGTTAGAAGTAAATCTCTTTCACACCTTTTCTACTGTAATATGTTTACTCGTGCCAATGAATCAATAGTGAGTCACTGCGCGCATCCATATATACCAAACATATATATATATGCTAGTTTTTAAGCTATATAACAAAAACTCAAATGTTCAATAAACTATGTAAGAACGTAAATCATATGATATATGGGATTTTACTAAAGTAAGAAAGCCATTCCAACTACCCATAAACGGAAATTACTATCTGGGATGGAAGGAGCAAGAATTATTATATACAAACGCAAACTAGCAAGAAATCGACTGTTGTAAATGATTATATGTTCAATGATGGTACTATTGTTAAATCAAATATACCTGTACTATTCGGACGTCGAATGCAATCCCATTAGCAGGATCATGTGCTAGACTCAGTAATCGCTTGTGCATGAGTACATCTTCTGCCCTTTCAACATTTACATCAAGTGCATACCTTCATTCAGCATAGAAAATGCACAGCATATGAATTAAATATTCAATTTTTGTTGCATGCCTTAAAAATAGAGTATAGAGAACAAACACTTTGATATTTCAACTTTAGTTTCCAATCCACAAACTAGACTAATTAAGTATTCCAAGTTGCTTTAAATAAAAAAAATAGTAATATTCAAACGATTTTAAAACTGTATTTGATATACCAGTTATTATATAACTAACTAAACAAAAACGGATAGTTGTGAAGATCTACTTATGTACAAAAGTGGTGAAAACATTCAGCGAAATGCATGTAACACCAACTTACTATCACAAGGTGTACTGAGCTTTGCAATTACTTGTTTTGTAAATTTTCACAAATTCCACATAATGCATCGTATCGTACTTCAACAGCAAAGCTAAAATGTGATATCGCCTTATTTAATTTGTGTGTTTGATTTACAAAAAACAACCCCCCACTCCCCTCTGTCTCTGTCTCTCTCTCTCACACACATAAACAATAGTAATATCTAAGAAGATTATATAATTGTAAAAAACCTATATACAGCTATACAAAACCCAAATAAACAAAGACGCCTATCTGTCCTTAATTTTGCCAAATAGAGTAATGCATAGATACAGATCTTAATTAGCTAAAAAGATCCAGACGGAAATTTCATTGCTTTGAAGAAGGTAATACACCTTCCACATCATTGAGACGATTGTAACATTGACCACTTATGAACAACGTACTTTCATTTGATGATCATCTTTTGAACAAAATCTTACTTTTAAAACATCTAATAGCAGCGTACTTTCACAAATATATTAGTAGTTCAAATTCACAAGTTTTTCATCTTATGCATATGAAAATTCTTAATCCGTATAAACATTAAAGAGTTAAAATCATACATGTGTTAGCGCGCCTAACATATAATCTAACATAGTATCATATGTACTATAAAACTGCTAAATGTAAAACCTAGGGTTAACCATTTAACACAATAAAATAAAATAAAATAATATAAAACAAAATAAATATGATATGATTAAGTGATTTAACATATATATACCTATTCGGAAGACGATTAAAATGAGCCAAAAGATCATCATCAAAACCAGGTTTTACGGCTTCATCATTTCCAGCTTCTTTAAGTCGTTGAAGGATCTCATTGTATACTTCTAGCTTCTGTATCTGATAACGCTTACTTATATTCCCCGTCGTCCTCGTCGTTACCTTTTGTATGTTCTCATTGTTATCCACCGTCACCATTTTTTTCGACATAAAACTATGATTCTTTTGAGATCTAGTTATAATATTTTGCACGCAGTATTTGTATGTGTATGTGTGTGAGGCATATTCATGGTTTAATGCTTTTTGTTCCTTCTTATATATATATGGAGGAGGAATTTTTAATGTTTTGTTTTTATTGGAGTTTGGGGTTGGAAAATTTGTAAACTGGGGTCGTTTTAGTGGGGGACCATATTATCGGGTTGCTTGATGAATAAGAAATATTATCTTGTTATAGAATTAGGTCATAAAAAAGACTAATGTAAGCTTAAAAGTGTACTTGTTTTTATACTTTTTTTTTCAAAGATAACCTTCCTTTCATAAAAAGTTAGCGTCTTCATTTTAAGGTCATTTGCGAACTTGAGACCTTTTACATATTTTAATTAGGAGTGGAAACGAGCCGAATCGAGTTTGAGCCTGTTAGAGATTGAGCTCGACTTTTTTATATATAAAAAGCTTGAAATCGAGCTCGAGCCTAATATTTTGAGCTCGAGCTCGGCTCATGCTTGACTAATTTATATGATGTGTTGAAGAAAACAAAGTTCAAATGGAGCTCGGCTCGTTAACGCAAGGCTCGAGCTAGTTAATCACACAAAGCTCGAGTTCGTTTACGTCTTTTTAAGCTCGTTTATACATGGTTATACGTATAGACATTATATATACGTATATATTTCTAGGGCTCGTTTAGGCTAGCGAGCCTACTCGATCTTTTTTATAGAGCTCCGGCTCGCACTACAACAATCGCCAATACTTTCTTGGCGAGGAATTTCATTCTCGGGACATGTCCCTCGCGAAACCTTTCCCGGGACATGTCCTTCCCGGAAATACCTTCGGGAATACTTTTCCCGAGGACTGTTTAACACTTTTACCGAGGACATGTGGGTCCCACGTACCATTGTAACCGGTCAAACAAGTCCGACGCGTGGCATCACTTTTTGGGGACATGTCCCCGAGAAACTGCTTTTGGACTTTAATTTAAATACCCTAATTACGTTTATTAGTCCGACGTGACACGTTGCACGGGGACATGTCCCCGCTAAATGTAAACACTATTGAGTTAACCTCTTTCGCTTTATTACGGGGACATGTCCCGTGAAGTATATAACCACTGTTGAGTTAACATCTTTCGCCGGGGACATGTCCTCGGAGAAAGAGGTTAACTAAAATATGCTCTTGTACTTTCTCCGAGGACATGTCCCCGGCAAAACTAGCTGATCCATTATGCAGAATATTGCTTTCGAAAATGTAATTTCCATTTTTCCCAGCAATTCTCCGGAAAAAATCTACAACCTGTTTTAATATGCCACAACCAGTTTTACCAATGTTTAATATGTCAATCATAACACAAATTCGCTAAACATAATATCATATATACCCATCAATCGTTAACATAGTTATCCTTTTCCAAAATCGCCAAAACGGTTCCTAAACCGTTAACGCATGATCATCTACAAAACTATCCAAAACTACCTATCCTCAAATGGTCCAAAACTATAATGTATAATCCATTTACGGGAATCCTAGCACATAGTGCACATAAACGACATAATAATCCATGTTATTCTCTACAAACATATCCAAAACGTGTTAAAGTAACATAAATCGGCATCTCAAACCCCACTACCCCATTACCGGCCCCGGTATCTCTAGACTCACCGGATGGAGTAGCACTAGATCCCGAGCCCACCCTCTCAGATCCCACCCACGGTGTAGTAGCACTTGATCCGGCTGATGTGGATTCGCCCTGCCAAACCGGCAATGTCCTCACAAAATCCATGACCTCGTCCATCCGACTCCTCGTGTAGAGCTCCTCGGTTATTTCGCAATGTTTTGCATTGAGGACACATCCGCTTCATCACGAGGTCGAGGGCGCTAAAGGTCTTCTTCACTCCATCACGCCGAGTAAGACCCACCTACACCAGAATATGACTGCCTACCGCTTACCACCAATCACGGCACGAATCTCGCGGTCGGGCCATGGGTCCCATCGGAGGTGCTCTTCCCGCATCCGAACATCTCGCTTGCTGTTTAGTTACAAAAAAAATAAG
The DNA here is from genome assembly GCA_910596185.1 of Chrysanthemum makinoi. Classification (NCBI taxonomy): domain Eukaryota; kingdom Viridiplantae; phylum Streptophyta; class Magnoliopsida; order Asterales; family Asteraceae; genus Chrysanthemum; species Chrysanthemum makinoi. The sequence goes on from OU343222.1 coordinate 146,391,986, forward strand.
AAAAGTAATATATAAGTCGTGATGCATTATATATCATCAAAATGGGTGACTTTGAAAATAAATTATACTTACATATCTAGCCTCGGATAACAGGGACTCAAAGACATCGCCTTCGTATGGTTCCGATGGTAAAGCTCTATCAGTCTTCACCAACCGCCAAATTTCATTGGTCAACTGCTTAGAAATAAAATCAATAACGACACACCCAACACCATGTATATATATAAATAAAATGATTAAATAGTTTCTTACAAAGTTATGAATAGCACAGATAATGACCGAGATCCGTGAAGGCTAGAACTCGTGTTCGCCATTCGGTTTTGTCGGTTCACCTCTGAAATGTGCTACTTCTTGGGGTTTGTCCAAAGCTTAACCTGCGTATTTTAAATTATAAAAACTATTATATAAATGAATTATTATTATTATTATAAAGTGTCGATCCAGAAATTTACCAACGCATCCCAATCCTCTTGCGCCTTGTTCTCACGGACGCTTTCTTTTGATCTCCTCAATTTTCTCTTACCACCTCGCTTATAAAGTTATCTTTTTGTACCTATATTTGTTGTCATTGATCGCTTTTGGAGATAATACTCGACATCATCAACAATCTTGTCTCCATTCCGCCAGCATGTGTGCGAGATCAAAGTAAGGTCGCAATAAAATATAAATAGAAAAAATATACAAATTTAAATAAACAAACAAGTTTGAATAAATATACAAATTTAAATAAATAAACACAATAATTAAAAAATAAAGGTTTAAAAACTTACGTGTAGATGCTCATGGATGTGGGCCTCGCATTTAGGGAACCTTAGCCCATGAATCGAAAACATGGGAATCGAAGTCCGTAACACCTCCCAACATAGTTGGAGAACTAAGAAGAGTGAGGGCCCGTGTGTCCAAAACCTCCCCTGTTGATCCGAAATCGACGACACAGACCATCCAATGCTCTTCACTTGAAAGTGCCATGTTCTTAGTGGGACCACGCACCACCTTCCCACCTTCCCGCTTTGGCGTTTGGTTGGCGGCTTTGGATTTTAGAGCCTACAAGTAATTAAATTCAAGTGATGATGACATAAAATAACATTTTATCAATTTAAAATAACATGTAATCAAATACGCTTTATTGAAAAATAATTCAGAAATGCTTACGCCTGGCAATTGGTGCCTATCCTCAGAGGACCACGAGGTGGCGAATTACCTCCATCGCCACTGAGATAGCAATACAACATCTCGCCATCGTTATGCAACATAGAAATTAGTGAAGAAACATATATATAATTAAATAAATAAATAAATAATTAAATAAATAAACAAACAAATAAACAAAACATTTAACAAGATATATCAACAAGATAATTATAATAAATAAATAAATAAATAAATAAACAAACAAATAAACATATTTAACCACTCGATAACAATTTCATTCAAATAATTAAGTGTTGTTCTACAAATTACATTCGAGATTAATCTTCCACATCATCAACATAAAATTCAACATTATTGGTACTGTCATCTTCATCATCTTCATTCTTTGGTCATCATCATCATCAAATGCTAAATCATGAGGAACGTGATCATCATAATCAATATCATCTTCGTCTTCCACAATAGTGATAATTGGTGGTGGTGCCTCAACTTCCACCGGTTGAACATCTATATTTATAATGTTATAATCCAACTAATCCAACTCGCAGAGAGAGTGTGATATGCGATGAGTTGTTGTCATGTACAACATCCTGGTTGTCTTCTACCACAATGATATCCGGGTTCCAAATCTTTCAATGATAAGAATCTTGGACGGCCTTCCATTACCACGCTTACCTGGAAATCAAGGTAAAAGACTTGTGTTGCTGCGTTGCAGAATGAATGGTTCATTTTGAAGCGATACGCGATCGGTCATAATTTGCGTAATGTTGTTTCTATAGGTACAACATTTTAGGAGATTCTTGTTACTAGTGTCGAACCATTTGACTTTGAACAACACAACATTGAATGAAATATATGAAAACTCAAGAATTTATTCAAGCTGGCCATAATGCATTCCTCCATCAGTTGGGAGATGAAATTCCATTGTTTTGAGTTGAACGCGTAAATCACGGTGCGGTATGATAAACTTCACACCGTTGACTACGCAAGAGTTGACTGAGACTGGAATACATGATGGTCCACAAGCCAAAGCGAATAACTCGGCGATACAACTTAGGTCCTTCTGTACTTTTAATTCACGAATCTATGAAAAAGTTAAGAATAGATAGATATGAGTAATAGTCGTTATTTATACAGGGTAATACATATAATAAAGTCTACCTTCATCTCAAACCAGCGAGGAAACCCTTCTTCCAAGTCTGCCAGGAAATGCCCTGTAAATGTTTATACAGGGTAATACATACAATAAGTCTACCTTCATCTCATGCCATGTAACCTTGCCTACTCCACCCAGACAAACTACTTCGAGCGGGAAAGTCATTGATAGTCCATAAAAGCGTTGCTTTCATACGAATTCGTGCCTCAGAATAAGATCCTTAGTCATGACTCCATATTTCCATAAAGTCTTTAGGTCATCAATCAAAGGCCTCATGTAAATATCAATATCCTTCCTAGTGATTTGGGCCGGAATTAACAATGTCAACATAAGAGAAGTCTCTATACATATCCATGAGCGATTGTATGTGGTTAATATGACCGCCACATGCTTGATGATCGACTAAGGTTGCCGCACGATTGAAACCATCGTACCAACCCTAACCGACATTTCTTTTAGCAAATTCCTTCAAAAATTGATGTCAAATTTCTTCCATGCTTGACATCATCAACCGTGCATCTTACGTTCTCCATAGATCGCCTGACGCATATGTTTTGCGGTGTGTTTAGACTTGTACAAACGTTGTAGTCTAGGAATGATAGGAAGTAACGCTAACACCTTGTTAGAACTTCTTCCCGGTGTGTTCTTTTCTTTCCATCTACTACTAGCATAGACGGACAAGTCAAATCTTCAAGCATTGGCCCCTATATAAAAGCAATCATTTACGCAAGCATGTATCGATTCATATCCTAACCCGATAGTTTTAAATGTCTTCTTTATTTCATAGTATGACGATGACATCTTGTATCCTAGAACGCAAGGAAAACTTCCTTGAATAAAGTTAGGAACTCATTAAATGTGGTGTCACTCACTTTACCTTTGACCTTGATGTGCGTAATCTTTGCCATAAAGTCTAATGAAGACATCAACTCACAGTTTGGTATAGTTTTTCGTTGGCGGTGGCAAGTAACTCCTCACTCATTACGCTGAGGAATTGCGTACGTACTTGTCCCACCAATATTTCCTTGAGTGGATCATCCGGTTCATTATTCGACCAATATCATGAATGAACTCAGCCATGTCACTCATCCCAGGGTGTCTTGTGTTGTGTACGGTTGTTCGGCCATCCGGCTCACCATGTGTAAAACCTGAAAATCTAAAACATGAATAAAGACTAAAATACCCTTGGAATCAAAATTTATAAAATACGTAAAAGACATTTATATTCATTTAACGAAATTAGAACTTAACTTATGAATAATTAAAACTAAGCTAATATGTGTGTGATCAACATAGTAATGAATGAAAGAGTTAAGCGCCCGCTAAAGTGTTGGGCGATTAGTTGGACCTTGTTTTCATTATTTGGGAAACCACTTGGGCTCGCTTCTTCTCACCGAGAGCCAAGAGAGCCCAAGGTGTATGTTTGTTTTGTTCGTTGGACCCAAGAGCCGGCCCACACCACCTCAACACTAACCTAATTGTTTCCCTATAAATACAACACATAAACACAAGATTGAAACCCTAGTTTTGTTGCTTCTTTTTTTGTTCCATTCGGCCGAGAACCTTATTCCCCTTGGTGTCGAGACTTTTGCTTCAACAAGCTAAGGTATAAATGTTTTCTCCTTTCTTCGCTATAACCTTACGTTAACCTTTATTGTATCATGTTGTTTTAGTCGAGTTTTTGTTTTGCATTCAACCGTATGAAACCAACAAAAACAAACCATAATGAATTGAACCTTGTAATGTTAAGAGAACATGTATTATATATGTATTGTTTGAATCGGATCATAGGTATGTCGAGTAACAAGAAAACCGAACCACATATATATATATGAATTTATATAATATGTGAACTTGAACTTGAATAATGAGATGAGCTAGGGTTGCATAAAACATGGGAGTCGAAACTTATATATAGAACTAACCATGTGGAGTTTTGTGAAAGTGTGTTAAACGAGTAAAGATCATGTGAAACCTAAACCCTAAGTGAAGTGTGAACTAATAATGCAATAACCCTATATGGATTGTGAACCTTGTACCACACGTGTGTTTTATAAGTCAAGTGAGCTTGTAGATATGTAAACGTGAAATGCGTGGTCATATCTAGTCTAAACTATTGTGCATGTGTGTGTAAATGTGTATTTAATCCGAGTATTAAGTAACTTGTATGTCACATAAAATCATAAACGTGCATGGGAATAAAAGTTGAAGTATAACATGTATATAAGTAACGTATGGTTAAGATATGAAGGTGTTAGGTTAAGTAGCAAGTCATTAAAAGACGTAACGTGAAAAGTAAATGCATATTAATGTGATATTAAAAGAAGGAGAAAACCCTAGAACATAATGAGAGTATTAGGGTTTGAAGCTAAGAGTGTTAATTAGTTATTTCATGTTTGAGTTATGACTTTTAAACTATTTTCACATTTAACCCTAAACTTAAATACATAATGAAACCTCTACGATATTAATTAAAACACTTAAGTCTCATTTAATCATAAAACCCTAAAGTATTAAGATCACCGAGTACACTAAGTATAAACACCAAATGTTAAAAGATCATTTCTAATGATTATGGAATCATAAATAACATGGACGCAATGTTAATGTGTATAGGTTCTCGGAAGGAGTAACTTTGCTTTCGATTTCCTTTTTGATCATTTGCTTTGGAATAAGGTGGATATTATATTCTCCTTTAAAGGTTCCTTTTAACGCTTTTCGTTGGCTTTTCTTTTGGGTTTCAGTTTCTATGAACCCCATTCCGTTTTGTTTGAGCTGCTTATCCTCAACTCGATTTTCAATTATGAAACATCGATTTTGAACTATATGATGTGAAAACTCGATTTTGAAAATATGAATAACCCGACGATAAAATATGATATGTGTCGCTTATGACATTCGATTTGACCTAAGATAGTTTGACACACGAGCCAAATATTTCACTAGTCATGGGGTTCCAGCGTCCGATTATCGACCTACTGATATGACTCTAGGGTAGTAGAGTGATGTTACGCCACGCCTCTGGATGGTGGAGCATATTTTGTATATGTAGGAAGGCTATGGATGCATCCTAGATCTCATATTCGTTATCGCTATCTGCTATATGTTATCTAATGATTGATGTCATGCGTACGCATCGCCCCATAACTCGGTAGGTCTCCTACAAATGTTGCCTTACGAGAAATGTTGCCTTACGAGAAATTTTGCCTTGTGAGAATATGATTATGATCGATATTTGTTTCGGGTCTGGTAGTTACCTATAAACTTTATTTGAAAATTCTGATTTATACTATGAAAATGATTATGATTTTGCTATCTTTCTTTATTATATTTCATATTCGAGCTAGTATTCATGCTTTCTTACATTCACTCATGGGTTTTTTAAAGCCTTTCTTCGCAAGTATATCTGCATTAAGTCGGGTTTTGCTTTGGGATGCGTGCATGAGTGGACTTACCTTAGAGATTTATTTAGCTTTGATCTTATGATGCCATTTAAGACTTATTATTTCTATATTTTGTTGGAGTTATTTTTCCACTGGACCTATGTATTGAAGTCATTTTGACTTGAATTATTTCCGCATTTATGTTAAGATTTCTTTTGGATGTTTATGTTTGCTTTGATATGACACCATTATTTGTGATTCCTTTACCCTTATCGGTTGTATGCTACACCATGATTATACCATTTCGTATAACTATGGTCCCAAATTTATTTGTGTATGTGGTCAAACAAAAATTGGCTTTATCCAGTTTACATTTAAACAAAGCGACAGGACATTTTATATTCCCATCAATATTCACAAGGGCTTGCAATGCTTGCAGAAAAGCTTTAAGACCATCTAAGAATTCTACCGCACGCTAGTGAGACCCAACTTTTATCAATTGGCATAATCGCTTTTAATGAAGCAACATATAATTATATAGACTTAAAATGTTCACCTAATCCAACTATGGAAGGCAATCCTAACCCACTCTTTGAATGTTTCGTTCATATGAATGCAGATAATTGAATTTACTATTTGAGAAAATTTTGAGATTTCTCAACTCCCAAATATGTGCATTAAAGACATATTCGAGAGTAGGAAACAATGTCGAAGTTTCACATATATAAATCAATTATAACGCATTCATATCTCCTAAATGAGACAAAACATTCAAAAGCACTCTCAAACAGACTTTCCAAATTAATTTCTAATAAATTAATTTTGGACGGAGTTTATAGGATGATTAACCCGGACGGGACTTTCCGAAATTAATCACTAAAGTCCTAAAATCATTTACGCCAGTTCAACACAATCAAATACCATACAATACTATGAGCTTATTTGTTTTATCTTATTTGTTTTCGTTTATATATCATAAGACTCAATTTTCCGGCTTATATAAGTTTATTATATCATAATATACTTATATAAGCCCACAAGTCTCCAAACAAGCTGGAAAATTGAAGCTTATGAAATATAAGCCGAAAACAAATAAGCTCATAAGCCACTTATATATATTTTTGACATATATAACCACATACAATACGCCTCGACAACAACTGTACCAAGAAGCAAAATAGTTAGAATATCAAATTAAAGAACCAAACTTTTTTATTCAAATTTAGTACATAATGAAACAATCCAAACACCCCTTCGTGGGCTGCTATTAACTAAACGCACCCTGCTGTTAACCCCAAACGCAATCTAACTATAAACAAACAATTAACCAAGTGCAAAATGGTTTCAAACATGGGTCAAATGTGGGTCTTGACCCACCTGTCATTGTCCAAGCCAAATTTCTTCAGGGCAGAAAATCAATTTAAAAAAAAAACTGATTTGATATCTTCAATTAAAGCTCAATGATAGTAAACAAGCCAACACTTGCATAAAGAAAACTACTAAAACCATTTTGATAGCTAAAATGCTCAACTATAAACTTTCGTAGGGGACATGTCCTCGCTTACAAACATAAACACAAAAAAAATACCCTCGGCACCGAGCTATGGTCCCGGCCTGCACGGGCTTGTATGGTCAGCAAGTGAACTATAAAAAACAAAATTAAAAAATTAATAAAAATCAAAAACTACAAATTAACACAAATTAGAAAAACTTAACACAAATTAACAAATTAACAAATTAAATTAATTAAAAGCAGTTGAAAAAATTAAAAATTAACTTTAAAGGTAATGTCGAAGAAATGAGGAAGAGAAAGAATCAAACAATGAGGGGTTTGAGGAAAGAATTAAATGAGATGAGGATGAATGGAAGGGTGGAAGGTGGAATGGTGGTGTGCAAGTGGTGAGTTGAGAGGAAGAAGAATGGTTTTTCGTTTTTTCCGAGTGAGACGGATCGGCAATAATTGAGGTTAATATTTCGTTTCAAATTTTGTCGAGGACAAATCCGGTGAAAGTTTTCTTTGTCTTCTAGCGACATTTGTAGGGGACAAGTCCCGGGAAAATGATGGCGGGATAAAGTAGTCAAGGAGGGAAAATGAAAATTTACTCAAAACTTTCCCAGGGACATGTCCCAGAAAAGGTTTAATAGTAAAATTAAAATTATCATTTTATATAATTAGAATTAATAATAAATTATAAAATTATATAATTAAATTTAACCTAAAACGACCAAGTATAGGTGCATTGGTATACGTATCATATTAAACGACCAAGTATAGGTGCTATGGTATACGTATCATGTTAAGCGACCAAGTATAGGTGCATTGGTATAATGATCATGTTAAACGAGCAAGTATAGGTGCATTGGTATCATGTTAAACGAGCAAGTATAGGTGCATTGGTATCGTGATCATGTTAACCACCAAGTATAGGTGCTATGGTATACGTGATCATGTTAAACCCACCGTATAGGTGATATGGTGTACGTGATCATGTTAAACGAGCAAGTATAGGTGCATTGGTATAATGATCATGTTAAAGCGACCAAGTATAGGTGCGATCATGTTAAATCATGAGCGAGTATGACAGCATTGGTGATTGCGCTATCATTAAAGCGACCAAGTATAGGTGCTATGGTGCACGATCATGTTAACGAAAGTATAGGTGCATTGGGCATATCGACATGTTAATCCAAGTATAGGTGCATTGGTACGATCATGTTAAACGAAAGCAAGTATAGGTGCATTGGTATAATCGATCATGTTAAACGACCAAGTATAGGTGCATTGGTATCATGATCATGTTTAAACCAAGTATAGGTGCTATGGGTATCGTGATCATGTTAAGCGACCAAGTATAGGTGCTATGGTGCACGATCATGTTAAAGCGAGCGTATAGGTGCATTGGTATCGATCATGTTAAACGACCAAGTATAGGTGCTATATGGTGTACGATCATGTTAAGCGAAGCAAGTATAGGTGCATTGGTATACGATCATGTTAAACGCACCAGTATAGGCATTGCATGGACATGATCATGTTAAACCAATTAAGCATATAGGTGCTGTATCATGTTAAACGACCAAGTATAGGTGCTATGGTGCACGATCATGTTAAAGAAACGAGCAAGTATAGGTGCATTGGTATACATGATCATGTTAAAGCAAGCAAGTAGGGCATTGGTATCGATCATGTTAAAGCCACCAAGTATAGGTGCATTGGTATACGTATCATGTTAAACGAGCAAGTATAGGTGCATTGGTATACGATCATGTTAACGACAAGCATAGGTATTGGTATATGATCATGTTAAACGAGGCGAGTATAGGTGCATTGGTATATCGGCAATTCAAACTCTTAAACAACATTGTTTGATCATAATGGTTTTTTAACTGCACCGTTGGAAAGAACTAGACATCAATGACAACTCTATGCTCAAGGTAGTAACTTGTTTAAATATTTGATCAACTTTTTATTATATGTTTAGATATATTACAATATAATAGTTATGTATTAATTATTATTATTATTCTTGTCTTAACTTCCTACAAACAAAATGGCGCCAAGAATTCCCACAAAAAAAATGGCGCCAAGAATTCCCACAAAAAACATGATCTGCTCTATATATCATAAAAATCTACCAGATCTTATCCTCAAAACCACTCAACCTTGAGATCTTATCCCACCAAAATCTACCAGATCTTATTCTCAAAACCACTCAACCTCACAACCTCTTATCTTCACACAAATTTCAAAAGAGATGGAGCAATTTAATCCTTTTATGTGTTCTTGTGGAGCAGGAAATATAAAATTAAGAAAATTACATAGAGAATATTCATCCGGCGACAATATTATTCATGTCCACAAAGGTGAACAATCATACATTTCTTATTTATGTAAATATACAAATAACTGGGTTGTAATCTCTTATAATTTTCTTATTATGTAATGTTCGAAAAAGATAATGGATGCAGATATTTTATGTGGAAGGATGCATTTGACGAGTACTTAAGAACAATCTCGGCACCAACAGAGTGCTCGGCGTCATGAAAAGATCTTAGGATAAGGTTGCCGAAACACAAAACATGTGCTAGAGACAAAGAGTGGTAAGAGGCCAACTGAAATGCAACGATCATTGGACGACCACGCATGTCAGTCGGATGCATTACTTCGTGAGCTGTTAGGTGACATGGAAAATCTTTGTATGTAGTAGTAGTAGTAGTAGTAGTAGTAGTAGAAGTAGTAGTAGTTGTTGTTGTTGTTGTTGTTGTTGCTGATCAAAGTAGTAGTTGCTCTTGTAGTTGCTGTTGTTGATGTTGTTGTTGTTCTTGTAGTATGTATCTGTCAAGTATTTTTATAAATCAAAGCACATCTTTGGATTTGTAAAGCTGACCATGTTCTTAGTTAACAAGATTATGGTGTCCAAACACCCCTTTTCCAATACTAAATTACATATGCCCAAAGAATGAAACTTAAGAAACAATATCACATTTAACAAACACGATATGCCGTTTTTTTGACCAGATATTTTGTAACGACAGACGATGGAACTAAAGATATGCCGTTTTAATTTTAAAATAATTTAGGGTTTTAACGTAATGAAAAGACTATCCAAACATCGGGGTTTTAGTTATGTATTAATAGTTGCAATAAAGTGAATTTTTTTATAAACATCAGGTTTTGCCGGGGACATGTCCCCGGCAAAAGGTTTGGCGGGAATTTTCCCGCGAACAATTAGCATGCTTTTGACTTTGGTCAAATTTTGATAAAAGTGAAATATACTTTTGGCGAGGACAAGTCCCCGGAGAAAGTTTACGTTGAATATTGACTATCCGGTCAAATTTTGTTAAAAGTCCAACTTACTTTTGCCGGGGACTTGTCCCCGCGGAAAGTATGTGTTGAAATTTCCACAACAAGTCAGCGAATTCATGTGCCACGTCAGATTCAATTTTGTCGTTTAGTGACTTTCTCCGGGGACTTTGTGTCCCCGGCGAAAGTCTTCTCGCCCGTCCATCCGATTGTTGTAGTGTCGAGCTTGATTATTAAATGAGCCCAAACTTAAGGTCAAGCTCATTCGAGCTTTTTACCGATCCGATTCTAAACTTTTTACAAGCCGCCCGACTCGTTTCCAACCCTAATTTTAATGATGATAGTCACAAACTTTTACAAATTTGGCCACCTTATCATTACAACAATAAGTAAAATAGGCGACAAAGGAATTGGCGAGGACACAATACCCTCGCCAAAGGTAAATGAAAAAAAATTGGTTCCAGACTTTGACTTTGTAAAAATGTAAGAAATTGATCAAATGCGTTGGTGAAGACATATTCTCGCCAAAATGTTGACTATTGTTGACTTTTTTGACCATTTGCTATACTTTATTCATTTTCTTTTCATTTTTTCCAGCAATCTTTTGGCGAGGAAATGTCCTCACTAAAAGGTTTACCAAAACGTTGACCACTTAATTATATATTTATTTAACAACTTAGTATGTAATTAAATATAACTTATTACGTAGTTTTGTCATTGATGACATGTCGTCGCCAAAAGGAAAAACTATTAAAATACTCTTTAAATTGAAAAAATGTTATTACTTTGTTAAATTTGATATAAATTTAACTCCAAATATTATTAAGTTATAAGATGAGAAAATTTATTTGCATTCTCTTTAAATATGAATAGTAGGTGAGAATTTATTGATAAGAATTGAGCGAGTGGTATGAACAAATCTTTCTATTCAATCGATACGAATTATCGCAATAAATTCTATTAAGAGCGCATATATATGTGACAACATCTTTTGAGTTACGCAAATCAAATACAAATGTATCGTTGTCCTTAAGAAAGTCTTGTCACTTACGAGTATATTCAAGTGATCGAGCAAGTGGTTCCAACCAAGTATCTTCCTATTCAAATGATAAAAATTATCACATTTCATTAAATTGATAGCGCATATATGCGACAATATCGTTTGAGTCACGCAAGTCAAATATGAATGTATCGTTGTCCCTAAGCAAGTCTTGTCACTTACGAGTATATTCAAGTGTTCGAGTTGTATGAACCAAGTGTTTTCTTATTCAATCGATAAGAATCGTCACATTTCATTATATTATATTGATAGCGCATGTACGCGACAACATTTTTTGAGTTACATAAGTCAAATACACAAGTATCATTGTTCCTAAGCAATTAGTCTTACATATCATTCCCGAGAATGTTCAAGTGATGATCGAGCGAGTGATACTAACCAAGTGTCTTCCTATTCAATAGATAAGAGTTAGCACATTTCATTAAATTATAATGATAGTGCATATACGCGACAACATTTTTAGGGTTTCACAAGTCAAATACGAATGCATCGTTATCCCTAATCAAGTCTTGTCACTTACAAGTATATTTAAGTGTTTGAGTTGTGTGAACTAAGTTTCTTCTTATTTAATCGAGAGGAATTGCCGCATTCCATTAAATTGTATTGATAACGCTAATACGTGACAACATCTTTTGAGTTATGCAAGTCAAATACAAATATTGTTAAAACGGTTCGGTATAAGTCAAGTAAAAGTCTAATATAGCGACACCTTTATAAATTTTTAATTAGCGACGATCTTTTGGCGAAATATTAAAGTCTAATCCTCGCCGATACTTTCAGCGACCGTCTTTTGGCAATAGCCTTTTTACGACGACTTATTCTTGCCAAAAACTATTAATAAGGACATATCTTTGCCAAAAAGCGTAAAGTGTCCTTGCCAGAGACCAAATATTGTAGTATATATGTTTTTTGTGGCACCAATGACCGGCAAAAATAACAGCGGAATCAAAGCGTTTATGAAAGTTTGGCTGAGGTCGACAAATCACTTCAAATGCTTTATACTATACACGAGACATCTATTCATTTCACATTTTCGTTGTAGATGTGGCCTTACATTGCCAAAAAGTTCGTTAAAGATAGATATGAGAAAAAGAAAAAAAATAATTAATACGTGTGTAAAAAATTTTGACATTTTTGTGCATATCTTTAATATATACTAGACGAATATTCGTACAAAGCGATGGTGTATGGCGACAAAAAATTATAATTGAGGATTTGTGATTTTCATATATAACCTTTGATGCAACCGTTAGTTTTTTTCCTTCCTTTTTTTCTTATTTTTGTAAAATTGCTGTAACCAGTTGCAGCCGTGTGACTCTAGACGAATACCCGCGCAAATAGCATTTTGTAAGCCAATTGATAAAGAAATCACTAAAAAAAATAGTTGATTCTACACACTTTATTTTCACATTTTTCAAAAGTGTGAAAAAGTTTACAAGTTTATTAACACTTAATTATGTGTAAAAATTGGTTACATTAATAAGTGTGAAAAAAATTATAAAACAATAAATTTTTCACACTTATAGTCGTGTAAAAAAAATCACACTTTAAGTGTGACGAAATCTAAAAAATGGCTACACTTATAAGTGTAGAGGTTATTTGTAACGCCAAAATTTTCACACTTCCTCAAAGTGTAAAGAATTCGAGTGTTACAAATAAAAGTGTGGAGAAATTTTATAATTTTTTACAATTAAAGTGTGGAATTTTTTTCACACGTGAAAAATCTATTGTTTTACATTCTTTTCACACTTAATAATATAATCAATTTTTACACATTATTAAGTGTTAGTAAACTAATAAAATTTTACACACTTTTAAAATGTGTGTAAATAAAAGTGTGTAAAATCAACTATTTTTTTGTAGTGAATATATGATGTCAATGTTATGGTGCAAGACTTAATTTTGCTGTCATATTATATTTGTAAGATTTAATTATTTTTCGCTCAAAAAGTTGTAAGCCGCGTGTCTATAAGTTTAAATTCATTGTAAAAGTTGTCATTATTGATGAGGGGTATATTAGGAGGGGTATTAAAAAAGTCTCAAAAGTTTTCATTAATAAAATGTCTTCATTATTGTTTAAATCGTGTATACTAATTTTACATTTAAGATTTATTTAAGTTAAATCGTGTATACTAATTTTACATTTAAGATTTATTTAAGTTAATTATTGTAAGGGATATTTAAGTTAATTATTGTACAAGTCATTTAAGCATTAGGTCCATCTTTAGGTCTATTTATTAGGCCCATGTATCATTGCTCTTTGAAGAATCAACTTTACTTATGTTTAACAGATTTTAAGTTCTCAAGAATATGCAAATTTGTTTTATAAATAGTAAAGATAAAGAGAAAACAAATTTATTTAAAAACTTTAAAAGTGAGAAATGTAAAATTATCAATTTATTCATACTTTTTTATTAATTTTGAATATTATACTTTAAACTTATATATTTTCTCTCCATAACTGCTTATAACTTATTATTTCGGACCAATAAACAATATTCATTCATTTAATACACGAAACACTTAATTACAACTTCGCAACCAAAACTATCTGTCATTTAAATTTACGACTCTATGCATAGGTACTCACGTAGTAACTAAGTAATGTCAATTATCACTCAAAGTAATTTGATGGTCGTTAACGTACTTCAGTAACATTTTCTTCCCTTTGCGTTACGAACTTTTCTTGAGAATGCACGTGAATAGTACCTAAATCTTCACATGATTTTGTGATTTTTGATAACCAAATTTAGAATAACTATCTATACGGCATCGTGTACAAAGTAGTCTAACTCCACGGGAGAAATATGAAGTGAAGCTTTGACATCTCCTATCCTATTCTACTTTTCTTTGACATATATCTTGACTTATTACTCAAATATTTAAGGCTGCCCACAGTAGGGGGATTCAATCCCCCTACTTTTCTGCCTCGTACTTTCTCTCAACCTGACGACCTAGGCGATTAGGTGCCCCAGATAAGGCGATTGGTTCATTTTTATTTTTTATTTTTTAATTAAAAAAAAACATTTTAAAATTAAAAAAACATTTTAACACAAAATAAAAATTTCATTAATAATTAAAGCGTTAATTATACAGCTTCAAATAAAAACAATACGAAATACACAAATCTAATCTGAATGCGCATGCAGAGTCATACGAGGGAGTACGAGAACCAGCAAATCCCTCGAACAGAGGTTCCCCCGGTAGCTCGAAGTTGGTAGTCGAAGTTGATGCACCAACACCATCGTCTTTGTTCTCCCGATAGCTCCAATTGATTTTGGTGCTGATGTTGTTCGTTATCATCGACTTTCCACAACTTGTCAGCAACCTCGCGATCTTTGTGGGCTTGATCTTTCAAAAATTTGTCGATCACGCTTTTCTTTGGAGTAATGTCATTTGCAACTCGGTAGTTTTGTCTCATTTGTTCCTTCTCCGCCTTCTCCCGGTCAAACAATTCGATCACGCTTATAATAGCGGTTTTTCGAGCCTCATCGTCGATATTACATTGATTTTGAACGTACACTTGCATATCTTCAACGGAATGGGGGAGACGGCAAGCATATTAAATCGTGTGTAGAAAAGTATTTTGTTTGAATTGTGTAAATAGATTTGTGGATTGAAGTGTGTTTGTATTGTGTATTTATAGGGTGAGATTTTTTTTTAAAGCTTGCAACGGTTATAATTGTTTGTTCCTATCGATCGTATATACGAGACGGTTTCTTTTTTTTTTTGTTAGGCGATCGACATGCCCACAATAGGGACGATCGACAAGGATCGATCGCTTGGAGCAAAGGATCGACAAGGGATTGTTCTACTGCGTGTAGCCTAAGGAGTAACATATAAAAAGCAATGACTAATGCCATTTGAAACAAGTGGCCATGAAAAAGCCAAGTCATTAGGATCTTTTAAATACTAGCTAATACACCCATAAAAACAACAAAAATGAACAATATTGACAAGTTGATCACAATTTTATTTTGTGATAAGAAAATTTTAAAGTTTTCAGTTTATTTTAAAACTTTAAATTTAAATATCTATATGAGGTAGGAAATGAGATTAGCCAGATTACCCGTAACACTAACCTCTTCCGTTGTCTTTGTCATACGATTGAACAAAAAGTAAGCTTGAAACAATACCGTACAATTCGTTTATATTTTACAAGTGTACAAACAATTTTTGCACTTTTCAGAAAAGGAATAAAAAGTATTTTTGTAACGACGATTTTATTTAAAAAAAAAACTAGCAATACGCTAGAAAGAACAAATTACATGGAGGAAATAGCGTTACATGGTTGACTAAACCAATCGATCCAACTAAAAGAAACTTTTCTACACCTACTAGAAATCCAATTAAACGTCGAGAGCTTAATATTGTTAAACAAAAGATCTTTTGGTGCCGTTTTAGGTTGAAGATAACTTTATTCTTGTAGTTTCATATGGACCAAATTGTGGTTCTGACAACCGCATCGAAGAAGATGAAATGCTTTTTATCTAAGTGAACCTGGTCCGCTATTGTAATTACTTCGAGCAGAGATGAGAATGGGGTGCCTGTTGAGGTGCCACCATGAACAAACTTTTTTCCTAAAATCAATGGCGATTGGACAAGAGACAAACACATGATTTTCCGTTTCTATATCGTTACCACATAAGGGAAATCTTACCGAATCAAGATGAATACCTCGCTTATCAAGGTTATACCTGGTAGGGAGCCTTTTGTTCACAGCTTGCCGAATGAGAATGTTTACATTTGAAGGAAGCAATCTATTCCATCTAGTTTGTTGAGAGTTCTTGTTGTGAGACGTGCGTTAGAGTATAGTTTAGTTAAGTGGCCTTTCTTCAATAAAGACGAGTCCTATTCAATATCATGGTATATTCAAGATCAGGATACAACATGAAGCTGATCTTATTATACAATGGACTCGATTGCTATATCGGTGCTCAAGTTTATAAGGAATACAATGATCGACTTAGTATAGGACAATTAAACATTACAAGAATTGGGCTTTTAGCCACGAAAGTCAAAAAAATCATGGCTAACAGGTTGTGGCTAAAAATTCATAGCTAAAGATCTTTAGCCACGACTCTGATAGACCCTTAGCCGCGAAATATCAACTTCTTTAATGACGAAAATCGTAACTAAAACTTTTTGAATGGGTCCACGCTTATAAGGAATCTTTATGGTTAAATGGGTCCACACTTATAAGCTTAATGGTCGGAGTTTTTGGGATGTTCCTTGTACGGCAGACATGATTTAGGGATGGCGGAAGCTTATGTAAATTCGAGATTCTATCCGTCCTTTTATATGGCACAAGATTCATAACGGTAAGTCTACATTCATTTGGTTTGATAATTGGTGCGACTTAATCGCTCTCAAAAGGATGTTAATTGCTCGGGATATTTCACGTTCGGGGTTTTCTTTACATGATTTAGTTTATGATCTGATTGTAATGGTATTTGGAGGTGGCCTTCGGATTGGTTTATTCGATACCTCGAGTTATCTCAAGTGAATGTTCCTACTCTTCATGATGACACTTCGGATATTATTCTTTCCTTAATAGGCATCTTAAACCTTTTTCGGTGTCTCTTGTGTGGGATTCTGTTAGGCTTCGGGGTGATGAGGTTGATTGGTATCGTATTGTGTGGTTTATTCACTGCATTCCAAGACATGTGTTTCACATGTGGCTTGTTCTTAATCAGAAGTTGAATACACAAGATATGTTGAGGCAATGGGATGTTGGTCCTGAGACTGACTTAAACCTGCTTTGATGTCCCCTATGTGGCTCGATTCCGGACTCACATATACATTTGTTCTTTGAGTGTACTTTTTCTATGCAGTTACGGTCTATTGTTCGTATTCTCTCTGGATTGGATGCTATTCCTCCTCGATTGGGTGATGTGGTGGTATTTCTTATTCCTGAAGAGGCGTCACTGTTGTGAGTGTTGTATCACGGGTTTTGCTTGTTGCTACTGCCTATTACATTTGGCAAGAACGTAATTCAATATTTTTCAAGAAGAAGTCTATGTCTGCTTCCCAACTTTATGAAGTTATTGTTTCAAATGTTCGGCTCAAGCTTGTGACTATGCGGTTCCGGAAGGTCTATCCTCCTGCTCGGTTATTATTAGATAAATGGAAGATTCCAAATCTATGTATGATTTAAGATGAGAGCGGCACTTGAGAGCTGTACTCTTTTTTCTTCACCACGATTTATCCCACTGGGTTTTACTTGGGAAGGTTTTTTATGAAGGTAGTCTCATTATGCTCCCTCTCCTCCGATGTTGCTACGGGTTGGCTTGGAGGTGTGTGATTAGATGTATGGAACACTCCTGGATGGTTTCTTTTGGCGTTTTGCTTGTTTCTAGTTGTTTTGTATTGGTTATTTTGTTTGTAGCTAGTGCTGTTATCGTTCTGTGGCATGTCACAAACGATTTAGTAGTCATTCAAGCATTTGGTTGAGGTTAATATAGTATTTCTGTCACATTCCATTGTACTTAACTTTTCTATGATTAATATACTTTAACAAAAAAAACTAAATTTTTTTGAAAAATATGACATAAAAATGGCTATTAAAATAATAATAATATACTTTTAACCACGACTATTCGTCACAATTGATCGTGGCTAAAAGTATATTACTAAAATAGTGATATACTTTTCGCCACAATTGATCGTGGCTAAAAGTTGTACCATCATTTTAATAGTATATTTTTAGCGACAACAACTCCTGGCCGAAAGTGTGCTAATATTTATGTTATACACCTTTAGCGAAAACTACTCGTGACTAAAAGTGGTATCTGTTTTTGCAATATTGATGTGGTATTACAACAACAATCTTGCACTTTTTCGAGGCTGTTTTTCTTGATCCATATAACATACAAACAAACTCAAATATTTCAACGTGATTCCATTACATAAATAGTGTCAAAATAATTCATATCGCTTCAACCTAATTCAAATCGTTTAAAGTGAATTCACATTAACATAAATAGGTTTTAACATTTTTTTATTTATTTCATCTCTTAATCATAATAATAGAATAAGTAATACTTTTTTACTTTTAGCGACAAATATGTCGTTTGCTAAATGTTTTAGTTCATTTTCAAAAAAAACTTGTGTTTAAAGCCAAAGCCAAAGTTTGATACGGTTTTAGCGACGAATTTGTCGTCACTAAAAGTGTTTATTAGATTCAAAGGTTAAAAATTGTTTATCTTGTCGTTTAGTAAACTTGGCCAAAAGCCCATATTCTTGTAGTGAAAGAAAGGTTGCAAAAAGGAAACATTATAGAATTTAGATACACATCCTTATGAAATATGAATGTGCTTTTCCTTTAGGAAAAAGGAAACATTACTCGATTGCACAAAGAAAAATTCGAACATATGATTTTTTGAATTTTAAGTTACATAAATTAGTCAAAGCATATCTCAAATACTAGTCTACTTGCGGCGAGGAAAATGCAAGATATTCATGCCACGTGGGACAAATGGAATAGATGACATGGCGACCAAAAACGGCTTTTCGGAGCCACCAAGGGCTGCTTAATTGCATGAGGCATTTACATGACCTCGTAATTGACATGTGCCACCTAGACAGACAGGATCTCTTAGTCAATACAAATCTAAATCTCAAAATCACAACGATAATGACTCAATAATAAAATACCAAACATGTAAATATCTGTTAAGAATGTGTGTTAAAATGATAATGACTCAATAATAAAATACCAAAGTTATGTGTTAAAAATGTGCGTTAAAATGATAATGACTCAATAATAAAATACCAAAGTTATGTGTTAAAAATGTGCGTTAAAATCTCAAACTTTATTAGTATTCTGATACCTTGTTAGCGTATTCGATCTATAAGTATATGATCCCTTTGCCAAAGAAACGTACAACCATGATCATACTCTGCTACTATTGTCTCCGCGATTGTAGCCTAATGGCGCGAGACATGCAACATAAGGCGAAGGTTATGGGTTCAACTAATGCCGCGTGGCTCATTAATTATAGTGTTACAATATTACCTCTCATGTATTAGTCGTAAGACGGTTCGATGAGACCCGTCAGCCCGTCAGAGGATGTGGTACCCTTTTATTTAATTTTCTTACTCTGCCACTAGCTTCATAGCTTGTTTATCTATATAAAAGATGAACCCAGATAGTGTGTGATTCTTTCTTCTGCTAATTTTAAACAGATAAACCAAAAGATCTATGAAATAAATACATTCGTATGTATATGGTACCGTCCCTAAAATCCATGAACATACAAAATAATAACCTTAACACAGATAGGCAAAATAAATGACCAAAAGTATTACTCCACTTGACATATAAAGACACTTCAAGTTGTGTTTCAAAAATGTCTAGATACACGACAACCTTGGTAGTTTACTTCAATAAACAAAGAGTTCGAATGGCGACACGATTGCGTCCTGGTTCATTTAGTAATTAAATCCCGTCTATATGATCACGGTTTACACATGTGGTGTTGTGAATGAGATACAACCATTTGCTGGCAAGTAAAGTTAGATTTTCTTTTAATTTATGTCATAGTTTCATTAAAAAAAAATTACTCATTAACAAGTGGCTAGAGACTCTATCAGAACATTTACACGTTACATTGATACAGCTTTTATTACGAATCAATCAAATATAGTGAGATTGACCTTTTCGTTCAGACTCGAAATCCACAGTAATGATAAGAGCAAATGACGTCTTCACAAATGTACGTAACGCTGTTTATGTAGCAAAATAAATCCTAAGAGACGTTTAGATGAGAACACGTAAAAGTTTTCTACAGTCCACGTTTAGTTGAGTCGAGTGTGCAATGTTTATCGGTGTATTCAAACAGTCACTACAAGAAAAAAGGCTTTTGGTGACAACACGATTATGGTCACTAATAGTAGATATTTGGTCACTAAGCTGATTTAGTGACCATATCTAAGTGGTCACTCGTCGTCACTAAAAGTCGGTCACAAAAAGTAATAGTGATGACATTTGAAAATGGTCATTAAATAGTGACCAAAAATATGTTGTCACTTTCATTTGTGACGACTAATTCTTAGTCACTAAATGTAAAAGTGGTCACTGAGCTTGGTCACTAAAGGTAAAAGTGGTCACTATTTTAGATGAAGTGACCAACGATGTGGTCACTTTTTAATTGAATTTTATGACCAATAAAATGGTCACTAATTGAAAAGATATGGCAAAAAAAAATTGCTGCTCGTAATCACTAATACGGTTATTAATATTCAAAATGAAAAGAATTTATACAAAACACAAATCCAAAATTAATTACATCTACATAATCTTTAACCTATTCCGCGTGTGGCAGTTCGCCTCGGATGAAATGCCCTTGCCTCATAATACCAACATATATAAACATAGACCTTTAAGATTGCCTAACCAGATAAGAAACAAAAGTTTAAACGCTATGCCCAACAGTCACCTGAAACCATATCTTCACATCGAAAATCAATTGACCTATAGAGATCCGTTCTAGACGTTGAAAGAAAAAAAAAGCCAATAAAATCATAATCTAAATCCTTTTGCTTTTCATCAAGAATTGCATCAGTGGGGTGGCGACGCAAAGGTCTGTAGAATGTGAATCAACTTGTCCTTTAAAAGAATCGTATGGAATTGGAAAGGCTGATGTAGGTAACCCGTTAGACTGCAATATCAGTGGTAAACTGTCAATAAATGTTCTCAAACTGTTCAGAGTATTTTGCATTCCACTAAATTAACTGATTTAGGTGTTAGAACTTCTTGATTGCAGACACATTATATTGTGATACACTTGGCCTAAAAAGTTGAGGACTTCGGGATACACCTCTATAAAGTAGAGCATATGACAGATTCACATATCATACAATTGTAGAAGTTCAAATTTGTATGATATGTGTATCTGACTTCTGAATCAATTAAGAACTAGAACAAATCCATTTTTGGAATGTCAGAAGAGCAACTACAAATGTATGAAAGGTTGTTACTAATCTAACCTCCACTAATCACTGTAATCAGTAGTCATCTTCACTGGGTTGTTGGCATTTTTCCTTCTTGAAGCATCAGACGGACCACGAGAGGAGAAGTCAGATGAGAACCTGGAGACGTCAAGACATTAGATCTACAAAAGAACAAAACATCCTACTACTCGTAAACTATTTCAACAAGTATATCATGCATTTAAACTTGATAATCATTATGCAGAAGTATAAGGAGATAACCATAGTTCTTTAAGAGATCCTAAACTCGTAACCTTGTTCTACAAGTATATAATGCATATAAACTTCTACATGTACGGATATTATCCTTCAACCAAACATCATCTAGAGCCTCAACATAATCTTCATAATCTTTAGTCTGATCATAATTATCGGTCCCTTGCATAATACTAATGATTTCAAATCACATGAGATTCGTTTCACTATGATCAAATACGAGAAACTGATTATCTGCAACTTATGAAATGAAAATGCAATATCAAGAATCACGCTCAAAAGCAAACTTTAACCATGCTACTGTACTTTGTAGTATTTCTTTCACATCAAAGTCCTAAAGATTATGGTATTTTGTACAGGCTTGTAATGTTGTACTTCTAAATATGGAACACTTCAAAGTAATTAATAACAGGTGTTACAATTGCTAAAGCTGCTACTGAGCTTTCTGATGAAATTGAATATGCAAGAGCAATGCTTATCCAAGAGGTATACATGCTAACCACGCCATTAATCATTACATGTCACACAACTTACAGAGTTCTTGTTAAACAATGTTCCTGTCATGCTACCAAGTCATGTAAATAATTCTTAGTAAATATAGCTACTTCAGAAAAAAGATATGTACTTACGGTTCCTGGAACGAGTGATCACTCATCACTTTACACTGCAACTGCCAACTGCAATAAAAGCCTTAGGCCTTCCTCCTGTGACTGAATACAATATCTAAGAGGAGAAAGAGATGTAGAGCCTTCCTCCTCTGACCAAATACAATCTCTTAGAGGAGAAAGAGATGTAGAGCGAACCCATAAAAACAATCAAGAGTAATAAGTAATAATGACTGATACCTTGTCCTTCTCAACTGCTCTTCGAGATGCTTACACTCCTCTTCATGTTGAGACCTCAACTCCCATATCGAGCAGAGACTAACAGAGAAAGCCATGGGACGAGTGACATACGGCTTAACAATTTCCGCATATCTGCATCCATATATTATAACTTTAGCATATTGCACAAATCATCTTAGTTTTCAATTTTCACAGCAAAATTTAATATCACTACAACAGAAATAAGCGCAAGTTGATGATAAACGGAACAACCTTTTTTCAAAAGTTATCAACGGTAACGACGAAGGGACAAAGTGTTGTTTCTCTTCCAGGTAGCCCTTCTCGATGGTCTTTGCTTGTGGTTCAAGTGTCCCTTACCACAGAGTCCTCTGTACTTCTTACCAGCAGATGTTAAACCTCTTAGCTCTCTATGCTTATGCACAGGGTTGCAGATCCAGTTGATCCTTGGGTCATTGCGGATAGCAGCATGTGCAGGGTCCACCAAGATCACCTCAAAGTACTTGTAAGTTGAGTCCTGCAATTAAGAATTGTACTCAATAGCCAAACAAAGTGCACACTCACTCCATAGCACAGAAACTCAGAGTAATATACAAACAGATTGACTGTCATAAAAACATTTCATAAAAATACCAAAATAGCAAAAAAGGGCAATCATGGTAGGCCATGTAACAAGTCAAAAGGGTGCCTTTCAGCAGTAGTCTGATTGGGTCCCAATAGAACTTTTGTTCATAATTAGATTCAGTGTCAGATTTTAATAGTATGTAAAGACATTGTGTGTGTGACTAATACTAGTAGTTTTCTAATAAAAAAGATTCACAAGAATTTATGCATAAAGCCACACCAAGACAAGTTTTGTACAAACACAACTGAGTCATTTACTTATTTACATTTGAGTCGTTTACTTTCCAGGCTGATAGACACATTGATAAGTAAATGGGTCAAAACTGTGTGACACCCTGGTTTGTGGGCTTTCCATACACAATACCTTTAGGAACTAGCGACTCGAAATCATAATATGCAAGTCGTGGCTCAACTGGCAACGTGACTCAAAAAAGTTGTGATAAAAAAGTTAACACTAATAAATTAAGTAACATATCATACAGATGACAAGTCTTCAAAGTAAATGGTGAAAGTTCATAGAATGAAAAAACCCTTAGTTGAAGAAAGCTAAACTTATAATATTCAAGTACATACATGCAATAAACAAATAAAAAATATTTTTCTAGCATATATTCATAAAGCATGCATGGGTAGGTGACAATTTGTTAACATATTAATTCCCTTATCTCTAATTACAATTTATCCTAGTATCAATTGTTTCTTAAATATAGCACTAAAAGGGACAAGATCATCATTTAAACAAATTGTTCACAAGAGGAGCATGGTGAGAGTTGATGGTGACTGGTAACAATAAACACAAATGCTTGATCTAGATGATACTTTGTCATTTCTTTTACTATTCTCTTAATAAAATCAAAATTGATCTAAAAGTATGTGATCATAATATTATTTATTTCTATGTGATATTATGGCCTCTATAATACTATGATCACATAGCAATAATATTATGGTCTCTATAAGCTAATAGAAAAAACACATCTTAGATAAACCAAAAGTTACGTGATGACATGTTTTCACATAGCAATAATATTATGGTGCTTTGAACAAATTCATATGGAAATCATATGTCATGTTTCCACATAGCAATAATATTATTTGATTCAATGTGACACGTGATGACATAAACCAAAGTTCACGACTTCTAACGCAAGTTTAAATAACCTATTATGACATACTATAATCTCCTTTGCCATAAAGCAAAATCATTCAAGCCAATAACATTCCTAGATTAGCACATACTAAACCTGTTGACACTATTGTGGTAAACAGAACAACAAGCCTACACGAACAACGCACTGTGACAGTAATATGCTGAACTCCTGCACAATAAACTAAAACAGCTAACGAACTGAACCTTACATATTTATCTAATGAATAACAACATATATGGCATACACACAACCCGTGTTCTATATTATTTAGTACTAATTCCATCAGCCGAACAATACACCACATCAAACAAAAATTTGACAGTAACAATTTTTTTAAAAACCATTAGCCATTCATTCATACAACAACACAGATTATCATGATGTGTTCAAGTAGCTGAAACTATTGCCCTCAATTACACGACTGAACTAATCGAATAACAAATAATGGCTGATAATTAAGTATGTAAATGATTCAATCATCATAGCTACAACACAAATTATGCCAACATATCACCAAGTGTTTATAACAAAAGTAACTAATTACTCGCGTAAAATTATAATTCTATAGTGTATCAGCTAAAACAGTTATAAACTTAAGCGACACCAAACAATCATTATAATAGCAAATTACATAATGTGGCGCTTTGTGTATCCAGGCGACATGATAAGCACTTTCAGCAAACACATAGGAAGATTACCTTCTTACCAAGCAATGAAAAACTACCATTGAGTCACACATTCACTAAAACTATACGCCAACTGAGTATATTCATCGATTAAACTAGAAACATCTATTCAACAGCTGAGTCACATAATATCAGTTATTCAAATCGAAACTAAGACAGTGTATCAACATCATATACTTGAATTTAAGCTTGATTAACAATTAACACATATCCTATTACGCTACCAAATTCATTTTTCACATGAGCATTTCATCGAGCACCTTGTATTCAAGTTTCACTTGAGCAAAACAATAAATAAGTTTGTACCATTGATAAGCAACTAGAATGAAACCACCTGAAACCACCTAACTCGGAACCCTAACTACTAATCAAACCGTACTACTGCAAACCGGAACCACCAACCAAACCCTAACTACCGATCAAACCCTAACCACCGATCGAACCTAACTAGCTGATGAGATAATCCGATCGGAGCCTCATCGGATCGGTTGAAATTGAGTAGAGTTTGTGATATTGATTTGATTACGGAGCATCATTTATCTGTTGAAATCGATTTGTAAAGAGTGTGATATCCGTATGTTTGAAATTGTGACGTGTGTACTTAAGTAAGTTTGGGTGAGTGATGAATCGGGTCGGGTCGAAAGATCCGCGTCTTTTTAACTAAGACACGTAAAGTAGTGTGGAAACTTTTTTGAAAGGCGTTAATTGAATTAAAGTTTAAAATAAATATTTGTTCTGTCTTTATTAAATAAATATCATAAAAAGAGTAACATATTTAAAATTAATGGTGCTTTGATGACTTTTATATTTATATATCCACTTAATATATATGTTGGTTGTTTATGTCTTAATGGAAAGTATATCGCGTATACAACGCGCTAGTAATATATGTCATACAGTGTTAATATCGTGTATACAACACGCTAGTAATATATGTCATACATGATCAACAAGTTTTGTCATTAACTTTAAAAGTTTAATGACCATTAACATCGTCATTTTTCTATACGAAAAATATCCCATATGTATTTAGTAACGAAAATAGTGACCACTTTTGAGCTTAGACACTAAATATTTATGGATGACCAAATATTAGTGTCCACATATTATATGGTCATTATATTGCCTAAATAGTGACCAAAAGAAAAGTCGTCACTAAATTCTGGTCACTAAAGGCACTTTTTTTTGTAGTGAGTTTTACTATGGACTTGCTTAACTACTGATCAACTTTGGAATAAAAATGACGTTTTCCTGGTCATCATATCATTGCAAACAGGCAATGATTGGAGTCTAGATCTATGCCCCGAATGTCTAGACTAGGCAGTGTATCAAGACGTTTTTTAGTCATTCACCACAACTTTATACGAACCTTTTTCAGGAGCTAGCATCTTGTTCCGTATTACCCTGAATTTAACAAAGTTGAGATTGTAGTTCTCAGTGTTATAACACATTGGCACCTTTAACACTACTAATACTGCAATGTTATCCGTAAAAGAACCATGTTTCTTACAAGATGGTTCAGCTCATAATTATCAAATTCTAAGCTCTTCAAGGCCTAGCCTTATAAGACCGCACCAAGCCCTAATAGACCGATGTTATATCATATGCCCAATTTGTCACCAAATCAATCTTGGATGCTAGCAGGGCGGAGCTACACATAGCCGAGCAATAATTTTCTAGAAAAATGTTAGTGAATTTTAATATAATGTAGGTATAAATTTAGCTTCTAACCCGACCATTTATATATATATATATTGTATACAAACGTAACCAATCTCAATTTTGAACTCACTTGATGAAAATTCTAGCTTTGGATGAGTCTCGCCTCCTAACCAATTTTCATTACAAAAAGAAGTGTCTTTACCATCTACAATATTGGTTTTAAACATTGGCTTTAGATTTATAGATGTTTTGAGAGAATATCTTATTCGTCTCTTAAGGCCCAATGTTTGATGTTTACGATGATTGAGACAAAGGACACAATATGTCAATGGATCATTTTGACAATCTCACACCAAAGATCTTAGGTTGTTCAACTTGAAAACTCTACTAGTACTATTTAGATAACAATGTAGCATTGGTAGCGTTAAAGGTACCAATGCCGAGACCTCCGTAAAGAGAACAATTTTCTAAGAAATCTAAGTGAGCTTCCTCTCCGCCGTGATGCCACACTAAAAGCCAACTCCTCAAGGCTTCTAGGCAGCTTACAATTTTATGTGGATGTTAGAAGACAAATTAGTACGGTATGTAACAAGACTTCCAAGAATGAATCTGAGTAATGTTAACCAGCCACCATAAGATAAATTCTTTATTGTCCAATAAGATACTAGCTAGCTCTTTGCAAATGTTTTCTCACAACAGCTCCAAGTATATTTGTCTATTAGTATGTGAATGTGTCTATTAATTAAAAGGTTGTACAAGTTTTGTTTATGACATTTGTGAGATAAATGATACTCCATCCAAGTGACTAATTGAGTGGAAAGTTGTTAGTTTTCTTTCAGAAAATAATATCCATGCAAAACATATAATTATGGAGGGAAGCCTAGTTTTGTACAAGAGAGCATGGCTGGATTTGGGCCAAGAAATTATTAGTTCATTTAGTTAAAATACTAGATAGACCAATACGTTATAATCCATTAATCCATTAATCCATTTAGAGTTTTAGAATTTTAGATGGTTACTCTGGCATAACAGTGATATTGTACAGTGACGGTAATTTTGTGTGTGAGTATTTTCTTTTTCTCTCTGTGTATATATATATATATACGTATATATATATATACGTATATATATATATATATATATATATATATAGGGTCGGAGCAAGTTAAGAAAGTTAATGTTTAAATTGTAATTAAGTATTTAAATATTTAATAGAATGTATCGCCTTTTATAAATAAGAATATTTTAGTCTAACAATATTACTCATTTTGTAAGATTTTAAACAAATGTGTTGTTTATTTATATGTAATGTGCATAATTTCGACTAGCTTATACGTAAATTGTTATCATTCACAAGAAGAATTAGAAAATAGATTATTGCGACTGAAATACAGCTAAAATTCAGTTCTAACTTAATTTCTTCATTCCAAGTACCTTTTTTTTTTTTTTTTTTTTTTTTTCTTTTTTCTTTTTTCTTTTTTTTTTTGGTTTTCTCTTTTCACCTATTTTTTATCTTTAACTTTTAATTTTTAATTGATTTCTAACGAATTATTGCCATAATCTTGAATTTGATGTTTGATTCAGTTTGACATCATACTACTAACTGTTTTAGAGCTTTTTGTTACAACTGTTCAATATATTTGGCTAACGGCGTAGTTTGTTGCCCGTTTGCCGTCTACCTCTTTGTAAATGTCATTATCTAAATTGTAAAATCTTTCCTTTGACACTATGATCTTTAGGTACATATATTCCAAAGTTGCTCGTATTTAAAGGCGTATGGCCAGTTGGGATGGTTGACAAAACATGTTCAATACAAATCTTGCATTGGCAGATTGGCTCGATACCAACTCAAGTTGTTTGTTGGGCCATTAATATTAGATTGGTTATTAAGTTTCATTAATTCACCTAGGTCCAAACCTGGCTTGAGTGGATTTGTTTGGATTGAATCTAGATTGCAAGCCCATACTACGTTTATATTTTACTAATTTAGTGACTCTCATCTCTTATATTCTGTCCTAAAATATAAGTCTAATTTTAACTTTTAAAATATTTTTTCTTCAACAATTACTTCAACTATATATTTTTCATGTTACTTAATAATTGATGCAAAATATATAAGTGAATTGAGTTTTAAATATATTTTCATTAGTATAATTTTATCAAATATAATATAATACGAATAAAAATATTTAAAATCAAAATTGAAAAAAAAAAAAACATTTCAAAAAGTTAAACATGAATTATATCTTGGGATGGATGGAGTTTAATTTAGTGACTCTCATGTCTCATATAACTTAGTGACTCTCATCTCTTATATAGTAAAAGATTCTCGAAAGTAACAAGATCAGCTCATATTCAACTCTCTTAAGTTTTCTCATGTTAATATGCTGTGGGTGGAAGGAAATTAATTGTACTTATAAAAGTGCCCCCACTATTATGTTTATTTTTGTCTTATTGGTTTAATATGATCAAACATGAAAGAACAACATTAGAGGATTTCTATCATTCCCAAAAAGTAAAAGAATAATGTTGAAAACCTTAACTAGACTAACAAAAGTGCACAATTCTACATACGTGACAGAATTGAACATTTCTATTAACCAATAAAAGTTACAATTAGTTTCAATTTGATCAAACTAATCTAAATTACATCTAACAAAATAAATATATATAAAAACACACGTGTCAATTTTGTAAAAGAAAGTTAAAATAGAAAGGGAAATTAATAAAATTTTAGTTATAAATTTCAAATAAATTATATTTACTTAGTTATACTTATCAGTTTTAATATTTTTTAATAACTTTATAAATTTAAAAAATACCCCTTCAACTTTATACCCTTTATGTTTATATTTTATAAATAAAAAAACATATATATTGTTGTTATTTATAAATATTATTATTAATATATATTAAATTAGGGTATTTAAACAAAATTATCAATATAAAAAAAAGTTATTAGGATATAAAAATAATACATGAGATTATACTGTGCGAATGACTTATGTTACTCCTTTTTATGAGATTAAGTAAAGATATTCATAAAATATTATTTTTAACTATCCGCATTCAATAACTATCTCATGTTATTCCTTTTTATAAGTCTAATTTGTGCACGTGTTTAAAAATTAAATATGGCTTAAGATAATTAAGAGGAATATAAGTATCAGTATGAAGGCACGACCTCACGGCTTACTATGAGATGAAAGTAAATAGAAGAGATTGTACATATAACAATATTTTTTTCAAGGGTCATTATATGCTACTAAACACACATAATGTTTAAAACATGATATCAATAGTTATACTTAAACAAGATCAACCTAAAACCAGAGGGGTTTAGGAGATGTGTGCAATAGTTTTTATTTGTTTTGGATATACATACATATAATATTAAACATATATGAATCAAATAATTTAACTTTATATACAATTTCTTTTTAGTTTACAAATTTAATAAGGCTTATTTGTTGTTATTGTCTAGGGCCACTGAAAATCGCAAGACGGCCCTGCCTAAAACAATGTAGTTAAACAAAGTAAAATACTTTGTGTAACAAAATTTATATAAAATATTAATCAATATTAACACATAATAAAAAAATTATGTAAAAACTCGTGCGTGAATGAGTATTATAACTATATAGGTATTAAACATTTAGTGTTAATTTATAAAAAAATCTTAAATATTATAAAATCATAAATTCATTAATTGTCACAATATTTAACTATAAAATAAAGTTTAAAATATTATCACCTGTTATAATATGAGGAGAGTTATTTTACATACCAAACTTTTCTTACATACCAAGGGACTCATCTCCACCATCCATCTAAAAAGAAATCAATGGCTAAGATTAAAAGCATTTCACCTATTTTTTATAATTTAAATATCTCTTAAACCGTTAATCGTTAAGTGAAAATATTTACACCGTCTCGAAGAGCATTTAATTATCTTTCTATAGACGGGCACTTTGATATACTTTCTGTTAGGTCACAAGGTTTACCACACAAGCTTCCTATAAAGATAGAGAGGCGATTGAACAATATTAAACACATACACACACACGATATACTAAGACCGGTTACGCGTAGGTGATAGTGAAAGAGAAATATTGAACAACCAACCCTCAAGTGAGGGTTATTACATAGTATTTATAGGCAAGGAGCAAGGGCAACACTCCTACTCCTTCCCTTTCTCCTATAGGCTTGGGCCTAAGCTCATGGGCCTTCTACATAAGCTTAAGGCTAATAACAAACATAAAGGCCATAATTGAGCTAACTATTACATATAAATTACTAACACTTGATTATGGTTTAGGAGTGATTCCAACAATCTCCCCCTAAGTGTTAGTGATGAAAAACGGTGAAGGCGTTGATGTAATAGAAGCTTTGGCGTCTTCTGACATTCTTCTTTCTTGTGAGAAGAATTGTCTTGATTCGAACCATCTCCCGGTGTAGAGATAGTTTTCTTTGAACAGTTATGCTTTGACGTCATATTTAACTTTGTTCTTTGATCATTGTTCTTTGTGATGAAAGTGATAGTATGTTGTTATCTGCATCAGTTCCGCCTCAGTGCTGCTTCATGCTACAAGTGTCTCCACGTCATTCTTCAACATGCTCACACGCTCTTTTGGCGTTGGAATTCAATCTGATGAAGTTCGTAAGTCTTTAACTTTGTAGATTCTTTGATTTGGGGAAGAATCATTACTCGTTGTGTAGCTTTTGGATAGAACTTCCATTAGTGATGATGTTGGCGTGACCATGAGAAGAATCTGCACGATCATTCCGCTCCAGAGCTTCCATAAGAAGAAAACATTAAAGCGGTTAGTAATAAGCGGATTCCGGCACTTACAAGTTTGAACTTCGAGAGTGTTAATGGCATAGTGTGAAAACACAACTCTAATTCTTACAAAGGCGTTCTGAATAGGAGTCCCACAAGTGAGATAACACGATGTACCGAAGTACACCCACGATTCAGATGAGTCGCTGAGGTACACCGAAGCATCACCTCACGACTGTAAACCGTTTGAGACCACTAAGCGCAATCCACGGGGAGTTGCCGCGACCTTTGTCGGGCATGTTGATGTTGACCTTGGAAGGAGTTTCCATTCAATCACTGAGGATCACAAATGTGAACCTCTCATAAATGTTCTCGACAGATTGCTAAGATCTGTGAAGGACTCGATAATGTACCACTGAAATTCTTATTGTTGAACTTCAAGTGATGAATTGTCAAGTGTACCTAAGAGATCTTTTGGTGAATCTCGTGGCTCTAGACTCAATAGTGCATTTTGGTTTTCCTGAGCGGAGACTAGGGAGAGGGTCTCCTTCTTCAATACCAGCAATCTCTAAGAGAAAGCTGATAGTTTACGTAGGGTTCCATGTGAGAATGAAACAAGCTTCTGTTGAGAGAAACTTGAGTGGTTAAGAAGGTTTAGTGCATGCGTCCCTGGGTCCATGACGACTTTTAATCTTCAATACCAGCGTGCAAAGTGACAAATAGTAGCATATGAATTGAAACCCGTGTCTGCCCTAAGTTGAATAATCTGGAGGGCTATTTCTTTTCACCCTTTTCTTTGCATTTCTTTTAATTCTTCAACTCCTTCTTTCTCCGATTCTCATTTTCTCTTTTTTACAATCATACCTAAGGACTTCTAAATACTAGCTATTTGTGGTGTCCTGGGGTAGATCCCTCCGGCTCTGGCGGATCATAGGACGGTTATTCCTAACCTTAGTCACCTTATAACTCCATGACTAACCTATGTTGCCATTAAAACCATTGTTGTGAAAAATCTCTCAAAGTGTTTGCGAATGAAAAACATTTTAGTACCACTGTTGAGATAAGATTTTGCATAAATACTCCCCCTCCACATGTGCTTAAGAGTTTTAACGGTTAAAATGCACAGTGAGGAAAGAGCGCACACATTTTGAATTGATCAACTCAAGATAGACATTCCCCCGCGAGACACGGTTACGTGGCATAGTTAAAGAGTTGCATTGTCAGCTTCTAGGTGACAACTAGCTCTAATAACTACCTTGAAGGTGTAGACAATCCTCGAAGGTTGTCAAACCCGTCAGAGTTCATATCTACCAAGAGTTTCTCGAATGGTACATTCTACTCAGACAAGTCCTTTGCGAGACACGTTTACATCACTAGCGAACTGGCTTGAAATTATTACCCGTCCCGACAAGTCTTTTTCGAGTTACTAACAGTTAAGATCTCGTCAATTCATGGGTTAAGTCTATAACACAATGATTCATTTGCATTTACACAACATATTTCTTATCACGTATTTTCTCCCCCTAAAAAATGGCATATATGATGTTATTTTTGAAAAGTTGAGAATAAATATGACCATTTCGAGTGTTGCGGGAAGAATGACCACTGTGAACAATTTTTGAACAAAGTTTTAATTCAAGTACTCCCCCTCAACGAGTGATATAAACGGTTGAGGTTTTGAAAATCATAAGGGAAAGTACTTGTTCTTTTGAGCAAAACCTTAAAAAATGAAAGGTTTGATATGTTTTACTCAAAAATAAGAAGCTTTCGCTCCTTTTATAAGGATTGTGGCAGGGTATCGACGTACCACAGGGTCCATTATTTACAAGTACGGGTTGTACACTGTAATGTGTGCACAAGCCATTTAACTTCCATTTTGGTTACCAAACAAAGATTTTAAGAAAGAAATTTGACGACACTCCCCCTCGACTTAAGAAAAATGATGAAAGGTTATTAATTTTAGTCAGAGGAGTGTCATTGAACCAGAAAATTTACCACCATTGATAAGAGAAACAACCGAGATATGATAACATGCAAGTACACAAATGTTTTGAAACAGTTAAGTCTTTGTATTCTCCTCCTCAACACTTGATCGGAAAAATACTGAATTTTGAAAGATTAAAGTGTTGACGGTAGAAATGTACTTGCCATGTTGACAGAAAAGTAGATTAGAAGAATATTTTTGTTGTTTTATAGGTTTTATATTTTTTTACTTTCGACAAAAGAAAAAAATATTTTATAAAAAAAAATATTTTATAGGTTTAACTATAAATATTTTTTTTTATAAATTTTTTTTATAAAAAATATTTTTGTTGTTTTACGGTAGAAAAGTTATTACAAGTATATTTTTTTTTATGTTGACAGAAAAGTTATTACTTTTTGATGATTTATTGTGGTTTGAATCTTGTTCAAAACTGTTTTTGTGCTATATTTGTGGGTCGGAAATTTTTTTCCGAGTATTGTGTAAAACAGTTTTTATACAAGTTTTCGTTATCCTTTTTTCTCTTTGGTCAAAATATGTTATATGGTCTATTACTGTATACATCTGTTTTCGTTAATGCATTTTTAGACATCTTTTGTACCAATATATCTGTGAAAATAAAGTGGTCAAACCGTCATACTCATCTGGTCAAAACGGGTCAACAGAAGCAGTTTGATGTTATTTCTGGGTTTATTATGAAGAATGACGGAAAAGTGGTCGGATAAACTCGTCGGAAAAAGTGGTCAAAGGGTCAAAACCCTAAACTTACGCATAAGGAATATCTACAGTGAAAGTTACGCGTAGCTGTGAAGTTACGCGTAAGGAATGGGTTATGCGTATGCGTTTACGCTTAAGCCTTGGCTTACGCCTATGGCCTACGCATAAGCATGACGTTACGCGTAAGGCTACGCATAAGGACCAAAACCTGTTTTTACGCCTAAGGTTTCAAAGTAAAATGGTTACGCGTAAAAATGACCACGACCACATATACCATATACCAAAATAAAAACATCAAGACCTCAGCCAAAACATCATCTGTCCTCAAAATATTTAACATATCTGATTCAAAACTAAAAATCTAAACCTTCATCTTGACTCATCAACATACCCTCACCATCCCTCCCCAACTCTCAAACTACAATTGATTATATCATAAAAAAAAAAGATCTCATAAACGTCCAACGTTTTCTCTCAATCTTTTTAAGATTTTTTTCGTTGAACGAATATCACCAAAGACCCAACTGTGGTACTATACGAAATTAAAGAAATGAGAATAACAATTATGTTACATCATCTCTTTGATTCGTTTTTAATGGAAATCAATAAACAGATATCAACATCAATACCTACCCGAGACCATTGAATGATCTTGAAGTTGTTTCTTTGTCTCTTGGAGCAGTGTTTCGAAGGGATTTAAAATCTTGTGTTTAAGATTAAAGTTTCTTTGATCTATGATGGTGGTGACTAATTTAAGTGATGATGTGATTTTGGATATTGATATGGAGATTCGTTATGTACTCAGATGTGATGAGATCCAGGAGTTTTGGTGGAAGAGAAAATGTGGTAGGCGTATTTTTGTGAGTGTGATATTTAGGTTTAGGTCTGATGAGGTTATGCTTAAAATGATATTGCTATACCGGTTATACTAAAGAGATTGATTGGGTCATGACCACGTGGGCTTTGGCATCCTAACAATTGGTGTTGGGCTCGTCTTTTATTAGATTTCGTTTGATATTGGACTGCTGGATCTCGTGTATGCAAAATGATGTGGACTGCAATGAATTATCAAAAATTCATATTCCTAATTTATTGGATATAAATTTGTGATAATATATGGTAAATGAGAGGTATTATTGGTATGATAAATTTTCATGGAGGGATACATATATTCACGGCTTGAACGAAGATGTGAAAAATGACTACGGAGTTTTTGTACGGTATTATTGATGCGGAATTGAAGTAACATTTCACGGGTGGACTTCTTTATCTTTGAGACGATGGTTGGTTGGATGCATGTCTCAAGATAACTTGTTGGAGCACATTATGAAATTTGACAATCTGGTTATAACTGGTAAGGAGTTACGTTGTAGTGCTCACAGTGTTTAACCATCACTTTAAGGAGTTACGTTGTTGTGCTCAGTGTCATACGTAGTTGTGGATTGGTCAAAATTTTAGAACAAGCAGCAAGTCACAAGTTGGGATGCTTACTTCCTTTTCAAGTTAGTCGTACCGGGCTATCTCCATATGTGGTCATTACATTTAGCCGGTGAATTCAAAGGAGGTTCGATAAAAGGTTGGTTTGAGAGAATCGACGTATTGAGAGTATATTTTTACAACATATTCTCACAGAATTTTGATCAAGCTATGATGTTAATATTGCATCAAGTAGGTAATACGGTATGTACGCAACATTATGATGATTCCGATTGCTCGCAACCATCGGAGGAGAAGTTGGTATTTCATCTTCCGTGATTGGATTACGAAGGGATTTTTGCTCAACACTGAAGAAGGAGAAGTAGTGTGGTGTACATCGGTGTTTTTTACCAACTTGGTTGCAATACTAAGTGAGTTATGTTGTTATGATGTTCCCAGAACGACAACCATTGTGCTTCAAGAGTTTACTTTCTCCGCTGCGTGTCTGAAGATTAAAGACGTGTTGGAAGAGAGTTGTCGGTTCATGAGAGAGCAATGAAAAAAAAGGGCTCACTAGTTAGGAGGGAGTAATAACCTAACTAGACCGTTACAGTTGAAGTTCAGAGCTACAAGAAGATCATTTGCCGAGGTTATCGGAAGGGAGAACTTCAAGTTTGCCTTAGTATCTAGACTACAGAGACTCTGCACTTCAAGAAAGTCAACATTGTTCATTACTATTGTAATTTACTTTGTTTTGTATTTATAGGTCTCATTGTAACCATTCACGTGTGACGCTATCTTGGAGGGAGATTGTTAGCCTCGCTTTTTATAAAGATAACGTCACTTACGTGAATTGGACTAGATGCGTAGTATACTTTGCCCTTAGGGACTAGTATCGTTTAAGTGGCAAAGTTAGGGCCTATATATACCCCTCATGACTCTCCATGAGGGGTGAGGTGAATCATTTGGTTATTTGTGTTGTGTGTGTTTATCTTAATAAAACCTTGTGTTTTCTCCTCCCTCTCTCTAGTTTCTCTCACTAAAAAGGATGAAGATCTTCATCTTCTTCTACCAACCTAGACCTCCAAACCACATAAATCATAGTGTTTTTCGGTCCTAACAAGTTATTACTCCCTCCTAAGGGGTAATATATTTTTTGACAGAAAAGTTATTATAAAACCTATAAATTTTTTTATAAAACAACAAAAAATATTTTTTTTACGGTAAAATATTTTATATTTTTAGAAAAGTAGATTAGAAGAATATTTTTGTTGTTTTATAGGTTTTATATTTTTTTGTTGTTTTATAGGTTATTAATAAATTTTTTTATAGGTTTTATAGGTAGAAAAAAAAAGTAGATTAAAAGTAATATTTTTGTTGACGGTAGAAATGTACTTTCGAAAAAAGAAAAAAATTTCGTTTTTTTCACGTTTTTCGTTTTTTTTACGTTACTTGAAATTTGCATGAAAAAAATCATATATGATTAAACACTAGTTTGAATATCACATGTGATATTAGTGTTAAATCATTTATGATATGTGATATCACATGTGATATGATATGTATATCATATGTGATTTTACACTAATATCACATGTGATATTACACTAATATCACATGTGATATTACATATCATATATGATATAACACTAATATCATATATGATATAACACTAATATCACATGTGATATTAAAATTCGTGTTTAATCATATATGATATTTAATGCAAATTTCAGTAACGTAAAAAAAAAAAAAAAAACTTCGAGAAAAAACGTGAAAAATACGAATTTTTTTTTGTGTCGAAAGTATATCAAAGTGCCTATCTATAGAAAGATAATTAAATGCTCGTCGCAATGATATTTTTTTTTTCGCTTAATGATTAACGGTTTGCAAGTTATTAATATTTGAAAAAAATGATGCAAGTGGGTTTTTTAAATTGTTGAGATTAATCTCATCCATTAGATCAAATAAAAATGAATGTTGGAGATTGATCCTTTAATATGTAAATAATCTTTTGTCCTCAAATGATCTTAAATCGTTATAATATTTGTCTAACCTACGCGAGCTTTAAAACTAGTTAACTTATAAGTCGATCGGTAGAGACCAAAATCAAATGCTTCAACACCTACTCATTTTAATATAGTAAGTCCTGGTTGGGTCAGCAAGTTAAGCAGTTGGTGAATGCATGGACCCTATTAACTCCAATCATTTAAACTTTGGTCACCAATTACGTAGACTGTTTGCGTGATGATTATATAAAACAGATGGATAGGTACATGTAAGTTGTATTCAAATTATGAAGATTTTATTTATAGAGCAACTTTATACGTCACTCTCAAATCTATCGCGAATCAGAATCAAAGGTGAAATCACAAAAAAAAAAAAAAAAAAAAAATACCCATCTTGCTCTTTAATTAATATCCTCCTAGCCATTATCATATTGCCAATATATAATTCTTGTTAAAAACAACGCTCATGTTGTGGCAATTCCAATCAGAAAGTTATGTATAACATGACCTATTGACCTTACACAATGTTTAAGGTGATAACTAGATAGCAGGAATAGCTTTGAATTTATTATAAGCTTAAACGATGAGTTCAATAAGTTACTGCTAATAAAAGTGCTAATAATCATGTTTAATGAATAAAAACATTTAACTATAAGGCACACAAAATGACTACCTAGAAAATTAAAAGTCATGTGCGGACAATGAAGAACTATAGGTCCGAATTACCCTTATTATGAGCTTTCATTGTGTATTTGTGTTGTATACTGTTTTAGTTGGTGGTAGTCGGCCTCCCCAAATTCTCCCAAGTTTTACAAGTAACTGAAATGGTGTCAACACATTGTGGAGCTAATGAGCTATGAAATTGCATGACCACTAGTTATTCAAAAGACATACCAACTATCTTACACTATCTTACAAATATATCTCATGTCATGACTTAGACTTGAACCACAAATGACAGGGAGTATTCTCACATTATGTTACAAGTACTAATGTACTATTGAACTACACGCCTTTTTGTAATTGCATGAGCAGTATTGTGCATGTCATATTTAATAAAGAAGTTTTCCACGATGCTAAATTCTATTTACTCACTTGATTTTCATTTAGGAAATACGGAGTATATAGAAATATTTAGTGAAATCGAGATGTGTAAACCGGGTCGAGCCCCCTTTGCTGGTGCGATGTGTGTAAGTTCGTAGTAT
Organism: Chrysanthemum makinoi; assembly: GCA_910596185.1. NCBI lineage: Eukaryota > Viridiplantae > Streptophyta > Magnoliopsida > Asterales > Asteraceae > Chrysanthemum > Chrysanthemum makinoi. The sequence goes on from OU343222.1 coordinate 146,430,823, forward strand.
AATTAGGCACATGCTTGTTTGGTGTCTTTTTGACATTCGATAACCCATATTCGTTCTTATCTTTTACTAAATGTTAAATTTTACTCACCAAAAGAAAAACGAAGTAAACGTGGTTTTGTGTTTTACACATGTATGTGATTAGCGAGATATTTTGCTAACAACATATTCCATAATTTGAAACATTTCATGATAGAATCAATACCCTTGGAGCGTTAGGTGCAGTGTGGTACCATTAAAAAAATAGCGTCACCTTAGTACTTTTTACCCATGATACCAGTTTTGTTTATGACATCAAAACATCCCTCGCTGACATAAAGCGAGTTTTCTGGTGCCATAATGCATATCTTTTTATTATTATTTACAAAAGAATTCAATCACAACTTGCAAACTGAAACGAAAAAAACCCACGCCTCATTAACAAAGCAAAGCCTACATCATTTCCCTTCACATCCCACATATAAATACATATCTTTCACATAGGTTTTCGCTCTGTGATCCTTAAACCCTAATTCCATACCACATCACAGCCATCACATTCCCCACCACAAAAAAAATGAAGACCATCTTGTCCTCAGAAACAATGGACACCCTAGAAGGCATCACAATCACAGTGAAAGCCAAGATCAGAACAGTAACATTCATAAATAAATGAATAAATAAATAAAAGAAATACGATGGCTTGAGCTGGTGGCCACAGCTCCACAACCCACCAGCTCAACCATGGTATGGTTCCTCTTGCCATCAGCCATAGCTTGAGCCATCAGCCACTCTTAAAGCCAAAGAGGATGTTCAATAAAAAATAGTCCCTTTTAAAAGTCATCATATATTAACATGTGTTTTTTTCTGTTTGTTTTACCGGGTTAGTGATGAACACTTGAATTGATGAACATTTTGTATTGAAGAACATTTTGATACTATATTGACGAATATTTTGTATTGTTAAACATAAAAAATAATAATAATAATAATTAATGAATATTTTTTAATAATGAACACAACACATAATTTTGTATTCTTTGATGAACATAACAAACATTTTTGTTTTTTTATGAACAATTTTGTTTTCTCATCATTCCTTGATGAACAACTTCCTTAGTAAATATTCTGATAGTATGTTGGTGAACATTTTATATTAATGATCATGTGTTGACGAACAAAAAATTTTTTGATAAACATTTGGTCTTAATGAACATAACACATATTCTTGTATTCTTTGATGAACATGACAAATATTTTTGTTTTTTGATGAATAATTACTTGATGAACAACTTCCCTGTTAAATATTATTTGATGTACAATTTTTTTCTTGCACATTCTTTGATCAACAATTTTGTTTCCTCCACGTTATTTGATGTACATTTACTTGATGCACAATTTTGTTTCTTTCACATTTTTTGATGAAAAACTATTTTGCTGAATTTTCATTGATAAACAATTGCATAATTAAAGTTTTGTGCACAATTTTGATTTTTTCCTATCAAATATTGAAGCTTTTATAAATTATTAAAATATCTTATTCTAATAAACACCTTTAAACTCTAAAATCACAAAATTGTTTCATTGAGACATTCATCGAACACTTTATGAGTGTTTTCATTAACACATAGTTTCTTTGAAAATTTGAGAAAAACTTTAGAAAGACAAAATAGATGAAGAACTATGGTTAATTTATGGTTTGTTGATGAATATTTGTTATAGTAATTTCGTTTAAATTGAATAAACCATAATTTTGATGAAATTCGAATTCTTGAAATATGTTGTAATTTGTAGCGATTAAAAAAATATATTATGAAATTTGCATAGACGTCAAAACATACTAGTTTTATTTGAATGATTTTTTAAACTAAAATTAGGGTAAAGATTTGAGTAAGTTGTAAAAGTGCCGAAGAAAAGAGATAAGATGACTCTAAACTAAAAAGGAAAAAAAAAAAAAAAAAAAAAAAAAAAAAAAAACATTAAACTAGTACTCTCTCCGTCTTAAAATTATTGTCCACCTTTGACTTTTTAATCTATCTTTTTTCAACTTTGACCTTAAGTATTTTTGTTTGTGTTAGGTAATAGTTGATGCAAAATACATAAATGAATTGCGTTTTAAATGAATTTTCATTGGTATAAATTTCTATCAGATATTATAAATAACACAAAAACAAATATTATTTAGGGTCAAAGTTGATAAAAAAAAAATCAAACATGGACAATAATTTTAAAACGGAAGTACTATAACTTTTTAGACTTTTTAAAAAACGAGTTTTTCTCTAACTTTCTTCACGAACATGACCCTTAAAGTAAATGATCACACATAAAACGTTTAAGAAGGTGACAAGAATCATTAATAAAATGTTAAAATCATATCTGAAACGATTTTATATATTGTCGTTCTCTTTCTGTTAATCACATTGTTATGTTTGTAAGGACTCTTTTTTAATCTTTTAGATGTATAGTGTATTATTTACTTTTATATTATATTATAACTTAGAAAATGAAAATTAAACCGAAAAATTGAAACTAATAAAGTGAAAGCGATTGAAAAACCGAGCTTTACGGTTTGATTTAGTTTTGATATATAAACCAAACTGAAAAACACCGGATCGAATATAATCAAGGATTTGTTTGTGGTCGCTTTTTATAGTAACCGTTACATTACAGTAGACTAAAGGTAATGGTCACATCACATCAGCGTTACTTCAGTTTTCTCTCTCCTCACATTTCTATTCACTCCTTTTCATCTTTCACTCGTAGTAGTTACCCCATTTTATTAAAATGCTTACTTTATACAAACACACCTTACAAAATACCTCACACACACACACACACACACACACACACACACACACACACACACACACACACACACACACACACACACACTCACAAACCAAATTAAAAATAATAAAAACACCCCATTTGACACAAATGCCATAAGGTGATAGTCACCATTATTGCCTGGTTTGAGCATACCACACACGTGAGGTTGTGTGTTGGTAGTGAGGAATGGTGTGAAACTTGGTGTGGGGTGTGAGCCCTCACACCCACTACCTTCAGTCTTTGGACATGAATAATTCTCATATACGTCTTTTGCATAGTCACTATTTTGTTATTGTAATTATTGCTTTTTTGTTTTATTTTTAAACTTATTTTTTTTATGATGCATTACAATCTCAAGTTTTGAAGACCCAATCATCAAAAATAAAAATAAAAATATAAGGGTGAAAAATCAAACCCAAAAAAAACAAAAAGCCAACCTAGAAAAAACTAAAACCAAACAATTTCTTAAAGGAAAAATCTGAACATTTTCGACATGTTTTAAGTTTTAGAATAAAATCCGAGCCAAGCCGAATCATTCTCATCTTTTGAAAAAATACACTTGATCACGAGAGGAGCCATAAAATTTCTCGACAGGGGGAAATTGTTTTTACATCAAAACAAGAATAGGAAAAAGAAAACAATGTTGTTGTCGGAAACCTTTAAAAGGACCTTATTAAGACAATTAGCTTGTTAAAAATAAAAAATTGCTATCAATGAACATAGATATAAAAAGTAACTACTCAATTTCACAACATTGTAAACAAAAGTTTACAAAAAACTTGTGCAATGGCTCGCCTAAGATTTTACTAAGTCCTTTAATAAATTACTGGAAAAACCTTATTTACGGAGAAAAAAAAATACTAGTAATTTACATAGAAAAAAAAAACTAAAATACTAGAAAAATGACACTCTCTCTTTTGTGTTTTGCAACCCAGTTGATTGCACTTAAAAAGAAAAAGGGGAAAAAGGAAAAAGCTACTTATTTCTTTTTCATATTTCAACTTTCTTATTTCTTCTTCAACAGCGTCTTGTTTCATCTTCCTCATCCAACAATAAAACCGACTATGCATTCTAAAAACTGTCTTAAAATTGTTTTTGGCTTCAGACAAGGTAAACACTGGGGGGGGGGGGGGACCACAAACTAGGGGTGTTCAAACAGCTCGACAAACCTAGCCGAACCAACAATCCGAAACACAAAAATATGTTATTTTGATTGATTAATAAAATTCACAATCGAACCTAAAACTTTTGAAAAGAGGTTAATCTGAAATATGATTTATAAACCTAAGTGAAAATACTCAATTTTAATAATTTTCAAAAATATTTATATATTTATAAAAAAAAACCCCATTAATTTGTTTTTATAAACGACAACTACTAGTATCATCATCATCACCACCACCACCACCACCATCATAATTAAATTGAGCGTAATACTTAAAACACATCAACTTTGAAACGCCCCTTTCCCTATTTTACCAAAAAAAAAAAAAAAAAAAAAATCGCGCAAACCACCTAACTATAACAGACCTGTTGTTATTAATTCAATAAACTGATAAACACTTCTGTTACAAACGAACTTCTGAAATTATTTCTAACAGAAAGTAGGCTCAATTACGTTTAAAACAATAGGTAGTACGACCTATAACGAGTACGGCTGATTTTTATTCAAAATAAACAAAACGACAAAAATATGTCAAATGTCAAAATTTTGGTCTGAGCATAGATCTTAAGATCTAGGCTCAGGGAAGAACTCTTTGAAATCAATTTTCTTGTGTGAGCATAGATCTTAAGATCTATGCTCAGGGAAGAACCTTTTGAACGCAAATTTCAAGGTTAAGCATAAATCTTAAGATCTATACTATGGGAAGAATAACTCTTTGAGCTATTTTTCTACACTTGCACTTTCGACCTATTTTTTGGGAAAACAACTTCTATAACACGGCATAACATCAAAACTTACATAATTCATTAAAACAATAAATAACTTCATTTTCACAAAATTATGGTCTAAATGACTCACGGAAGCCTTCTTTACGGAGTTTGCCAAACACCCGTTTCGACCTACTTTCAAAAACCACTTATCAAATAGCACACGTAACTATAACAAATGACGTTCACACTTTACAATAACCTTACAAACCATTTAAAGATAATTAAGCATCAACTTGGGGGGTTCAACGTGATTGAGCTCGATATCTAGTACTAAACTCATACACATATCCAAACACTTTCAACCCGTGCCTTAATTTTATGCCTTTACCAAAGCTTTACCTTGTTCACAAGAATCTACAAAACGGTTAAACAACTAAACCGTACGTACGAAGCTTAGTAAGTAAACGTTAATAACATGTTATTATATATCATTCACACATTATGCATTACAAAGCTTAGTAAGTAAACGTTAATAACATGTTATTATATATCATTCACACATTATGCATTATAAACCATTAACATTAGTTCCTAAGACTAATCCACCATTACTTGCATAAACCAATAGTCCAATACATCATAATCACTAACACATACCTATAACCAGGAGTGTCAAAAAACCCGACCCGACCCGAACTCGACCCGGACCCGAACCCGAACCCAACTAAGCCTATTCGGGTCAGGTTACCCGGGTCAAAAATTAAATTCGTGTTATTCGGGTCAACCCGAGTAACCCGAAAACCATATAGGGTCAGGTATCGGGTTGAAAATGTTTGGCTAACTCGGGTTCGGGTCGACCCATTTAACCCGAATAAGAGTTTTTAAAATTTATATATATAAAATATCCATATAAATTTGAATCAGTAGACAACTTTATGACTATTTTACTCATATTCGGGTTGACCTGAACCCGAATTAACCCGACCCTAGTTGACCCGACTTAAATTAACCCAAACCTGAGTTACTCGAGTTCATATAGGGTCGGGTTCGGGTATGTTATTTTTAGTCTTGACCCGAATTTGACCCGACCCGAATTGACCTGAACCCGACCAACCCGACCCGACTGACACCCCTACCTATAACCACTTAAGGCATCACTATTCTATAACATCAAAGTTAACACATACCTTAGCTTCATCTAATACTAATCTACTTCCTCTTTAGCTAGTTGTGTCAAACTAGCTTCTTACCATCCTTAAACTAAACACTTAGAACTCAAACCTGTCAAACATTAACAAAATTAACCACATATACACAAAGAGATAAAATCAATATAATTCTATATTATAACCGGTTCACTAACCTCACATCCAAGCTAATATTATCAAGAACATCATCTCCACCATTTATTGACTCCTAAATAAGATCATCACAAATCATAAACACTTTGTATTCTTACAACTAAATTGCTTATAATCTTACCCAAGCTACATCTCATAATTACCCTTCATATGATATAACATGATCATATGATAAAACCTCCAAAAACATTCAATTAAATCACTACCCATCCAGAACTTAATCCATAATCACTATAACTTAATCCATAATCACTATAACTTCATTAGTTTACTTTAAAACATCAGTTACCCAAAATTCTCAAATTGGGTAAATAAATCCTAATTCATAATTCAACAATTAAACTCAAATAAGAGTTTACTTACCTTGTAGGATCATTGCTAGGGATTTATTCTTATTATGGAACATCAATTTCTTCAAAATTTGATCATCCAAGCCCACCATGATTTCCTTTTTTTATAAAGGCTAGTTAGCAATTATTGATTCGAGTCGTGCAACAACATTCAAGCGGGCAATATGCCTTCCTCGAACGTTTCTTTAAGGGAATATACCCCATTGGCAGGGACCTCCAAGGGAAACAACTCCTCAAGGTTATCCTCTGTGGCCACTTGATCTAGACCAAGTGGTCCCTCCTTTCTCTTTGTGTCGACATATACATAAACAAGAGAACACTAGAACTCTAATGAAAAGTTCCAGGGAATTCTTGGACTAACTATAAGTTAGTTGTTATAACTTTGGCCAATTGAGACACTAGGTCTCTTAAGTAATATTTCTTCATAATTGTAACACATAATACTTTCTAAAACTATTTGCATAAAATTTAAACTTGTGGTTTGACTAACCAATCACATAATGCCTCCAAACATATAAAAGTATTAGTCAAATTATCCCAATGGCATAATCACAATATAATATTTAAAACCCTGTTTTGGGATGTTACAAACGTACGCCTATATGTTTTTGAGTATATGCACGAATTAAATATAACATGTATAAAAATTTATATTCAATGAATCTAAGTTATGTTAAAATATCAATTAAACTACTAAAATAATAAGATTTGTTAAAATAAAATGACCATATTTTGAAATCCGAGCAAATATATTTGGAATATTATTCTTAGTTATAGTCATTGTCCGAACTTAATCCGCATTTAATAACCTGTGCATACACGGGTTAAAAACAGAATATGGATAATAATAATTAATTTGATTGTAGTACCAAAAATCCGTAGATGCACGGGATTATATGTATTAAAATGAAAACACGCTTTATAAGTACGCACCAAACAAATTTAACTAAACTATTATTACTAGTCGTACTTATAGTCTGAACCTCGTGCATGTAGAATAACCGTTACAAAATATTAAACATTGCCAAATTCTTCTATGCTCGTATATTAAATTAAAATTTAAAAATAAATTTGATATATGTGTAAATTTCGTGCGCGAACGAAAATTATAACTAGTCTTAAAATAAAGACTACAAAGATTACCAATGGAGCATTAGTGCAATGGTTGGAGCACTTGTGCTTGAATCAATCGACTCAGGTTCAAGTCCCATCTTTGGCATTTGCTTCATGTAGGTACCCACCTCCGCAAAACCTATGGGCACACTGGAGAGACTTTGTGAAATAAGAGCGCAGGGGTCCGAGTCTTGGCTCGTGGTCACTCCAGATGGTTCACCACTAGGCCAGGAGAGTTGCCGGAGCTATTCCTTGTGGGGTGGATAATGGCTGGTGTCAAAAGACACCAAAAATTAAGGTGTTCCCGCCAATTTACACATTTTTTTTTTTGGAAAGACTACAAAGATTGCAACATGCATTTATTAATAAAGAAAAACACAAAGCATGCAAACTTTACTCTATTTAAAGGAACGCTAATATATTAATCTTACACTTACGCATTCGAATTTGAAAAAAGAAAATGAATACAGTGTGTCAATTAGAGAAAACTACTTGCAAAGAAGATGAAGCAGCACAGCAAGAAATTTGGAAATATGTTTTTGGTTTCACCCCCATGGCTGTGATCAAGTGTGCCATTGAGCTTGGGATACCTGATATCCTCGAAAACCATGAAACCCCAATGACGCTAGCTGAGCTAGCGTCAAAGCTGGGGTGTTCATCGTTTTCTTTGTATCGGATCATGAGGTTCTTGATCCAATACAAGATATTTCAAGAAAAACCTGTATCTGAAACATCTGTTGGATATGCTCTAACCCCTTTATCTCGCCTACTAACAAGGCAAAGCAAGCATAGCATGGCCGATTTCATACTTTTAGAGAGTAGTCCCGTCATGTTGGCTCCTTGGCACAAGCTAAGTGCCAGGGTTTTGAGCAATGAGGACGCGCCTTTTGGCGCGGCCCATGGTGATGATGTATGGGGATTCGCGGCTGCGAATCCTGGCCATAGTAAGCTTATTGATGATGCAATGGCATGTGATGCTCGTGTGGCGGTAGGAGCGATGTTAGAAGGTTGTCCTGAGGTGTTTGAGGGGCTCAAAACGGTGGTCGATGTTGGTGGTGGTGATGGGACGGCTTTACGTTTGATTGTGGAAACTTGTCCATGGATCAAAGGGATTAACTTTGATCTTCCTCATGTGATATCCGTTGCTCCTATAATCAAAGGCGTGGAACATGTTGGTGGCGATATGTTTGATCTTATTCCAAAAGCTGATGCAGTTTATATGATGGTTAGTATATTCATGCAAAGTGTTTTAGAGTTTCTTAAAAAATGAAAAAGAAAAAAAAAACAAAAAAAAAAAAAAAAAAAAAAAAAAAAAAAAAAATAATAATACTAGTAATAAATAAAATAAAAAATAAAAAAATGATAATAAAAGAACTATTATTTTATCGTTTAATGAAAACATTTTCATTCCATTTCTTTTTACTTAAATACATTTGTCTCAAATTCATACATGATCACTTAAACTTGTAAATTTTTTCATGCATGTCTGAGTGATATCTCATTATCACAAATATTATTCTAAGTTTCTATTGGAAGGCCATACAACATCAGAAGAAATCAAGACTCATTTATCTTACTCGTGGCTCTTTAATAGATGTAAAAAATCAATTCCTTATTGGGTCTAATGGATTTATGATCTTACTTCATGTTGTCTAATCCTGTTGTAACTTGTAATCATATATTCTAGCGTCTTGTTAATTGGGACATTACTATATTAATTGGGATATTAGTATATTGTGAGTTGGAAGTGGTAGAAAAATTGTTCGGTGGCTATTGCTGAGTATAGTATATTACGAGTGTGGGAACCCGCGCGATGCAGCGGGATTGGCTTCAAAGGACTTACTTTGTAGCGACACTTAAACCTTAGGGACTAATTTTGCCAAGTTGCTATAGTTAGCAATTAATTCTACAGGACTTACTTTGCAACGTCGCTTAAACCTTGGGACTATTTTTTCCAGATTGCTATAGATAGCAATTAATCTGTAGGACTTATTTGGCAGCCACTAAACATCAGGGACTATTCTCAACTTTGGAAAGTTTGCAATTAATGTTTGGACTTACCTGCACGCGCTTAAACCTTAGGGACTTTTTTTGCCAGATTGCTATAGATAGCAATTAATGCCGCAGGACTAATTTTGCAGCGCCATTTAAACATCAGAGACTATTTCTGCTAAGTAGGGAAAGTTTGAATTTAATGCTCCTACTTTGAGTCATTTGTTCTCCCCATATTTAGTATATATATAGAATTACTTGATGGACCAACATGTTTTGCATTTAATTAGATTGGACGTTGTCTTTTTTGGAGTAGTTGTTGAAATTTGATTTGGACGATTTCACGTGAGTCATGTATGTCTTGAGTCACTCAAGCAAGAAATTCCAAAACATCTTACCTTCTTAATCTGTGGTGTTTAACTCATTTAACCTAATAATATTCCTTTTTCTTATTCGTCTATATTTTAATAATTTTAACTATCTTTTTTTTTTTCAGAAAAAAACTATAAATGTTTAATGTACTTATCAAAATAACTCATTGTGTTTTCTCAACTTTTTTTATTGTCATTATACTTAACGTTGTTTCCAGTCGATATCATTATACATATCTTGGCCCACACCTTTTACATGAATTGACGCAAATACCATTGTCTTCTTCCCTAAACCATTTGATACTTATTTCACCTTTTCAGCCTTAGGTTTTTCTTTTATCATAATAGTCATTTGTCATTCAATCATCATTATTAAGTTCTTCTATTTATCTACAACCAATTTAATTGTAATCGCTCCATCGTTACCACTACTTTTGCATACCAGCTTTGGAATGCATAAACACATAATATGGGTCGTTACATCAGTGCTGACATTACATCAAGTTTCTGCGTCACGAAGTTTAGCTTCGATTTCTTCAGCAGTTGAAAGAGATATAGTTCCGGTGATTCTCCGGCGAAGCCAGGGCCGAATAAACGGAGGCGATGATAATTTTGATCCCTCAACCACCGTATTATTATTATTATTATTATTATTATTATTATTATTATTATTATTTACCACTCCAACCTTCATCACTGTAACAAATGAAATCAAATTGATGATAAAATTTTCACATTATTTATGAAAACACAAGAGTTAGTGTGTGCGCTTTTATTTAAAGAATGAAATACTAGAATGTGTTTTAGTAATTAAAGAATAAAAGACGAAGTGTGTGACGTTTTTAACTACCACACTTTTATTCTTCTTTTCTTTTTTTTTTGTTAAAAAAAATCTAAGAATACAAAGACGAAGAAGATGAAAGTTGAAATTATCAAATTACCCTCAACAAATATGTGTAATGATAATATTAGGAGTAGATGATGTATGATGAGTTATTTTGGTAAGTACATTAAGCATTTATAGCTTTTACCCTTTTTTTTTCTCTAAAATTTTAGAAAGTATTGCACGACTGGGGTGATGAAGAATGCATTGAAATACTAAGAAAATGCAAAGAGGCTATTCCTCAAGAAACAGGTAAGGTGATCATCGTAGATGCGGTTGTAGGACAGGAAGATCATGAGTTTAAAGATGTCGTATTGATGCTTGACATGGTCATGATGGCTCATACAAGTAAAGGAAAAGAGCGAACGCTGAAAGAATGGTCGCATGTGTTCACCGAAGCTGGATTTACTCGTTACACTGTAAAACATGCTCGAACCTATCATTCCGTAATTGAAGTTTATCCTTGAATCCCGATCAAGAGTATGTTATTGTAACAATAAGAAAATTCCAAATTTAGCATTCGTATTCAGAATAATATAGTTGAAATTATGTCTTTGTTTCAAATGTTTGTAACGAGCATACGGTAACTCACGCTTTGCTGCTGAATAGTTTTAAATAAGCTTCTTATGTTGTACTGTAGTCACTTAAAACGTTTTATTTTCTTTACCAATTAAATTTAGAGTGGAACCCGTGTAAAGCTGTATGCTCAGCTTTACAAAGAATATTAGCGCTTAGGCTCATCCTAACCATATATATTTCGAAAATCTTTTTAGCAAGATAAAGTCTTTGGAATGTAAATATTTAAATCTCTTTTTTGTTTATTTTATTTTATTTTTTTGAACGAAATTAATTTGTTTAATTAAGATGACACTTTTACTGTTTTGTTTATATTTGATAGTTGGGGATGGAAATGACATGAATTTAGTTAAAAACTATAAGAATGCTTTATAAAAGCTAATTTTTTGTTAGCTTGAAATTATTAATAATATTAACACTTAGCAGTGACTTGTATCGCGCTCTGTTATATTTTTGCCAAATGTATTTTAGTTAAATTTTAATTGTGTAATGAAGATGACTCTTTTGTAGTGTCTTTTTTGCGTTTGATAGACGGGGATATGATGGAAAATGATATTTTGAATTTAGTTAAGAAACTATGAGAATGAATTATAAAAGCTATTGTTTTTTAGACGAGGGTTTTATGAAATGGGGCATTTACATATATTTTTGCAAAATTTTAAAATTACATCAATATTTTTTCAAGATTTATAATTACTTCACTATCCTTTCAAAACTTTAAAATAAATATATATCCAAAACACATTATCACCATCTTAAAATAAAACTCTTTTATATGAATAATATTTAAGATGTTATTTTACATTTTTACCCTTCTCCTTTAATTAAACAAACACAAAGTTTTATACGATTTTAGTGCATGTGAGATTCAAATAAAAGGGTCAATTAACTAAAACACCAAACATCCATATTTTTTTTAACACATGCATTAAAGTCATTGTAATTGTGCATTAAAAACTTGTGTTTTGAAAAAATATGAAATTTTTGATGTTTTAGTTGAGTAATATGGAATTGATCATTTTATTTGAATCTCACCTGCACCAAAATCCATAAAATTTTGTGTTTGTTTAATTAAAGAAGAAGGGTATAATGGTAATCATTTTAAAAGGTAATTGGTAAAATTAAAGAAGGGTAAACAATTTTAGTATACAAAACTTTCAAATTTATCATATAAAGTAATGATGTTCTAAACAATACATTTTCGCGACATATTAGGATATATACGACACAACTCTTTTATCGGAGAACAAAATAATACTACCTCCGTCCCAAAAATAATTGTCTCTTTGACTTTTTGAAGTCTCTTTTTTTCAACTTTAATCTTAAATATTTTTGTTTGTGTTATATAATAATTTATGCAAAATATATGAATGGATTGATTTTTAAATATTTTTTCATTAATATAATTTTCATCAAGTATTATATAACACATATAAAAATATTAAAGATCAAAGTTGAGAAATTAAAACTTTAAAAAGTCAAATGAGGACAATTATTTTGGGACGGAGGGAGTACAATATTTAATTTAACTAATATACATATAGCCAAAATATGACAGAGCGGAATACTATTCATAAGAAATATCTTTGTTCTGTTATATTTAACTTTCGAAAAACCCTTTCAAAGAATAGGTAATTTTCATAAAGGAGATTTACACCTATATCCTTGAAAAAATATAAAATTCCACAAATATCCTTGAAAAAATATAAAATTAAAGAAGGGTAAACAAATTTAGTATACAAAACTTTCAAATTTATCATATAAAGTAATGATGTTCTAAACAATACATTTTCGCGACATATTAGGATATATACGACACAACTCTTTTATCGGAGAACAAAATAATACTACCTCCGTCCCAAAAATAATTGTCCTCTTTTGACTTTTTGAAGTCTCTTTTTTTCAACTTTGATCTTAAATATTTTTGTTTGTGTTATATAATAATTTATGCAAAATATATGAATGGATTGATTTTTAAATATTTTTTCATTGATATAATTTTCATCAAGTATTATATAACACATATAAAAATATTAAAGATCAAAGTTGAGAAATTAAAACTTTAAAAAATCAAATGAGGACAATTATTTTGAGACGGAGAGAGTACAATATTTAATTTAACTAATATACATATAGCCAAAATATGACAGAGCGGAATACTATTCATAAGAAATATCTTTGTTCTGTTATATTTAACTTTCGAAAAACCCTTTCAAAGAATAGGTAATTTTCATAAAGGAGATTTACACCTATATCCTTGAAAAAATATAAAATTCCACAAATATCCTTGAAAATTTCGTAATTATTTTAATGTCTTTCTAAACTTTGTGTTTGTTAAATTGAAGGAGAAGGGTAAACAATTTTAGTATACAAAACTTTCAAATTTTTGACGATATAGTAAATACGGTAATCAATTTAAAAGGTAACTAGTAAAATTAATTACATGTTATTTTTTATTTTTATTTTTATTGTGGCATGGAAATATAATAATAATCTTTCCATGTCATTATCTTCATCAAACGCAAAAGAAAGCATCTTCAGACCTTCGTTGTCACGAAATACAATTTCTTCAAAATTGACAAATTGATATGAAGAACAAGAACTTTGAGCCGCAGCAGCAAGAAGAAATGTGGCCCTACTTATATCAAGTTCATTATGGCAAGAAAACGGATAAATGAAAATGCATCAAACTTATAGTAACGACGATATAATTAACATAAATCATTCAATACCAACACAATGATGTACATTACCATAATCCTAGTTGCAGATTTTTATACTAATGCAAAGAAAAAGTGAAGATTTTTATACTAAGGAATGTGGCTCTACTTATATCAAGTTCATTATGGTTTGGTCGGAATTACTCACCTAAAGTACGAGCCCTAGGTTGTATGACAAGTGGAATTGGTGGAATTTCATCTCTCATGATGGCGTATGAAAAGGTTTACGAACAAAAAGACGAAGAAATAAGATAGACTAAAGAAAGCTACAAAAAGAAAAAAAATGCTCACTTGATAGGAATCTAGTGAGTTAGACCAAACGAAATAGAAAACGAAACCTGGACTATTCCCCGACATCGGCGCCAAAAACTTGATGCGGCGGTTACAATATTGATGCTTTACAACCCCCTAGGATGTGCACCTAACTGTTGTTTTGTAGTATAGGTAAGACCGGGTGAAGATCGTTCTCTAGGAGAATACTGAAGTATGTTTGAGATGTATGATAGTTTGATCTAAAAATGGAGGAAGATTGTTTTTGGTATTTTTTATTTTGATGAAAGCAAGTAAATTACCGGGGTTTTGAGGAGTTTGTTTTAAGACTAATATTTAACGTAAATTGCAAAAAAACGTTAATAAACAAGAAAAGTAAATTCTGGTGTAAATCAATGGGAGGTAAAGGCGTATTTACCTAGGGTGCATCACACCTTTCTAGCTATCCAATTCTACCTATTGATTGTCATTTCTTGATTAACTGTATGCTTGGGATTCTTATGTAACAGTTAGCATGTGATGGCCAGGTTTCGTAGCTTAAGCTAGAGGGTATACCTAGTTACTATATTGCTAACTAGAGGGACGTGAAAACTAAAGGAACGAGTTATCCAGGTATCTGCCCTGTGTTCTTGGCGATTATCTAGAAGGACAAATGTTAATCAAGTATCGCATACAATCTATTATAACCGATTAATTAGAGGGACAGATACTAATCAGGTTTCGTAATTAATCTCAGGAATCACAAACACACAATCAATCAAGAAATCAATAGAAAGCAAGAATTTCAAAATAAATTAAACAAGTTTTCTGCAAACTGTAAGTAAATACTAGGTGATCTACCCTAGCTTAACAATTGAAGAAGAAGCAAAAGACATAATCAGACAAACAAAGATAAACATAATTGATTGATTAATCAAATAACTTACCTTTTCTATACATATGAGTGAGGCTAAAAGATCTGAGAAATAGCTGAAAATCGTCTAGGGTTTGTCACCCAAAAATTCTATACATATAACCGATTAATTAGATAGAGAGATACTAATCAGGTTTCGTAATTAATCTCACGAATCACAAACAAACAATCAATCAAGAGATCAATAGAAAGCAAGAATTTCAAAATAAATTAAACAAGTTTTATGCAAACTGTAAGTAAATACTAGGTGATCTACCCTAGCTTAACAATTGAAGAAGAAGCAAAAGACATAATCAGACAAACAAAGATAAACATAATTGATTGATTAATCAAATAACTTACCTTTTCTATACATATGAGTGAGGCTAAAAGATATGAGAAATAGCTGAAAATCGTCTAGGGTTTGTCACCCAAAAATTCCACACGAAAATATGAAACAAGACAATAGTATATACAATTTTTGTATGTGTGATGGTGTCAACTTATAGCTGTGACGCCGCCAGCCCGTCGATCTCGTTTAGAGTTTTTCTTCATTGACCTTGTATGAAGGCGTCAGGCCTTGATGGTGACGTCTCCATGATGGGTTTGTTATGGCGTCATGGTGGGCATCTCCGCACACTGACCGGTCGCAAGCTGATTTAGTTATTCACTTTCTAGGAACTTCTGGTGAGGACGCCATGGATGTCGGTTACAAATCTGAAACTTGTCTTTTTCTTCCTTTTTTCGTTCAAATGAGCCCAAGTACAGTACGTTTCGAGCAAAAGCATTCCCAACACCTAAAACTAAAAACAAAACAAATTATTTATAACAATAAATAATAAAATTGCATTAAATTAAGAGCTAAATGACCCCTAAAAACCATACGCTTTTATACCTCATAATTGATATGCTTATTTAATGGTTAAGTATATGGTTAAGTAAAAAACTAAAACAGTTATCTGTTACACTGTTTTCCTTCAGACCATTCACGCTTAGTGGATTTGTACATTTGTTGTTTTAATTTAAATTTATTGCTCTTACAAATTTACATGATGGGTGTCTGGACTCAAGATGTTATCTTTACAACTTCAAAAAACGCACTCCGAATACACAGATGTCCAGTACTTCAATCGATATGATATATAAGAGAAAAACCGTAAATCTTGGTTAACATTCATTTGCTTGAATAAAAAAACCAACGAAAAATTTAACAACTCTTCGCCTTTGTTGTTGGCCTCTAAGTCTTATTTGTGGTGTGAGAAGTTGTCTAAGAGAATGTAACTTGATCAATAAGAACTTTCAGGTCAATCGAAACAACTTATCAATTTATTTAGGGAAATTTGCATATCTAACATCGAAAATGACATTTATGTTCAATTTGACTCAACTTTCTAACATTTTGCTAAAACTAAGAGTTTTTTTTTTTTCTTTTCAATATTACGATATTGCCCCAATCATTGTGTACTTTAATATATTTAATAGGTGATTAAGGATCAAAAATGCACACAACTATCTTATTAGCGTCTGCACACTAGAATAACATTATCAAAACTATACACTTTCTAGACCTACATCATTACGAAGTATTACGGAAAAATTGCGAAACGAATCTCTCTTTTTTTACTACCTAAACAGAATAGTTGTTTAATACAAAATAAACTGTTGTTGTGATACTATTACGAAGCGTATAAATATCCGAATATTGAAAAAGTTTCATGCAAATCAATAATTCCCATAATCATGCATATATTTAACTCACAAAATAAAGATCCATTAATATATTTTGAGATTACCCCATACATTTTCTAGACATACATCATTACGAAGTATTACTACGGAAGAATTGCGAAACTAATCCCTCTTTCTTGTTACTACCTAATCTAAATAGGTGCCTAATCCAAAATGAACTGTTGTTGCGATACTATTACGAAGCGTATAAATATCCAAATATTGAAAAAGTTTCAAGCAAATCTTTAATTCATATAACCATGCATATATTTAACTCACAAAATAAAGATCCATTAATATTATGTAAATGTAATCACAAAAATTACAAAAGACAATTGGTGATCTAAGAGTAAGGATCATAAATCATCTTTGTTTATGCCGTTATTTGATTCTCCTCACGTTGCTATTTTGTTGTTCTTTCTCTCTCTATTGTTTCGATCAAGTATTGGATAGCATCCTCTCGGCTGTCTCTTGTTTCGATCAACATTTGTACAGTATCTTCATTCTTTTTGTTTTCTAGTTGTTACTGTTTTATCAATATGCCACGCTGCTCAATCAAAAACAATTATATGACAATTTTTTCCTTTGTTGCATTTTTCTCAATTTTTTGGAAAGACGCCCGTGTACACGCATACGTTTGGTGTTTGTGTAGATGACGAGGGACCATTGATGCTGTTTTGAACTTGTAAAGCTTTTGATGCATGTCTGATCGAGTGATATCTCATTATGACAAATATTATTCTAAGTTGAGTTTTTTAATAAACCATGGCACTTTCAAAACTTAATTAACAAAATGAGTACTTTTGAAAATATTTAATTTATAATAGTATTTATATTTTCTTCATTAATAAAACAATAGAAAAAAGGAACAAGAGCATTAAAACCTTAAAGAGACCATCTTCCTCCTCATGCACGGCTATAACATGCCATTATATTCTTATGTTAGAAATAGTTAAGTTTTATATGCGTTTATATTGATTGTAATGTATAAAAGAAATATTAGTTTTAATTGAATTATGTTTTCACGTGGGGATTATTAGAACATAGGAGATGTTTTAGATTTTTGAAATGAAAGCTTTTGTTTATTGATTTAAATTCCTTGACTTTTTTGTACTCTACAATTGCATTACACCATCTGCCTTTTATAGGCATTATTATGTCGGTGGACTAATGTCGGTTCCTCCATCTAGTCATTTCTAGTTTTATGTTTACTAAATATCTAAAAGCACTAATCATTTATAATTAATTCTAGACTAATCTAGAAATACATTAATATTTTAACACTCCTCCTTAATGTATTTCGATGTTACTCCAAGCATATTGCGTAGGAACTCGAACTTAGGTCTTGGCAAACCTTTCGTGAAAATATCTGCAATTTGTTCTTCAGTCTTGCAGTAGTGTAGCTCAATCTCCTTTTTAGCAGAGACTTCTCGTAGAAAGTGATACTTGATGGCAATATGTTTTGTTCTACCGTGAAACACGGGATTCTTTGCCATTGCAATTGCCGACTTGTTGTCACAGAATATCTGGGTGGCTTCATCTTGTTTCTCACCCATGTCTTCTAGAATCCTCCTCAGCCATATTGCTTGATTAACTGAATTTGCAGCTGCTATATATTCGGCTTCTGCTGAAGATTGCGCCACCGTATCTTGTTTTTAGACGCCATGAGAATATACCGGATCCAAGTGTGAATACATATCCAGAAGTACTTTTCATGTCATCCACTGATCCGGCCCAATCACTATCTGTGTATCCATAAAGCTTTGACTTTGTAGTAGGCTTGTACCATATTCCATAATCTTTGGTGCCTTGCAAGTATCTTAATATTCTTTTTGCAGCCCCATAATGTATTTGAGTAGGATTTTGCATGAACCTGGATAGCAGACTATTTGCGTACATTATGTCTGGTCTTGTTGCGCTTAGATCTGAGACTTCAATGAGACTTCGAATCTTGAAGCGTCAGCCTTCTCAGATCCATCTTCTTTCTTCATCTTCTCGTTGACGACAAGAGGTGTGGCTACGGTTTTACAACCGTATAGTTTAAATTTTTTCAGGAGGTTTTCAGTATATTTCTTTTGACATATGAAGATGCCATCATTTTCTTGACTAATTTCGATGCCAAGAAAATAGTGCATCAATCCAAGGTCGCTCATCTCGAATGTCTTCATCATGTCTTTTTTAAATTCTTGTATCATTCTCTCATTATTTCCTGTATAGATAAGATCATCAACGTACAATGAAAGAATGAGAGTGTCAGAGTTACCTTGGGTTTTGATGTAGAGCGTAGGCTCAAGCCTCTCCTAAATCCGAACTTGTGAAGTAGCTGTCAATACGACTATACCAAGCTCGTGGAGCTTGTTTAAGTCCATATAAAGCTTTTTTTAGCTTTAGGACCTGATCTTCTTTTCCTTTTTTGACGAACCCTTGTGGTTGCTCCACGTATATTTCTTCTTCAAGAAATCCATTTAGAAATGCTGATTTTACGTCTAGCTGATGAATCTTCCACCTTCGTTGAGCTGCCAATGCCACAAGTGCTCTTATAGTATCAAGTCGAGCTACAGGTGCGAAAGTTTCGTTGTAGTCGACTCCAGGTTGTTGTGAATAGCCTTTAGCCACCAACCTTGCTTTATGTTTTTGTATGGAACCATCGGGGTTAAGTTTTGTTTTGTAGACCCACTTAACTCCAATGATTTCTTTATCTTTGGGAAGATCAACTAACTCCCATGTGTTGTTCTTTTCGATCATTTTAATTTCTTCATTCATCGCCATCACCCATTTTTCGTCTTTGGCTGCAACTTCATAGCTTTCAGGTTCTACAGATGTGAAGTTACAAACTTCAGGGCACTTCTCATAGATTTCAGCTAAAGCTTTGACTCTTCCAGTGTTGACTCGGACTTGAATCTTCTTGCTCCAAAGATTGTGCTGATGACGGAGACGTTGGTGTAGCTGGACTCGTTTCACCTGTACTTGTACTTTCTTCTCCTCAAGAATGCTGAGTTTGTGGTGTCTGTTCAATTTGGAGTCTCCATAGATATCTGTGGTAGATATGCTTGTTTTTCAACTTTGTCTTCCTTCCAATTCCAAGAAGCGTCTTCATCAAACTCCACATCTCTGCTGATCACGAGCTTTTTGGTCTTCAAGTTATAGACTCGATAGCCTTTTGATTTTGAGCTATAGCCCATGAATATTCCTTTTTCTGATTTTTCTTGGAGCTTGTGACGTTTCTCTTTTGGAATATGGATGTAGCAGATACATCCAAATACTCTTAGATGTTTTTTGAAGGTTTCATACCACTCCAAGCTTCAATTGGAGTTTTATTTTCTACAACTTTAGTTGGACATCTATTTAGCAAGTATACAAGCGTGTACACAGCTTGACCCAGAAACTGTTTGGAAGGCCTTTTTCATGTATCATTGTTTTGGCCATTTCCATTACAGTTCTGTTTTACGTTCGAAACACCATTTTGCTCAGGAGCATAACCAACTGTTAGTTGGCGATTTACTCCTTCATCTTCACAGAATTTATTAAATTCTTTAGAGGTGTATTCCGTTCCTCTATCGCTTCTTAGTGTTTTTATGAAATGACCACTTTTCTTTTCAACAAAAATTTTGAATTTTTAAATATAGTAAAACTTCGATTTTTCACGCATAAAATAAACCCAGGTCATTCTAGAATAATCATCAATAAAGAGGATAAAGTACCTGGATTGATTTTGAGATGGGGTCCTCATTGGTCCACATACGTCGATGTGTACCAACTCTAGTATGTCCCTTGCTCTCCAAGCTTTGTCACGAGGGAAAGGTTTTCTATGTTGCTTGCCCATCATACGCTTTCACATGTGTCGGATTTCTGTATGCTTGCAAGTCCCTCATCATATTTTTTGTTGAAGAATTTTTAATGCGTGAAAATTGAAGTGGCCAAATCTTCGATGCCATAGCCATGATTCATCTACTTGAGCTTTCATGGTCGTGTCTCTGATATAATGTCAGCGAAGTGGAAAATTTCTATTTTCCATTCGGACTTCGGCAATTAATTTGTTATTATTTTTCTTATCACGAATGACGCATGACTCATCTTCAAAGTGAAGAGAGTAGCCATGCTCCATCATTTGTCCAACACTTAGTAAATTACTTGCTAGGCTTGGAACTAGAAGAACATCATTAATGGAACGAGTACTGTTATTAGTTTGAACAGCTATCGTACCTTTTCCTTTTGTATCGACGAGTGCTCCATTTCCCAATTTGACACGGGACTTTACTGTT
The DNA here is from genome assembly GCA_910596185.1 of Chrysanthemum makinoi. NCBI lineage: Eukaryota > Viridiplantae > Streptophyta > Magnoliopsida > Asterales > Asteraceae > Chrysanthemum > Chrysanthemum makinoi. The sequence goes on from OU343222.1 coordinate 146,452,021, forward strand.
GTGTTGATGCTGCTGAATAAATTCTCATCTCCGGTCATGTGGTTACTGCGCCATGTCGATGAACCAAGTATCTTCTTTTTGCTCGTTCGCAACATGGCAAGCATAGAATAGGCGCTTGTTGTTTTCCAGTGTATCTTCGTTTTCTTCCGTGTAGTTTGCTCGAAGATTTTGTTTTAAACGACAATCTTTCTCCAGATGTCCAAATTTTTGATTGTTGCATTTTGGTTTTCCTTTGTGGAAACAATCTTTTTCCAAGTGGTTTGTTTTTTCACAAATACCACATGGAGGATAACTTTTTCTTCTTTGATCAAACCGGTTCTGGTTTTCTCTTCCTCTTGATTTTTCTTCAAAATTTCTTTTTCCCCCATTATTAGATTTTTGAGACCTTACTTTGAGTTTAGACTGAAAGGCACTTTCAAGTGAGTCATCACTTCGCCGACTCAGTCTAGCCTCATATGCTTCAAGAGAGCCAATTAGTTCTGTTACTGAAAGAGTCTCAATATCTTTTGACTCTTCAATAGCAGTAATGACATGATCATATTTATCAGTCATTGTGATTAGTATTTTTTGAACAATTCTTTTATCATTTATGTCATCTCCATAGGCTCTCATTTGATTTACTATCTCTTTAATTCTAGAGTAGTAATCTTTTACGGTCTCAAAATCTTTCATTTTTAAATTTTCAAAATCCCGTCTTAGAGTTAGAAGTTTGACGGATCTCACCTTGGCACTTCCTTGAAACTCTTCTTGAAGAATTTTCCACGCCTCCTCTGCTGTCGTAGCTCCCATGATTCGTGGAAAGATAGATGGTGTCAAGGCTTGTTGAATGTAACCTAGAGCGGCTGCATTTCTTACAACATTTTTGTTATGTTTTTCTTGTTGATCCGCGGGCAGAGTTTTGACATCGCTTGGAATTTTAAATCCGTCTTCAATAATATCCCACAAGCTTTGAGCTTGGAAATATGTCTTCATTCGGATACTCCAAAAATCATAGTTATCGCCATCAAAGATGGGGATAGGAATATTGTATGCACCAGCGGTAGTCATGGTATACTCGAATAAACGCCCGATCTAGCTCTTGATACCAATTGTTAGAAATAGTTAAGTTTTATATGCGTTTATATTGATCGTAATTTATAAAAGAAATATTAGTTTTAATTGAATTATGTTTTCACGTGGGGATTATTAGAACAGAGGAGATGTTTTAGATTTTTGAAATGAAAGCTTTTGTTTATTGATTTAAATTCCTTGACTTTTTTGTACTCTACAATTGCATTACACCATCTGCCTTTTATAGGCATTATTATGTCGGTGGACTAATGTCGGTTCCTCCATCTAGTCATTTCTAGTTTTATGTTTACTAAATATCTAAAAGCACTAATCATTTATAATTAATTCTAGACTAATCTAGAAATACATTAATATTTTAACATCTTAACGTGATCGAATTTCAACCCTCATTGTGCCCTGATTGTCATTTTCTTTACCGCTGGTCCATAGTCGTTTCCGTAATTTTTTTCTCGGTCTCCCACTCTATCAGGTTTGATTACCTTTAAGCCCTTGTTTTCTATTTGTCTTCTCAAAGATGAGGAAAAGTATCATTATATTTCATTGTAACAAGAATATGGAACTTGAATTAGATAGTCACTGGACATCAAAAAGGAAATCAATGAAAAGCTATCTTTTTTAGAATGAAACTTCTATATCATGCAGTAATGTAAAGTTATCTTGTTGATAAAGCATCCATTTGATTTGTACCAGGTTGTTAGTTTTTGTAACTATGGCGTCAAAGCAGGTAATAGAAAACCAATTAACTAATGAAATTTCTTCTATTCTTTTACCTGGTAATTTTTCTTAGTTCAAGAACTGCAAAAGTTTCAAGAGAAGATGTCAAGATGAAACTATGTGCGGAGTTTTTTTTTAGCTAAACTATACTAGTCCAACCAATTTGTGCAGCGCATCTACATATATTTTATTTGACAGCTAAAGAATCCAATGAATTAAAACACTTTAGCAAGGTGCTAACCGCTATCGGAAAGATTACAAGGTAATTTTACATGCGGACAAAGGATCGCTGATCCAATCTAGCCACAAAGGATTATTTTTCCTATTCCATTATGCATAATCTATGAATATGCTAAGTGTTCTTGAATAACTGGACTCTGTAATTTTTATGAAACTATGTGATCCATGGAGTTCTTATAACAATGTGTTCAATATAGGGCATACCATTGCATTTTATGCATCATGTTGAATTATAACAATTTGTGCATCTACGGATCCAAGGGTGTAGTGTCACGGTGTCAAGGCCACAACCTAAGAAGTTTTATTGGACTAGTAGTTTATGCAAAAGTTATTAAGTCATTCATATTCCATTGCTTCCAAAATCTTTATATTAGTAGCTCGATTGGGGTATGACGACCAAAGTCAATTTACTAATTGTGCAGCATCATAATGAAGACATGCAGTTAAATCACAAAACAATATAGCATAAAGTACAAAAAAAAGTCAACATGTATAGTATTCCATCAGTCTGTAATGGAAAACCCTTATATATGAAACGTGGGTCAAATTTATTGTCCATTCAAATATACTACGTAACATATTATTATAAATATTTTTAAAAGTACTCATTTTGTTAATTAAGTTTTAAAAGTGCAATGGTCAATTAAAAAACTCTTCTAAGTTTACTATCTTAAGAAACGTATTTAGTTTTATTTACATCTACTCGATCGACTTGCACACAACCCAACATCACGATTTTCTAATCGCTAACCCATCCCTACATAATTAATATATTGTGAGTTGGAAATGGTAGATAAATCGTTCGGTGGCTATTGCTGAGTATCTTATTATTTGATGGCCCAACATGTTTTGCCTTTAATACTGTATTATGTCAGACGTGATCTGTTTTGGAGTTGTGCTGAAATTTAATTTGGAAGATTTCACGTGATTCATGTATGTCTTGAGTTACTCAAGCAAGAAACTCCTTATCTAGCTATCACTGCCGTAGCTGAGATTTTAGAGGCCATGTACCAAAAGTTATGTCCGTAACCGTATATAACAGTCAAACATATATCATATCAACTATTGAAAAAGAAATCCAGTATTTTAACCATTGAGCTTCACTTTTAGCAAATATACACAACATAAAAGCATATATCATTAACAATTTTTTTTGAAAGAAAATTTTGAGGCTCTAAATACATAAGGAGGTATATATTTTAAGGCTCAGAATCATTCATCTCGCACACCCTCATATATGGCTCTGTTAGCTATACGAACTTCCTTTTCTTATATGTGTATATTTTAACAATCTTTTTTTTTTTTTTTTTTTTTTTTTTTTTTTTTTTTTTTTTTTTTCTCTAAAATTTTAGAAAGTATTGCACGATTGGGGTGATGAAGAATGCATTGAAATACTAAGAAAATGCAAAGAGGCTATTCCTCAAGAAACAGTTAAGGTAATTATCGTAGATGCAGTTTTAGGGCAGGAAGAGTTTAGAGATGCCGTATAGATGCTTGAGATGGTCATGATGACTCATACAATTAAAGGAAAAGAGCGAACACTAAAAGAATGGTCGTATGTGTACATCGAGGCTGGATTTACTCGTTACACTGTAAAATGTATTCGAACCTATCAATCCATTATTGACGTTTATCCTTGAATCCCTATCAAGCTAGAGCCTGTTATTGTAACAATATGAAATTTTCAAATTTCGCATTTGTATTTTCAGAATTATATGTTGAATGTCTTTGTTTCAAATGGTTTTAATAATGTATTACTCTATGATAAAGAGTTGTTGATCTGTTATATATATGTTAAGGTTAAGAGCATTGCTATATTCTTTTAATTTTTCTTCCTACTTATTTTCTTACTCACTTAAAATATGACAATTGAATTTCACTTATTCTCTCTGATTATTTCATCCCATCAGTTTTCCATGTGTCATAACTTCATAGATAGACATACAAGTATGAAGATTTTGTAGAAACATTTAGCCTTCTTCGTATGTTAATATGTTAGGGAAATGTGTTGTTTAGAACGCCAGTTTCATATAACTTATTATATATAATGAAGTGACATCGATGTTTCATTTTTATATATAATCCTAATTAAACGCGAACAAGTGTAATCCATACAACTTTATAATAAATGATAATGAAGTGTGTGTTTAGATGTGTACTTATACAGTAGATTATATTTTTATGAGTACTATATTTGCAAGTTAAATAGAGTCATTTTTATTTAATATGTAAGCGATTATGCATGCATGGTTAGAGAATATTTATTAAATATGTAAGTGATATACGGAGTATATGGTTAGTAGAAATGAATCTTTCATAAGTTTATAACTCAGTAATATACTCTCTGATGATTCCAGTGAGTTTGTGATTAGGAATGTGACAAACCACTAGTGTTGAAAGAAATCTAATAAATCAATGTAAATAAAGGATCAAATATTCAAATATAAACTTGGCTCCTTCTTTAGAAGTCTAAAAGGGAACCTGAAGTGACATGTGTTATTTTCTTTTCCTTCTCTATTCCCACTATCCCATCAATCCACTAAATGATATTGGTCGCAATTCTCGACACGACACGATAAATGACACGAACCCGACATGAAGTTAAAGATGTTTGGGTTGAGGATAAACAAGTTTGGGTCAAAAAAGGGTCAACCCGTCTAACCCGTTTAATAAACAGGTCGTGTTTGGGTTTAGTAAGTACGTATTAAACAGGTCAACCCGTGAACCCGTTTAAGTATATAAGATCTTAAAAAGAAAATATATAACCTGGTTTTATGTTGGATGTTGATTAATTGTATTTTGTTATCTACTTAGTATGAGTGAATTATAATTTTATACCTTAAATATCATGAAAATTGACGCTTATAATTCAGAAAATTATCGAATAGTTATTTGTATGTTATTATTATCATATTTTAGATCTTTATATCAATTTTTGCGTTTAAATTAGTTAAATCGACAAACCACCAACTTTATTCACTGCTTCACCTATTTACTTAAATGAGTTAAACAGGTCACAAATGGGTTACACGTGTAATGCAGGTCTGGGTTAGGGTTGAGTTTTTTTGACACGGTTAATAAATGGGTCGTGTTTGGGTAAAGGCTATATTAACCCGTCAACACGCGAACCCGAATAGATTAACACGAACACGACTCGATTGCCACCCCTACTAAATGATAATGAAGTGTGTGTTTAGATGTGTATTTTTATACAATAAAGAGTAAACTACACCGTTCGTCCTTGTGGTTTGCGTTGACCGCAGGGTTTAGTCCTTTGACCAAAAAAATTGCACCCTACGTCCTTAAGTGTGAAACGTTATGCACCATTAGTCCTTTGACCAAACGACGTTAAGTTTGACCGTTAAAAACCCATCATGTGACTTGCACATGAGGGTAAATTCGTCATTTCAACACCATAAGGACGAACGGTGCAAAGACGAACGGTGTAGTTTATGGAAATGACAAAATTACCCTTTAATTTTCCATCTCCTTTCTTCCCCTGTACTTTTCACTGTGAATTTCTATTCCCTATTAAGAAATTATTCATCATTTCAAGATGTGCTTACCCATATTTAATTGAACCTCAAAAATGAAGTTTAAAATACACACACCTAATCACACATTATTATCATAAAAAAAAAGAAAAGTATTTTTTTCCTCATAAACAACCAACCCATAAAAATAAAACACCATCACCAAAAGTCTAAAATCAGCAATAACAACCACCATTTTTTTCCATTAAACTGTTTAGTAATAGACTATTGGTAGAGATTCAAAAAAAAATTAAAGTGGTTCCCTTTTCTGTTGTACATACTAACATACACAACTGAATATACAAGTTTATAACAAAAAACTAAAATCAAAATTTCATCTCTTGTTTTATGGCTTTCACATCCCACATCAGATTCTATAATTCCCGTCGCCGCCGCCGCACAAACCACCGCCACCATGTCCATGGCCGCCACCGTTACATCCACCAATCTCCGATAACTCTCAACAACCACCATATCATTAAACTCAAAACTTACTCATATCATTAAACTCAAAATGGGTTTGTTTTTCTTTAAAATTCTTTACTTTTTCTTTTAACCATAGTTTCATTTTAGCCGCAAATCTACAAAACCCTTAAATGGTTTGTTCTAAAAATCTTTTCTTAAAAATGGGGCTCTTTTTCTGTTAAAAAAAAACAAAAAACACTTTTAAGATTGCTTTTAAGATTGCTTTTTTGCAACAAAACTTTTATGGTCGACTAGAACAATTTATACCATAACATACTCATTTTCTTATAACCAAATCTCCAACAACAATCACAACAATAACAATAACATCAACGACCAAAAAAAAGAAATCAAATAAAACCTTACAAATAGGAATCGATTGGAAGGATAACAAGCAAAGCTCGACTTCTGATTTCCCAGCAAATCCACACACCAAACGGATCTATACCAAGGGTTACAATACTATTATAGTGAGGTTTGAGAGGGTGTGGATCTTGCTGAGAGTCGAGTGTCAATAAATAGAAAAATATAGGGAAAGCCTTCGAATCTCTTTTGGTCATAGAAAATGAGAAACAACC
>OU343222.1:146461121-146476008 GCA_910596185.1 Chrysanthemum makinoi
ACAACTCGCAAAAAACCGAAATCACACAACTCACATCCCCAAAAGATACCTTCGAACTCAGGTTCTTCACAACCAAACACTCTAATTCTTACTTAGCCATATGGTAATTTTTCGATGAACTGAAAAGTTACTTTTTTTAGCATTCGGTGATTAACACTTACTTTGATGAACATTATGTGGTGAAAACTTACTTGATAATCATTCTATGATGAAAAATTGCACATCCAAAGTTTTGTTCATCATAGTTTTAAACATTGTTAAAACTATCACACTTTGATTTTTTCATCAAAGCTTGTGTAACACCCCCAATTCTGGATCGCATCGAAAGCATACAACTTATAGGTGCTACTCAATTGGTGTCAGAACACAAAGTATAAAGAATGGTTTTACCCCAACCATTTGGAAGAAATTTCATAATAAAAAATATTAAGTTTACAATTTTCAAAAATAGTGCGGAAATAAAGGTCCATAAAGATAAAGTGGTCAAAAATATATCAGAGAAGTCTATGACCATGTCATGCTATTCACCAAGCTCCTTCAAAGTTATGCATCAATAAAGATCAAGCACCTGAAATAAAACATGCTATAATGTCAGCCTGAAAGGTTGAGTCAATTCATAGGTTTAGTAGTAACGCGGTTGATCACAAGATTTCAAGTTTAAGATACAATGGGTCACGTTGTTGCACCCAAGAGATAGTGGACCACGTTGTTGCACCCATATGTCAAGTAGTTACTATTGCACTTAGCTCATGAAACTCAAGCGTTAACAGTGGGTATCAAATTAATGATATGAGAAAGTTTCCCTGGTAAGTATCTTGCCGAATACCTAGGAGACTCAAATATAGTACGTTTGTCTGCGTATCCGGTCAACACAAACGAGATTCGTCAAATCCTATAAGCCTATATCATTATATTCTCGCTCATTCGCAAGTGATTAATGGTTCATGATGTAGGGACTTAATTTTGGAAATAGGGAAAGGATGTGACAATTCAACCGACCAATAAAAGATAACTAAGGAGTAAGAAAGTCTAGGTGAACATGCTTTTAATTATCATAAGAACACACTCATATAATCCATAGCTTTTATTTTTATTTAGTTTAATTAGTTTTAATTTACTTTGTTTAGTAGTGTAATTGGTAAATTACCAAACCCTCACTCTTCAAACCCCGAGATTCTACTTGCTTTCATTAAAAAAAAAGCCAGACATTAGACCAAGCAGGAACCGAGGATCAAAGTTCCATTGATTCATCTATCTCAAATAGGGAAAAAACGGAATCAAGAAGGGTCAAGCGAGCTCGAAAGGGGTAGCGGTCGTTAAATTCGCTAGGAGCTCTGGCGACAGCGAAACTAAAGCTTCACCTTGGTCCACTTTCGTCCATCACTAAAAAAAAAAACTACAAAGAATCACCCTCACCCTTACCTTTTCGTCATACATCTCTACTAGCATCTCTATTCCCCTAGAGAATGATCAACCCCCTGGGCTTGCCTATACTACAATGCAACGATTAGGTACACTGCCTAATAGGTTGTAAAGCTTGCTCACAGAAAAGGAAGTCTTTTGACCCCGAACCACGCATCAAGTTTTTGGCGTTGCTGCCGAGGAGTAGAATAGCTAGTTAGGTTTCTATCTCGATTAGGTTTTGATAACATCAAATAGTCCTGAATATTAAGTGTCAATTTCCCACGATAATGCTCGTTATTTATATCATTTATATGGATTTAAGCTTGTTTTCCATTGTTTTCCACTTTCAGGTAAATTACGAGCATTTGAGCTAAAGAGACGCGGAAATGGAAACATTACTAAATATTTATCACAGTATGCCTATTTTGAAGAAGTTACGGCGTAACTCCTCTCTCACATTCCGCCGTAACTATTGCGTGACCCAGAATACCAACTTATCAAGAGGTTACGGCATAACTCTTCCCAAAGGTTATGACGTAACTCAATTAGGTCAAAAGAGGTTCCACGCCGCTGATACTTACGCCGTAACTACTGCATCACTTACGACGTAACGATGTTTATTGAAGACTACGGCATAACCACTAATAAGGTTCGCCCGTAACTAGCAGATCTAGTGCATTTGAAGAAATAGAAGGTTACAGGTAACTCCTATATTGATTCGCCGTCACCCGACACGGCCTATAAATACCCCACAATTCCGGCATTTCTAATCATCCCATTCCACACACAACACGAGAGCGTGGGAAAAAGCTCAATGCAGGTTTAGGGGAGCATACGGAGCTGTTTCCAAGGGAGAAGTCACTACATTACGATAAGCTTTAGCGTTTTATGTTTCTTTTACTTTCAATTCATGTATTTCGTACCTTTGAATATTGAATTGATTTGCATGATTAATATGAGCGGCTAAGCACCCTTTGGTGCTATCCTAGTTATGATTCCTTAATTGTTTTGTTTGCGTTTACCTTTACTTCCATACAATTATTTCTAAGTGTATGCATGCATAGTTCATTGGTAGTCACCCTTGGTTAGGTAGTTTTGAATGGCGGTAGAGGCCAATTGCCTAGGAGATATGACCAACTGACCCTAGGTGAGCGGACTGAGACGGGAAGGGTAAGATATGACCAGCGGCGACCCTTTCTACTTAATTGTGCGATTTGACCAACTGATCACCTATCGTTTGGATGAACTTAAGAATGGGGGGTGTAGTGTCTAAGTTACTAACGGCCGGGCACTCACTATTTTGAATCTAGCATGTAGCGGTACTTAATGACTTGGCTTAGGGGACCGGGAACAAGCGGGACTTATGACGGTGCGCAGTGATTTCTCCTGTGGTGGCATCTTCTTGATAGGTTAGGGCGAATTGACCAAATGTTGTCCTCTCTAATTTGACCCCACCTAAAGTAATTGGAAGTAGGTAGACGTAGACATAACTAGCTAGGAGGATTGACTAGGTTAGCACAACTATTCCTCTATTGATTTCCCTTAATCCTTTTACCTGCTTTTATTTTATTCTGCATTAGTAGTTTAATTAATTATATCCCTATTGAAACCATTATTATTCTGTGACAATTAGACTTAGTAATAATCCAACACACATAGCTCTTGGGGCGACCTCGGCTTTACCATTTACTACACTACTTGCGGCCGGGTACCTGCCCGTTAGTGCATAAGGGTAGACCATAGGTATAGCGAGACACTATAAATATTAAGACCTGGTCAGTATAACCTGCATCAAGTTTTTGGCTACTTGCAGGGAGTTATATTAGGATTGATATTAAGTCTTTCATTTCGTTTTTAAACTTTTCTCCCGATCATATTTCAAGTTTTCAGGTACCATGGAAGTTGTTAACATCGATGACCTCACTCTTGAGGAATACTTGGCTTTGACAAGAGCGGAACAAGAGGCGGGTCTCGTAAGACCGGCAATCGGAGCGGATGTTCGCTTCGAGATTAAAGACCAATTTATGAGGGAGCTTATTAACCCTTTTACGGAAAGCAGGGGACGAAGGCATATCGCCGCGTTGAAAATGTCCTATACATCGCTAGCCTTTTCAACATTAGGCGTGTCTCATGATCTTTGTTATGCTTAGGGTATTCCCAATGACTCTTCTGGAGCGGCGGAAGATGGATCGAAAGGTTGCCGCCGGTAGTTAATACTTGGAGCTACTAAAGAAACACTTTATTCAAAGATATTGCCGCCATGAAGATTTCTAACCCGCTTTTGGAGATCCATAATTTCAAACAAGAAGGCGGCGAAACTACGTATCAAGCTTGGGACGAGATACAACAATCTTCTTTATAAGTGTCCTACCAATGATCTGAATAACGTGAAGGTCAATATTTTCTACAAAAGAATAAACGTAACTACAAGGCAAATCTTGGGACTATCAAGGACCTATCCCAAACATGACTCCTTCCACTGCAATTGAAGCCATTCAAAAAATGGCGGACTGTAGGACCACTACGATATATCAACCTTATCATCAAACCCACTTAACAAACACAAGTATACCCACGTAAAACACAAACAGTATGCGTAGAATAGAAGAAGAATAGATAGAACGTAGTGACTTGAATGATAGATCGTGTATGTATTTAGAGAGATAAAGGAAAGAAGATGAAACAATAAGATGTTATATTGCTTCAAAGGAAAAACACACACACACATTCAAGCACACCCCTCAAATGAGACTTTGAGAGGTATTTATAGTAAGAGAGATGATGCCCTAAGGCTTGGCCATGGGCCGTGAGATGGGCTTGGACATGGATTGGGTTACATGAACTTATACAAGGCTAACTTAACTAAACGTCTAACCATTTAGCTTAGCCCAATCCATGAGCCCTTTGACTATTCTAGCACGATATCTAACACACGTTACAAAGTTCCTAAACGTGAATGACCATCACTTCTAATAAAACTATTAAGGCTAACAATCTCCCCCTAAGGGGTGGTCATTCAAATGATGCTCCACTTGATTAGGTCTTTACTTTTTTCGAGCTTGAACTTTGCGTGTAGATATAAAATAGTCTTGATTCTTTGTTCCTTCATGCTTTGTGATCAGATAATGTGGTTGTCTGCCATTTTCAACTTCGTTGGTTAGGCATCTCCACGTCTTTATCCACCATGCTCACACTTCTATTTGTCTTTGAGTTTCCAATGATGAAGTTCTTGAGTCTTTACACTTTGTAGATTCTTTGACATTGACGAAGAATCATCTTTAACTTTGAGTTGCCTTTGATTTTGATGAGAACTTTCATGTGTTGTTGGTATGAGCATGTGGCGAGTCTGCACGATCCATCCGCTCCGGAGCTTCCATAAGAAGAAAACATAAAAAACAGGTTAGTAATAAGCGGATTCTGGCACTTACAAGTTTGAATTTCGAGGGTGTTAGCAGCATAGTATGAAAACACGTCTCTAATTCTCACAAAGGCGTTCCGACTGGAGTCCTACAAGTGAGATAACGCGATATACGAAGTACACCTCTGATTCAGATGAGTCGCCGAGGTACACGGCATCACCCACGACTGTAGACCGTTTGAGACACACTAAGCGTAATCCACGGGGAGTTCCGAAGTGACCTCTTTGTCGAGGTCGCTTGATGTTGACTGGCAGGAGTTTCCATTCAATCACTGAAGATCACAAATGTGAAACTTCTCATAAATGTTACTGCAGATTGCTAAGATATGCGTAGGACTCTAAAATATATCACTTGTGTCCTTATAGATGAACAACAAGCGATGTCATGTCATGTGTTCCTATGAGATCTTTTGATGAATCTCGTGGCTCTAGACTCAATTAGTGCATTTTGGTTTTCTAAGCGGAGACTAGGGAGAGGGTCTCCTTCTTCAATACCAACGATCTCTAAGAGAAAGTCGATAGATTATGTAAGGTTCCCAGTGAGAATGAAACAAATCCTTTTTAGAGGAATTGAGTGGCTAGAAGGTTTAGTGCAGTCGTCCTTTGGGTCCATGACGTCTTTGTCTTCAATACCAGTGTCATCTAGTGACAACCATTAGCAGATGAATTGAACCCGGTTTCTGCCCTAAGGTTGAATATGGAGGGCTATTTCTTTTCACCCTTTTCATTACATTTCTTTTAATTCTTCAACCCCTTCTTTCTCCTTTCTCACATTACTCCTTTTTCCAATCATTCCTAAGGACTTCTAATACTAAACTATTGGTGATGTCCTTGGGTAGATCCCTCCGACTCTGGCGGATCATAGGACGAATTTCCTATCCTTAGTCACCTTATAACTCCATGACTGTCTTATTGTTGCCATAAAACCATTTTTCTTGAAAATCTCTCACTGTGTTTATGATAGAAAACATGTTTGAGACACTCCGAGAGTTTTATATTTTGGAAACACTCCCCCTATATGTGCTTATAAGTTTTGACAGAAATCTGCACATAGAGGGTAGAGTTTGCACCTTTTGAATTGATCGGCTCATGATAGACAATTCCCCACGAGACACGATTACGTTGCCTAGTTAAAGAGTTCCATTGTCAGTTTTTAGGTGACAACTAGCTCTAATAACTAACTTGAAGTTGTAAACACTCCTTGAAAAGGAGGTTAGACCCATGAAGGTGCATATCTATCACAAGTTTCTCGAGATGGTACATTTATCTTGACTTTGATTCCGTCAATTCATTGGTTCCGTCTGAGTCAAGCTCATTTTGAGATTCAAACAATGATCATTAAAATTTTTGATCACATTTTAATCACGTCTCCTCCCCCTCAAAAATAGCATATTCGTGATATTTTGATATCAACGGATTAAACAACATTTTAGAATCTTTTGGGGAGACAAACGGATTTGATTTAAGCATGAATATGGAACATTTTAGTTTTATACTCCCCTTTAATAAAGCATAATCAATTAAAGGGTTTTAGAGGGAGTTATCTTGAGCACAAAGTATTTTGAAAGATTTTGAAAAATCTTTTGAACAATCTTGAAAAGGTGCTCAAGATGATGATGATTTCTCACCATTTTTAAATGAGTGCCTTGAGCGTACACTTGATTTTTTTCTATAAAAGCATGAGTTTTGATTTGAAAAATAATCAAAAGTCATCATTTGAGTCCGGGTTTCGTACTGAAGTATACGAAAGCCATTATTTGAAGAAATTTTGAGAAACGACATGTTTTAGAAAACAATAAAGAACTCTCGCTCAAGCATCTGTACATACCCGTATCATTGTTGAATGACATTTCTAGAAATGTACAGAATATCGATTATTCGAGAGACATGTCGTGAGAAGAATATTTTTGGATTTTTTGATTTTATATTGTTTTTGTATTTTATGAAAAATTTTATATTTTTATATTTTGCTTTTGTTGGTTTTTCAAATTTTGTATTTTGTTTTGTTGGTTTTATAAAAGAAATGGAAAATCAAAGATAGAAGATAGAGAATGAAGGCGAAGAGTTCTGAAATTAGAACCCTCACGATGAAATGGGTTCAGATATTTGATTCACGCAACCAAAGAAGAAGAGTTTTCACAAATATTGAGTGTTAGAAGTATATGTTTCCTCACGGTGAGGGTGATCACTATCAACGGTTGTAGTGGTTTCTACTTCCTTATCATGATGATTTTCACTACTATACGTGTTGGTGCAAGTATCAAAAATCTTTCTGTGAGGAATCCATCTAAGACCTACGTGTTGAAAACTTTGCGTGGGTTTCCACCTAAGGTAAGATCTAGGAGTTGTTTTCTTACCGGTCTGTGAGCGGAAGACTCATTTTTTGAAAAGCTGCGTCCTGAAGAGATCCACCTATTAGGTTTCCTTTTGATGTTCATCTTGTCAACGGGTTTGTTTCGGTTTGGAGTCTTAGTGGATTGTGCCTTGCCACGAGAATTATCTTTCTTGAGATATTGTGAGACACATGCATCATGATTAGCTGAAAAGACACATTTTTTAAATGTAGTACAGACAAATTCAATATTCTTGTTTAAAACAGCAGCTTTAACTTTGTCACTACAGTCTTTTGGAAATTGATTCTTGTTCGAAAAAGGCTTAGAATTCCTAGTGTTGTTTTCTAAGGGCATAGCATTTTTTTTGCACAACTACTCTTAGATGCAAGCCAATTCCTAGTCTTTTGTAGTGAGTTCCTAGGTAATGGTTTACTACTACTAGATGCCTTGAAATCTTGTAGAATTCATCACCTAGATGTTGCACCTAGAATTCCGTCTTTTCGAGTCTGTGCCTTTTTCTAGCTTCTTCTAGATAGTGATTGTTGACCATGTCGTTAGAACCAAAGATTCTTTAACTGGATTTGCGGTCACATTCCGTGTACTATTCCTAGAAATGCGGTGTAAACAACTTGTTTCTTTATCAAAAGCAGGTTTTCAAAAGCTTTGATAATTCTCTTTTAATAGGCAAAGTCGTGGGTGACTGTTTTTGACAAGTCATTTTTCTCATTGACTTTTGGAGGAAACTAAGAAATAGACATTTTTGGTTTGAAACCGGTTTGGGAACATTTGTTTTCTCCTCAGTCAATGGTTTTGCAAACTTAGTATCCCAGACCTTTCCTTTTTGACATTCCATTCAGTGAGCCCTCAAAAGATCATTTTGCTCTTTCATGTCCTTGTAGGTACGCTCATACGACAGTTTGTCATACTTGCATTCCTCATATTTTCGATCAAGTTGTTTAAAATAGGACACGTTTTCTTTTTCAAGTTTTTCAAGAGCTTTTTCATATTTTGAAACAATTGCGGAGGTCTCAGACTGGAGTCTTTCATGATCTTCAACAGAATATGTTTGCAAAATAATGGACATGATATCGATAGTCATAACATCTTCGCAGAGAGAATCATTCAAATTTTCCAAAACATTGATGTGTTCAACACTTTCATTAGCTTGCTTTACCCGAGGATTTATGGTCCTTGACAAAGTCATTTGTTTCTTTCAAAGCGCTTGTTCGAAATGAATTACCCTCGCACTGATGCCAGTTAACGAAGGTTCAATTTGAGTTTCAAAAACTTTTCGTTTAAGTCATCATGACGAGTAAACCAGATGTTAGTAGTAATATTGGTTTTAGATTTGACAATCTCTTGAAGATACCCAATTCTAGTTTTAACGTCATCTAAAATGCTTCATGTATCACTTGTGTTAAAAGGATTGTTTGAAGACATTTGTTCGATTTTCGAAAAGGATTTTGAGACAACTACATGAGTTACAACTGGTTTTGAAAGCGGTTTTGAAACTGGTGTTGACACTTTGTTTGAAACACTTGGTGTGGTGGAAGCGTTGATTGTTCTTTTAGATTAACAAAAGTAATTCCATTAATTTTGTTCCATTTGTTATAATCAATCGGTTTAAGATCTGGATTCTTTTGTTTCATTTTGATCTACTCTCCTCGTGATAGTTCCAACGTTTCAAGAGGATCACGAACAATTATGGGTTCATGCAAAGGTTTTCCATTGTTCAACACATTCGAGATTTCGAGCTTTCTTGAGGAACGAGGAAGGGTTGTTACCAAGAGCCATTTTATGAGAAGTATGAAAAATCGTATTTGCTTGATTAGAAAGCATCTTGTTTGTTTTAGCGGAATGACCCGTTGTAAGCAAATTATCCAATTTTTTTATTGTTTCATTTTTGTCTAGAATTTCATCTAGAAGAGAATCTTCTCGTTTTGAAAAATCAGCAATCAATTGTTTCTTCTCTTTTCAAGATCGAGAAAAGCAGTGCTTTTTGTTTTAGAAAGTTGGTCATTTAGTTCAGAAATTTCCTTGTTTAAAGATTTTATTTTCAAGTTCAGATTCACATCAAGTGTATCATACCTGAGTTGCAATTGTTTTTCTCTTAAAACAGAATCTCGATAACCAATTTCTAATTCTGAAACTTTGTTTGTATGAAATTCATAGGCTCTTGCATTCTCTTTGTAACTCTCAAGCTCAGCACTTTCTCAATCTCAATACCACAATTATTGATTAATGATTCAAAATAAGCACGGGTTTCCTCATCAGTCTCAGTATTTTGTGCCACACAGCCTCCATTAGGATCCACATGCAGGAGTTTGAGTTAGTATTGCTACAACTTCGGGTTGTCGAGTATGTATCATAAGTAGGTGCTGATGTCACGAATCTTTGTTCATCATGAGTAAACTAATTAGCAACATTACTATAATTTGGTACCTCATTGAGTGAATCTGTGTCATAGACTGGAGGTGTATCAAAAGTACCGCTTGATGTTGAGTCCTGGCGATTGATTGTAAGACAGTAGCTTGCATTATCATTTGCTTTCTGTCCGTCCTAGATCTGAGAGATTAAGTATTCCTCGCAGTCAACTCTATTCCCAATTTTCTTTCTTTGCTAACAGCACCACGTACTTGAGGTTCGGGGTAGCATCTTTGAACAGACAATGCCCTGAGTCTTGGCTTTGAGGTTCGGTAGGTGCAGGCATTCGAACCGAAGTCATAAAACGATTATTCCCAATTTGATATCCCATATTACGATTCACAATCTGACCCTCGATGTCCAACAAAGCTGCCCTGCATATTGCATCGATTCCCCATTTGTATACCCGTAGCACATCCATGCTGATTCCCAATAACATCAACCATTTGTCCTCCTAGACCCATATGCATACTTGGTTGAGCAAAGCTGCGGATTATCACGATGAAATCCATTGATTGTTGTTATTTGGTGTAGTTGGACTAATGTTTAGGTCATTGAAGAATGAATCAAAAAAAGCAGTTTTGAGACGATCTGACAGAGTTGCCATTGAGGAAGGTATGTATGATAAAGTTGATGTAGGAACAATTCAACGATAAAGGAGTTGTGTTAGAAGAAGATTAGGCTCGGTTGAGGTTTTTTACGAAGGTCGTACTCGTAACCTTGGTTCTTAGGCGAAAAACAATTTCTCCCAAAATTTGAAATTCACTATACAAATCAATTCTAAGGTCGTATGAAAAATTTGAGTTATGACAATTTTGACGCCAAATTTGACCCGAAAAATTTGAATTTAGGCCCAAAAATTTGAATTTGTGACCAAAATTTTCACAGTTAAACCAAAATTTGAATTTCGCGTAAAAATTGAACATTTAGTCTCCTCAAAAAATTAAATTTTACTCAAGTTTTCCCGCCAATTTTTTTTTTTTTTTTTTTTTTTTTTTTTTAAACCTTTATGCGTAGAAAGTGATTAGGGTAGAAGCGAAGTTCTGAGTAAGAGCGAGGCTTAGGCGTAGAGATTGTGCTTATGCGTAGGATCTTAGGCGTGTCGGCTTAGGCGTAGGAATCCTTATCGTTAAGCGATTATCTAGCACGCGTAACCTTAAGCTTATCGTAGACAAAAAGTTACTAAATAAACCTTACGGCGTAATTGTGAAGTTATGCGTGGAGTTACTCGTAAGCTTTTAGCTTATGCGTAAACTATGGTTAAGAACCAAAAATCCTTTACACTGTCCACAGCGTAAAGGATATCCACAAGTCGAAGTGTTCCACACACTTATCCAAGTGAGGGAAGCGCTGAGTAACCGTTATAGCCCGAAGATTCTTCACCAAAATGTTATGCGTAGAAAACTAGGGTTTTGACTTTTTGACTTCTCGCGTAAGAAATTTCCAACGATTCAAATGATTTCTTTTGCATAGATAGCCTTAAAAACACTCGAATAACCCAAAAATGTTGACCTTTTTCACCCAAAGTGCTTAGAAAAGTTACAGTAGAAATGACCAACGAACCAAAAGCGAGTTCAAACTTGAAGAAAAACACGTAAAGCTTGAACTTTTGCAAAAAACTGAAACTTTAGCACCAAATAAACCTTAAACCACAAGAATCTTGAAGATTAAAGTGCAAAAAGTAAAGTTTTAAAGCGTAACCACTTTTGAATACCGAGAAGCTACGGCGTTATCCACAAACCACAAAAAAACTTCAACCAACCACTCCTGAACCATTGTTAGGCGATTGATACCAAATGTAGGACCTTACTTTTATCAACCTTATCACAAACCCAACACAAATACAAGTATCACCACGTGAAACCACGCTACGCGTAGAACACGTTCAACCAAATACAAACGTTAAGCTTAGAAGATGAAGAAAGAAAAGATTAGAAAGATGGTGACTTGATGTTTAAACAAAACCGTGTATGTGGAGATAAGATAAACACAATAAAGTTGTATATTCCTTGAGAGAGAAAATACACACACACACACATTCAAGCACACCCCTCAAATGAGACTTTGAGGGGTATTTATAGTAAGAGAGATGATGCCCTAAGGCTTGGCCATGGGCCGTGAGATGGGCTTGGACATGGATTGGGTTACATGAACTTATACAAGGCTAACTTAACTAAACGTCTAACCATTTAGCTTAGTCCAATCCATGAGCCCTTTGACTATTCTAGCACGATATCTAACACACGTTACAAAGTTCCTAAACGTGAATGACCATCACTTCTAATAAAACTATTAAGGCTAACACGGACCACTCTAAAAATGGCACGACGGTGGGAGTAAAAGAAACCAAGGCGGAAGTTTTGACGGAATTACAGCAATAGCCAGTAAACTTGAAAATCTCGGTAGAGATATCTTTGAAAATCAAAAAGCTGTTCATGCCATCCAAGTCGGCTGCGAAAACTTTGGTGGGGGACATTTAACTAAAAACTGTCCTAAAGTTGACAAGGAAGATACGATCGAGGAAGCTAAATATGGAGAGAATATGCCTTTCTACGGGGATAATCGTAATGGGTTTCGTGGAGGACCCCACCGTATTATGGCGTAATGAGAAGAGCTAAACTGAGGAAATTATTAACAAATACCTTGTGGACACTACCAAGAGGCAAAAGGAGCAAGAGGAATGGCTTAAAATTTTCCAAGATAATACAAACAAAAGCCTCTCTTCCCATGACATATCACTTAAAAACTTGGAAACTTTAATTGGAAAGCTTGGCGAGCAGTACAAAGAAGAAACGAAGAACATAAGAGCAAATCCACTATATGTAAGGCTGTATTCTCTGATAACAATAAGTACTCACGATGAGTGGGATCTTGATGGCGAAAGTGAGTTCGCCGTAATCACACTCGAGAGTTCACTGGCGTAACCCGAATTTAAGCAAGGACATGGGCGCCAAGGACGACAACCCTAAAAGAAGAAGTTATTGGTGTAAGGCTATTGCAATTGACGATGGATAATGCTACAGCTTGTGGGCCTCATGTGATCCTCGAAAAACCTGCGATGGTGGTGTTGATAAAGAAAGGATAAAAGATGACAGATACAAGTGGACTACACTAAACAACGAAGAAAGGTTAGCCAAGTTCTCAATTAACGAAGTGAAAGGGCCACCCATTAAGCATTACTGCAAACCCTTACTCATCATGGAAGATGAGATTACTAGCAACTTGCTGGCCAATGTGCAATCCTTTTTCGTGATTATTGCAGCGAGGAGGTAATGTGAAGAAGGAAGTTTGGATATGCCCACACGAATCTGGGAGGCACGACGTTGATTTTGGAAATCTATCATTGATAATTGGTATTCGATAAGATTCGGGGGCGATAATTAATTCTACTACTTGAAATTTGGAACTCAAATATGAGAAACACATTCTTCGGGGAAAACCATTAAGCCCCTCGATGATATTCCTTCTGAAGATGACGATGACGAAGGAGTTCGAAATCATTGGTGGTAACAAATTAGAACCTGACGGAAAAGTTTGGGCTTCTGCAACCCTTTTGAGTATGAATGTGATGGAGGAGCAGCATTGAGAGATTTGGGAAGGCAATTCCTTTGGACTTGACTAATGATTCGAAAGAACGAGCTGCCTTGGCGGATGATCTCGGATTGACGATTGGGTCAAAATCAAATACGGAAAAATTAGCGTTGACTAAAAGAAAATGCGGGAAGGGTGTATGAGTAAAGATCAACCTAACAACAAAGTTCCTAATGAAAAACCGAGAAGATGACACCAGGGCTCGTCTAAGGTAGACAATGAAGAATGCAAACAAATACTCAACCAACTTGAAGATACCGATTCCGACGATGATTTCGATTATCTCGAGTTGCAAGAGCGAAGGCGGTTTCATTGACCGGATGATGAAGTACGAGAAAAGAAGTTGCAAGCTTCTTGGCATCCCATTTAAGAGGCCACCTCCTATTATAGCCGAAAAATTTGAGTTTACGCGATACCATTTGGGGCCTGAAGAAAAAATTTGCAAGATCCGGAAAATTGAAACCAAAGAATATCTCCGCACTGCCACAAATTTTGGGTGGGTTAGGCGCAACTTAATGAAAGACATGGAAGAAGTCGAGGATGTCCAAACGCCCCCCATAGAAGCCCCGCGGCTTTGAGTCTAACTTAAAGACTCGTTAATAAAGAAAAGTGCTCTTTTGGGAGACAACCCGAATTATCCCTTTCTTTTTTTTTTATTTCCTTTCTATTGGGTTTTGTGTTTTCTAACCATTTTTGCAAGAAACAAGGAACAAATTGTTAATGCAGTTGCTGATCTGAACAGAGTTACGGCGTAACTCATCTTGGTGATTCCGCCGTAACCAACATTTTAGCAGGCGAGAATTCTTGACTCATTACCAATTACGGCGTAATACCATCTCATGGTTACGCCGTAACTACTACTAACGCTTGAACTGGCTCATACCAGGTTTTGCGATTCACGGTAACTCTCATTGTAGTTCTGACGTAACTTTCCTCTGCTTTAATTCTTTCATTTTAAAACACGGTAACCTTGTATTAGTTTTTAAATGAACTTTGTGGGTGTGTTCCCTGTAAACCCTCACGAGACTTCACTCGTCAACTTGGGACACCAAGTGGTTTAAAAACTTGTTGCATTAAGCTAAAGGCAACCATGATTCCTCGAAAGTGAGTTAGGTTTGTTTTTCATTTCTTTCTTTTTTTTCTTTTTATAATTATGCTTGTCGGTAGTGTGATTTCAGGGATTGAAGTTTGTTCATGGCGCTAAACGAAGGCCGCAGTACTTTTAGTGGGCCTTCTTCTTTATGGAACAAATTTCAGGGAAGTTCTCGCTCTAATTCTACCTTTCTCTTCACCTTTATTTTAATGCCTAGTACAAAAGGGACTTTGTACAATTCAAGTGGGGGGGAAGGGAGTAGAATTATCTCTTGAACTTTATTTAAGCCCTGATTTTTCTAGTTTATTTTAAAAAATTATGCCATTTTGAAAATTTTGACATGTTTTTCCGAACCTAACTAGATTAGACCTTAGCCGAGCACATACAACCCTTGACATTACATGGTGAGATTAGCCTTATCCGTTTCCAATATTTTACCCCAAATCCACGAAATTATGAGTGTAATGGGTAGCTTGTAAACTTTTGAACTTGGCCTTTGCATCATTTCGAGACCATAGATGAGGTATGTTGAGTTAGCTCGATGTATTTGGACTTTTCAATTTTAGAAGGCAATATTATAGGATTATCACCCAAACAGCCTACCATTGTGAGTCTATCGATTAG
>OU343222.1:146476108-146579222 GCA_910596185.1 Chrysanthemum makinoi
GATTTTTTTGGTTTAATGCTTAATTAATTGTGCCACGTGTCCAATTTGGTTACAATAAGAGTCATTAAGAAAGTTTTTTGTTTTAATAGGAAAATTAAAAGTTTATTGTCACAATAGTAAAAAGTGGAAAGTTTGTGTATTTTTTACACCATTAACCCTTGTAGAAAGTATCCATTTGCATTAACTCGGAAAAACCATGATGCAGACACTTTCGGAGCAACTCTTTGTAACGATCCCATGCCTCACCGAATGATTCATCAAATCTTTGAGTGAATTTCAGTATCTCATTCTTAAGACTTGTAGTTCGGGATGGAGGATAGAATTCGTTAACAAACTTAGTGACTAAATCCTCCCATGTCTCAATGGAACGAGGGGGTTGTTTCTCAAGCCAATTCCGGGCTTGTCCCTCTAAAGAGAATGGGAACCGAAGAAGCTTAATTGCTTCATGTGGGACATTCTTGTATTTGATGGTCGATGCAATCTTGTTGAACCATTGAATATGTGCATGAGGTCGTCCCCGCCAAAACCATAAAATTGGCTTTGGGTCACAAGATTAAGCAACCCGGTTTTAAGCTCGAAGGTATCACCACGATGGTTGGAAAACAATGGCATCTCCGTGAACCCTCAATGGGTGCTTGGAGAAGCTCATTCATTGTTTTTCTTCGCCATTACGATGGGGTGATGGTGCTAGACGTTCCTCAGTCACGGCTGAAGGAGCGTAACGCCCTCTACGTCTACGCTGAATACTTACAAGCTCGAAAGTGGACTTGTAGAGCTGGAAGAACGAGCGCAGCATGCACTAAGTTTAAAAATCAGTTTTCAAAACAAATGCGAGGCAAAACGACAAGTGAACTTAAACCAATAATCACAAATGAAATGGCTTCTTTAAAAAGGTACACCAAATCACAAGAACACAAAGGCAAGTTTTGATCTTTAAGATTGGGAACTTATTAATGTTCACACCCCTAGTTGGTAGGTGTTCTGCCTTGGTTTGCGGTGGTTGAATTTTATGTATTTATTAAGTACCACTAAAAAGACGTAGGTATGGATTTGTGCTAAGGGTTTAAATACTTTTGGACAATATTTTTGGTATCGTCTCGTTTAACCAAATCATACCTCTTTAAGAATCACCTTAAAGAAAATACGTGATAGAAAATGTTAAGATTGTTTTGTTGTTTTATATTTTTTTTGGTGTTGTTAACACTTCAGGAAAAGTGTTAATGATTTTTTTGATATTGATAACTTTACAAAAAACTGTTTACAAAAGGTGGTATATGTGCAAGTATTGGTCTGAAAATGTTTAAAACACGCCAGTACCTCCCCACGGCGGCCAAAATTTGATCGGCCCCAACAAATAAGAAATATTGACCAAAGGTTTTAGTCAACAAAAGTCAACTATTATGGACTCAATACAATTTCCCTTGGAATTTAGTGGATTCCCGGGTCGCTAAGTCCCACCTGAGGTTGAATGGTGTTTGAAAACGTTCGAAGTAGAATGATCACTAGGATAATGATCCTGTAAGGATTTTGGTTGATAATTACACTACTGATTGTATGGAATTGTATTTGGATACAGAGCTATAAAGCACAACAATCAGATTAAACAAACGTGTATAACAAGTAAATAAAAATGTAAATTTAAAAACTACAGGGACTTAAAATGACAAGTTTAAAACTAAAGGGTATAAAATGAAAATTTAAAACTTTTTAAACTTAAAGAAAATTAAAATCTAAAAATAAGAAAATATTTTACTAATATTATATTAATTTAATATTAATTAATTAATCAAAACTATTTTAAACTTATTTAAAATCTATTTTAATTAATCTAAAAAGGATTTATAATACAAAACTAACTAAGAAAATCACAAATTTATTTTCTAAAAATCTAGAACAACTTAAAAGATTTATAAAAATTAAAAACAAATATTTTTGTCTTTTAGAAAAGGTTTTATAAATTAAAAACTTAATTAATACTTCAAATCTAATTAAACTAATTAAAGGATTAAAATTAGAAAATAAAAAAGGAAAATTATAAGATTAATTTTTATAGGTTCTAATTAAGGTAACAAAGCTAGGAAAAATATAAAAACATGGTTTTAATTAATAAAAATTAATTTTACTATTTAATACTTTAATATTAATTAATTATTAATTAAACTGTTATTAATTATTAAAAATACTAGATGACAAAGGAAAAATCTGAGAAAATTTCTAAAAATAATTTAATATGACAGAAACTTAAAAAAAATATAAAAACATATAAGTGCTTAATAATAAGCTGAAAAGAAAATTAAAAAGCTAAATTATATTAAATAAACGCTATCACTATTTTTAAAATTGATGTTTTTGTGTTTTTTATTGTTTAAACCTATTATACTACTGATTATACAAACTTTTAATGAAAACAAAAATTTTAGAACTTAAAAATAAGCAGTATGGAAGCTTATGAGCTTAACAGTTTGAGCTTTTGAGCTTAAATTGATGATTTAAGCTCAAATAAGCTTGAAATAAGCTTCACAGTTGGAACCAAAGGTAAAATAAGATGCAAATAAGCTAAAGGTACTTAAATAAAGCTAAAAGGCACAAAGAACCACACTGATAAGCTTTAATAAGCAAGTAAGCAATTCCAAAATACCCTGTGAACCAAACAGGCCTGCAAGGTTTTTGGAGGCTAGATTAAGCTAGGGGCAAAAGCTCCAAAGCTCAAAATGAGCACTGACACAACAAGCTTGTTAGGTGAGCTTCTCAGAAAACCAAAGTATACAAGGTGGGGCCCACTATTAAGCTCTGTGTGAGCTTGTGAAAGTGGCTCAAGTACACTGATTGAAGCAGTAATCGAGTGAATGGGACAAAGTAAAAGCTACTTGCAGCCCTAACAAATAAGCTAGAAAGTGGAAAATAAGCACTGGACTAAAGAGATAGCTAGATGAGCTTTCCAAAAAACTAAGGGTCAAGCCCTGGGTCCCACTAATAAGCTCTGTGTGAGCTTGTGAAATCAAGCAGATACAATTAACTACTCTGGCACAGGGGAGATAAGCTGTTTTGAAAAGCTGATTTTAAGCTTAAAGAGCTTAAGAAAAATTTCACAAAAATCAGATTTAGAAACCAGACCAGCTTAACTTGTTAAACCCAAAATATCAAAAGCTTTTGACCAAATATGAAGACATGAAAAATCCACAAAGTTTCATGTAAAACTGTTTTGAACCAATTTGACTTTTATGGCAAAAAAAGTTGACTTAAGTGAGATTTGAATCCAATTTACTACTTGATTATGTTATATTAAGCTAAGTTAAGATGAAATTAAGCTAGATTACCAAGTTATAAGCAACTATGATGAATTTTACAATCTAAATCCTAACAGTTAATTATCAAATAAAGATTTAATGCTATTTTGACTTTTTATTAAATAAGGACAGGTTTTATGGTTGCATCGAGTTATTAGATACTAATGTGACATAAAACAACAATAAGCAACAACACGTATGACCTCTAACACAGTAACACAGTGAATCCAAACAACCCTTTAACCAACTGATTTTGTGATTTTCAAATGATTTCACAGATTAAGACCATACAACTGATTCAAGACCTTATATTATCATATATTGAGACTAAAGAAGCATTAAACAACAACAATAACATCATAGAACTAAGAAATGACAATTATGCTATAATGACTGTTAAACTAAGGTTTTTAGTAACTACAAATTAAAGAGAACAAGCAAACTGTTTTAATGTATAATTTTACTTAACTACAACTTAGAAACATAAAAACACAAAGATTTAAGCTAATAAATGACTTAAACAAGAAAATGCTAAAATGGAACAAAAAGCTTACAAAATGGAATCCAAGTGAAAACTGAGAACCAAGGCTCAAGAACACTTCCTATAGCTTCCCAAGAAGCATCTAACCCAAGGCAATCCAAAATTTACCCTGCTCCACCAATTGTAATCATCTTCTCCATTGATTTTTATTTTCTCACCATTTTTGAGTATTTTTTGGTATTTTTGAATTATAACTCTACACCGATTTTAAGGTATCTAATAGCTTAAACAAGCTATATAAGGAACTTATATGAGCTTATGAGTCCATAACATCCATTACAAACAACTTTAAGTTAAAATGAGAATTTTAAGTAAAAATTGCACAAACATGAAAGGAAACTGAAAATTGAAATTGATTACTGAAAAAGGTTAATATTACACTGAAATAACTTAATTCAAGACTTGAAAGCTTAAACATACACTGGAAATTAAAACAAGATTAATTCGACATAAGCAAAATTAAATTACACTAGATATATTTTCTCTCTACTTCTCCTTCCTTCTTTATAGCTTTTTGAGACTCCCCACATGCTCAATATATCCCACTTTCAATCTTGGCCATTGGATGAGCAGAGATGATCATAGCCTTTGAATTCACTTTTGGCGCCAAAAAGTCATTTGAGCAGGTTTTTGCAATTAAAGAATTTTGGGAGGATATGGAGGTGGAAGGGAGTGGTTATACAGCTGGGTTTGAGGTGGAAAGGTGGTGGACAGTGGTGGTGAAACCACCGTTTTGGGGTTGCGGTGAGGTGGTAGAGGACAGTGAACATGGTGGACGACGGTTTTTATTTTTAAACCGTGGGTTGGGCTGGGTAAGGGTTTGGGCTTGGGTATTATTTTGGGTTTGGGTATTTAAAAAGGATCCGGTTTGGTTTGTAGTAGTTTGAAGCCCAAGGACCATTTTTGTAATTTGTGCAAAGTTGAGGGACCTCATGTGTGATTATTCCAAAGTATCTTCAAGGGCCTAACCTGCCAAATATGATAAACCAAGGACCATATATGTAATTATTTTCCATTTTAAATTTCCAAGGATTATTTGTGTCATTTTGAAACTTCGGGGACCTAAGTTGCCATTTTTGCAATTTTAAACTTCAAGGACCAAGTTTGACAACTCAAGAATCCCTAGGGACTTTAAATGACATTTTACATGATTTGAATATCCAGGGACTAGATTTGCCAATTTATGAAAGTTTAGGGATGAACAGAAATTATGTAAACTTTGTTGTTTTTCATCAGTTTTCAATCCTTTTGCACTTGTAACACATAAAAACACATTTCAATGATATTTATAGCATTATGTGGCATTTCTGAGTGTTTTCAGATGTTTTTGCAGTTTAAATGGGAATAAAATGATGAGTATTTAGACACTCATCACTAGGTCTCTTAAGTAATATTTCTTCATAATTGTAACACATAATACTTTCTAAAACTATTTGCATAAAATTTAAACTTGTGGTTTGACTAACCAATCACATAATGCCTCCAAACATATAAAAGTATTAGTCAAATTATCCCAATGGCATAATCACAATATAATATTTAAAACCCTGTTTTGGGATGTTACAAACGTATTTCCTATATGTTTTGAGTATATGCACGAATTAAATATAACATGTATAAAAATTTATATTCAATGAATCTAAGTTATGTTAAAATATCAATTAAACTACTAAAATAATAAGATTTGTTAAAATAAAATGACCATATTTTGAAATCCGAGCAAATATATTTGGAATATTATTCTTAGTTATAGTCATTGTCCGAACTTAATCCGCATTTAATAATTCTTGCATACACGGGTTAAAAAACGAATATGGATAATAATAATTAATTTGATTGTAGTACCAAAAATCCGTAGATGCACGGGATTATATGTATTAAAATGAAAACACGCTTTATAAGTACGCACCAAACAAATTTAACTAAACTATTATTACTAGTCGTACTTATAGTCTGAACCTCGTGCATGTAGAATAACCGTTACAAAATATTAAACATTGCCAAATTCTTCTATGCTCGTATATTAAATTAAAATTTAAAAATAAATTTGATATATGTGTAAATTTCGTGCGCGAACGAAAATTATAACTAGTCTTAAAATAAAGACTACAAAGATTACCAATGGACCATTAGTCCAATTGTTGGAGCACTTGTGCTTGAGTCAATTGACTCAAGTTCAAGTCCCATATTTGGCATTTGCTTCATATAGGTACCCACCTCCGCAAAACCTATGGGTACACTGGAGAGACTTTGTGAAATAAGAGCGCAGGGTCCGAAGTCTTGGCCTGTGGTCACTCTCAGATGGTTCCCCACTAGGCCAGGAGAGTTGCTTGGGAGCTATTCCTGTGGGTGGACAATGACTGGTGTCAAAAAGACACCAAAAATTAAGGTGTTCCCGCTAATTTACACATTTTTTTTTTTTTGGAAAGACTACAAAGATTGAAACATGCATTTATTAATAAAGAAAAACACAAAGCATGCAAACTTTACTCTATTTAAAGGAACGCTAATATATTAATCTTACACTTACGCATTCAAATTTGAAAAAAGAAAATGAATACAGTGTGTCAATTAGAGAAAACTATTTGCAAAGAAGATGAAGCAGCACAGCAAGAAATTTGGAAATATGTTTTTGGTTTCACCCCCATGGCTGTGATCAAGTGTGCCATTGAGCTTGGGATACCTGATATCCTCGAAAACCATGAAACCCCAATGACGCTAGCTGAGCTAGCGTCAAAGCTGGGGTGTTCATCGTTTTCTTTGTAT
Organism: Chrysanthemum makinoi; assembly: GCA_910596185.1. Lineage (NCBI taxonomy): Eukaryota > Viridiplantae > Streptophyta > Magnoliopsida > Asterales > Asteraceae > Chrysanthemum > Chrysanthemum makinoi. The sequence continues at coordinate 146,482,703 of OU343222.1, forward strand.
CGGATCATGAGGTTCTTGATCCAATACAAGATATTTCAAGAAAAACCTGTATCTGAAACATCTGTTGGATATGCTCTAACCCCTTTATCTCGCCTACTAACAAGGCAAAGCAAGCATAGCATGGCCGATTTCATACTTTTAGAGAGTAGTCCCGTCATGTTGGCTCCTTGGCACAAGCTAAGTGCCAGGGTTTTGAGCAATGAGGACGCGCCTTTTGGCGCGGCCCATGGTGATGATGTATGGGGATTCGCGGCTGCGAATCCTGGCCATAGTAAGCTTATTGATGATGCAATGGCGTGTGACGCTCGCGTGGCGGTAGGAGCGGTATTAAAAGGTTGTCCTGAGGTGTTTGAGGAGCTCAAAACGGTGGTCGATGTTGGTGGTGGTGATGGGACGGCTTTACGTTTGATTGTGGAAGCTTGTCCATGGATCAAAGGGATTAACTTTGATCTTCCTCATGTAGTGTCCGTGACTCCTATAATCAAAGGCGTGGAACACGTTGGTGGCGATATGTTTGATCTTATTCCAAAAGCTGATGCAGTTTATATGATGGTTAGTATATTCATGCAAAATGTTTTTAGAGTTTCTATATATAAAAAAATGAAAAAGAAAAAGAAAAAAAAAAGAAGAGTTAATTGCATTTTTGGTTCCTGTGGTATGGCTAAATTGCAGGTTTAGTCCCTAAAATTTTGAAAATGCAATGATAGTCCCTATTTTGAAGTTTGGATTGTAATTTTGGTCCCTGGATAAAGTGAAATGACTAAAATACCTTTTGTCTTATTCAGAGAAAACAAGGGTAATTTGGTCATTTCACACCAATTAGGGACCAAAAATGCAATCCAAACTTCAAAATGGGAATATCATTGCACTTTCAAAGTTTTAAGGACCAAATCTGCAATTTGGTCATACCACAGGAACCAAAAATGCAATTAACTCAAAAAAGAACTACTACTTCCGTCCCAAAATTATAGTCCCCTATTGACTTTTTCGGTATTTCTTTTTTAACTTTGACCTTAAATATTTTTCTTGTGTTATACAATAGTTGATGAAAAATATACTAATGAAAAATACATTTAAAACATAATCCATTCACATAATTTGTATCAAGTATTATATAACAAAAATAAAAATATTTAAGGTCAAAGTTGTAAAAGAAATACTAGTACAAAAAAAGTAAATAGGGGACTATAATTTTAAGACGGAGGGAGTATTATTTTATCGTTTGATAAAAACATCTTTCATTCCATTTCTTTGTACATAAATACATTTGTCTCAAATTCATACATGATTGTGAACGCTTAAACTTGTAAATTTTTTGATGCATATCTTAGTGATATCTCATTATCACAAATATTATTCTAAGTTTCTATTGGAAGGCCATACAACATTGGTAGAAATCAAGACTCATTCTAGCCTCTTGTTAGTTTTGTGTCGAATAAATATCGCCGTTAAAACACACTATTCTAAGTTACTATTTAAAAAACTTACCGGATTAGTTTTTTCCTACCATTTACCCAATCGACTTGCACACAACGCAACACATCACGATTATCTAATCGCTAACCTATCCCTACATAATTAATTGGAAGATAAACCGGTAGAATTTTCGGTGGCTATTGCTGAATATATTATTATTTGATGGACCAACATGTTTTGCCTTTAATTAGATTGGACGTTGTCTTTCTTGGAGTTGTTGCTGAAATTTGATTTGGACGATTTCACGTGAGTCATGTATGTCTTGAGTCACTCAAGCAAGAAATTCCAAAACATCTAACCTTTATTATTATTATTATTATTATTTTTTATTATTATTTTTTTAATCTGTGGTGCTTAACTCATCTAACCTAATAATATTCCTTTTTCTTAAATGTCTATATTTTAATAATTTCAACAATCTTTTTTTTCTCTAAAATTTTAGAAAGTATTGCACGACTGGGGTGATGAAGAATGCATTGAAATACTAAGAAAATGCAAAGAGGCTATTCCTCAAGAAACAGGTAAGGTAATCATCGTAGATGCGGTTGTAGGACAGGAAGATCATGAGTTTAAAGATGTCGTATTGATGCTCGACATGGTCATGATGGCTGATACAAGTAAAGGTAAAGAGCGAACACTGAAAGAATGGTCGTATGTGTTCACCGAAGCTGGATTTACTCGTTACACTGTAAAACATGCTCGAACCTATCATTCCGTAATTGAAGTTTATCCTTGAATCCCGATCAAGAGTATGTTATTGTAACAATAAGAAAATTCCAAATTTAGCATTCGTATTCAGAATAATATAGTTGAAATTATGTCTTTGTTTCAAATGTTTGTAACGAGCATACGGTAACTCACGCTTTGCTGCTGAATAGTTTTAAATAAGCTTCTTATGTTGTACTGTAGTCACTTAAAACGTTTTATTTTCTTTACCAATTAAATTTACAGTGGAACCCGTGTAAAGCTGTATTTTTTTTTGAACGGCATAAATATAAATAAAAAATAGCTACTAGTAAGGCACTAGAAGCTAATAAGTAACAATACAAATCTAGAAATAAACAATGCTACACAATCTAGATTCCTCCCGAGGCTTTAACTGCGAGGACTACAAAAAGAATGAAAAACTCTGCCATTACGATAATAACCAAGACAAGAGAAAAATCCCCACGGAGAAAGCCACTGGTTTTCACTCCGCGGTGTTTTTGATGTAGTCCCAAACAAGCCCCGGGGAAAGTTACAACAAGAAAAGACATATCAACAAAAGATCCGGATAATCTTGATTTGCTCGATACTCTCGGCAACGAAAAGCAATTCACAACAGCAGCCATCACGTACACGCAGACACTCTTCATACGATAGGCTCCCCCAAGGAGATTATATAAACGAAATCGGATTTTTAAACCAGTCATCCCAGCACATACTCGCTTTCTTGTACCTATTCCGATACCATATATATGAAAAATAAATAATAGAGTCCACCATACCAACATCCCTCTTCTTCCTAGGTTGAAATATAGATTCATTTCGGAATCTCCAAAGCTCCCACCAAGTCGTATAAATGATAGTGACAAGAACATCCTTAGCCTTATGCAAATTACCCTGTCTATTAATAAAGTCTAGGAACTCAGTTGGAAGAAGGCGTCAAAAAGGGAGATCCAGATCAAGCCACTTAATAACCGATTTCTAAACCTTAATCGCGATAATGCATTCAGACATCGTATGATAGATAGATTCCAAACCATTACTACACATAGGGCATATAAGAGAGACATTGCCAATACCACGAAACCATAAATTAAAACGGGTAGGCAAACGATCCTTAATCAATCTCCACACATGAATATTAACCTTTCGAGGAACTATCTTGTTCCACCTAGTCGCAAGGTAATGACTAGGTAAAGACAAACAATCAAGGTGTTTCCGTAACCCGTTAACCGAAAACGAATCCATTGTATCACAACACCATCTCCAAGAATCGTCAGTTTGAACAATGGTAACCTGCTTGACAATATCACAAATCCTATTATATTGATCTTCTTCAATACCTCCACGTACAGGACGTCTCCAATTCCAAGAGAAGCTCGAGCCATTCCAACGATCCCCAACCACAACATTTTTGAATTCTTCAATTAAGAAAAGACGAGGAAATTGTTGCGCCAATGAGGTATCATTAATCCAGACATCATGCCAAAATAAAGTACTCATTCCATCTCCAATCTTCCTTTTCAAAGAAGAGCTGGGAACCAGACCTGCATTATGAAGAACAGACACAATATGCATAATATTATTCCAAGGCCCACCATGTTTCGTTACCTGACCCCGGCCTTGTGCTTCTCGAGAAACAGGGTGCAAATTTTTTATAATTTTAGTCCACAAAGCATTTGGGTAATTATGGAATCTCCATCTCCATTTATATAAAAGAGCCAAGTTAAGCGAATGAATGCTACCAAACCCGAGGCCTCCACGATCTTTGCTAGCCAAAACCAAATCCCATTTCACCCAGTGTATTTTCCTATTCGTATCTTCGCCACCCCAAAAGAATTTAGATCTCATAGCTTCCAGTTTGTTGCAAACCGTTTGAGGCATTCGGTATATAGAAAGATAGTAAGTAGGGAGTGAGCCAAGAACTGCTGTAATAAGGACCGATCGACCTCCAAACGAGAGACAATTAGCTCTCCATTTAGACAACCTTTTAGAGAATTTATCAATAACAGGTTGCCACGAAGTAGCCTGACATGTTAGCCCCAATAGGAAGACCGAGATACATAAACGGAAGTTTTTCTCCCTTGCAACCCGCCAGATCAGCAAAATGGTTTAATTCTGTCCCCGTAACACCAATACCATAAATCTTGGATTTCATAACACTAATTTGCAAGCCCGAAGCTAAGTAGAAGCAATTAAAAATATCGAGAATGCTTATCAAATTAGATTGACACCATTCGCCCAAAACAATAACATCATCCGCATATATGAGATGCGAAAGACATATATCACCAATATTAATACCAGAGAACTTCTTAGCCTGTATCGTCCTTCCATAGCAATATGGAAACCTTCCATAGCTAAAATAAAAAGAAAAGGAGCAAGAGGATCTCCTTGCCGAAGTCCACGTTTTAACTGAAATTCCATAGAAGGGCTTCCATTAACAAGAACAGAGGATCTAGCTGATTCGAGACATGCTTTGATCCACCTCACACATTTATTACCAAACCCCATAAACTTGATTACTGAAATGAGATAATCCCAACTAAGAGTATCATAAGCCTTCGCAATGTCCACCTTGAAAATCATCGCTTTTTTCTTCTTCCTTTTAAGAGTTTGCACCACCTCATTCAAAATCATAGGCCCGTCTAAAATCTGGCGATTCTTAATAAAAGCCGATTGCACCGGATCGACAATGTCATCAATAATCAAAGCAATGCGACCAGCAATGATTTTTGCTATGATCTTATACAAAATGCCGATCAGGCTAATAGGTCTAAAATCATTAACCACCATAGGAGATTCAATTTTGGATATTAACGTAATAAAAGAAGCATTGCAACCGATAGGAATATCACCTTTATTGAAAAATTCAGAAACAGCGGCAAAAATGTCATCCTTCATTATATTCCAGTACCTCTTTATAAAACCAAAAGTGAACCCATCTGGACCTGGCGATTTTTCACTGCCACAATCCCAAACGGCATCTTTAACTTCTTCCAATGACACTTTGGATTCCAATATTTCGAGCTGGTGTTGCAGACCAAACCTAAACCGTTCATTCGAGGAGAATAAGGTATGGAAGTAACTTTATCAAATTTTTGTGAGAAGTGGTTAAAAAAAATTTGCTTAACCGCCATCGGATCCTCTACCCACAAACCATTTTATTTAATACCCCGAACCGATAATTGTTTCCTTTTCTTGTTGAGAGTTCCATGGAAAAATTTTGAATTCTCGTCCCCATCTACACACCACTTAATGCGGGATTTTTGAATAAGATCGTCCTTGCTCACGCTCCAATTTATGAATTTCATTGATGAGTTTCATTCACGTTTCTCCCCATGATGCAAACCTTGTCCCATATCTATGTTCAAATCTAAGTTCCTCAACTCAGCACTAAGAGAGTCGATAGCCTCAATCCTAGACTTTCTCGCATTAACCCAAACTTTTATCGCACCTTTTAAGCCTTGCAGTTTATTTTTAAAATTGATCAAAGTCAAGATGTTCTTCTCAGTAATAGCCGTTGGACCGTAATTCAAAAACAAGATTGTCAAAACCTTCTCCTTTAAACCAAGAATGATAAATCTTAAATGGGATAGGACCATAGTCACCGTGAATCGGCGGAGGAGAATAGGATGATGATCGAAATATTTCGATCTAAAGCCACGGCCGTCCACAGGACCAAGGTGATTCCATGTTGTATCCAAGAATCAAAAATCTATCAAGTCTCGCTACCTTTAGTACAAGATCGTCAACACAGTAAATTTGTACCCTCCCATAGAACGCCTACCGATTTCGTTAGTAATAAAATCATTAAAATAAAGAGCATTAATATTAGAAAAGAAAGAGTAGAACCTCTCTGAGAATTATTTCGAACGAAATTGAAATCTCCAAAGATGATGTAATGTCCGCATTATTAGACATAAACTCAATTATATAGCCAAAGTTTTTTTTCTTCGCGTGGAGCATACACGTTGACCATGTAAATATCGAAATGAACATTAAGCCATCTCCCCTCAACTATAAGAACATTTGGATTCGATATAATCTTGTGTCTGACAAAAATGTATGGGTTCCACATCGAAACAATCCCCCAATGGCCATTCAAGGAACAAAAGCATAATCAAATTGAGAATTACCCCAAATAGACCAGAAGAAAATAAATTATCATTCGTCATAAATGTTTCCTCAAGCCCAACAAAATTAACACCGTGAATTTATTAAGAATCTTGCAAATCTTCCCTTTCTTGTTAGGATCCGCTCTACTGGTCCCACAAATATTCAAAGAAAGGATATTCATCGGTTCACATTGATCTCACTCATCCGATGTAATAAACGGTTAACTTCATTGAATGATGATGACATTTCTAACCCGATGATATTTCCAAGTTCTAACACCGCATACAAAATCACTAAAACTTATATCTCTTTGAGCATATAGACCCCAATGATCCCCTTGTGCTAATGCGATTTGATACCCTCCCGAAATTTTTATTTCTCTTAATATTGCTTACATACTCGTGTATCCGTGTAGCCAAGAACTTTTAGTTGTTTCCGATCCATCATTGACTATGTTGTTAGACATAGCATCCTTTATCTCTGGTTGTATCCGATGTATTTTCTCATTACCCATGTTATTGATATCTATCGTCTTTCGTCACTACTTCCTTCTTGACATTGATTAGCTTGATCCTTATTTAACTCGGTAGTCTTATTCTCTGTAAAAGTCGGTTTCTCCATCGCTATATTCATGTCACAATAATTCACAGATTCTTTATATCTCTTCTTCTTACCGCATTAGTACCTTGTTTCTCTATAAGTCCCATCAAATTGAAGGGATCAGATTCACTTTGTTCTATGACCGATGTGGGCACCCGTTCTCCATAGAATGTTCCTCGAAATCTTTAAGGTCTAATGAAGTGTCCGATTTTGTCCATCCCAACAAGCTCGGTCGACTCGAGGACTCATATGATATTAACCGTCACCATCCATTTCAAAATTAGGTGCCCAGATGCGTAATTAGTTAATTAAAACATCATAATACTTCCCGCTCACCTTTACGAATGCCTTCACGTATTTTATTCATGATTTTAGTGAGAACACAAACTTTACCATGTGCCAAAGATTCTCCTTTATCTAAATCCACGCACAAACTTTCCCCACAAAGTGCCAATCTTTTTGAATGCATTACTAGTCCAAGCGCATAGTGGAACGCCTACAATATCAATCCATACAACCCTTTCATCCGGGTACAAAATCCTTGTCAATAGTTTTGAATTAGGTGAAGACTTTATTCATTTCCACAGATAGCTTAAAAGAAGATAAGTCATTTTCAAAGATCAAGCTCAATCCATACCCATCTACCCCCAATATATCGAATTTGAAAATTCGTGAACCCATTTAGTTCTAAAATAGAATGAATTCGATGAATAACCTGAACGTTCACTGCTCTAGCTAGAAAAGATGATTGACTCGATTCAAGATTCGCATACATCATCATTAAGTTCCACGTTGCTCGCTTCACAAAACAGATGAATTGGAATTAATACACGGGCATGATTTTTAACGTAATTATCATTCTTCTTAGGCACATAAGCTTGACGCGTAGAGCACGTATCATGATTTCCTTGTTGAACAATTTGCAACAAAAGATTTATCTCCGGCTCTCTTTTCCTCGTGAATCGGTCGAATTCAGTGACCATTCACACGGGTAGGTATAGGTTGTCTCGTTCTCTTGAACTACACCCTCTCATTCGCGAACAACATCAAGATACAAGTGGAAAGATCCCATCCAAACGATTCGGAGATTAGAGATTAAGCTAACCACATCCCGAACCCTAATGAATCTTACAAATCCAAACCTTGCACCAACCTTTGATGTTTTCGACGAGATAAAAACATCCACAACAGTTCCCCATTTTTCACATTCATCCCAGACCTCCTTGATGATTTGCCTTCCATGGTAAATTCGTTACATAGACCGATGTCGAAATCTTCTCCACCGATGATAAATTCGTGGTTCCGGTTGATGTATTCGAACGATGGCTATCATTCATCGCATTGGAATTATGTGGTTGGGAGGGCTTCAATCTTTCAAACACCGATCGACGATTCTTTCGATTGACCTCCGCCAATCGATTCTCCCATTTAATCGAAATAAGCACACCGGATCAAGTAAAGGATGTGAAAATATGGATTAAAAATAAAGGGATTAAAAAATAAAATAAGTAAGGGTTTATAAAGATTGAAAAGGGAAAAGGATTTTAAAAGGATAGGGGTCTGTGAAAAAGGGATTGAGTAAAAAAGGATTTGAAAATGGACCGTAAAGTCAGATGCTCGACTTTACAAAGAATATTAGCGCTTAGGCTCATCCTAACCATATATATTTCGAAAATCTTTTTAGCAAGATAAAGCTCTAATGTAAATATTTAAATCTCTTTTTTGTTTATTTTATTTTATTTTTTTGAACGAAATTAATTTGTTTAATTAAGATGACACTTTTACTGTTTTGTTTATATTTGATAGTTGGGGATGGAAATGACATGAATTTAGTTAAAAACTATAAGAATGCTTTATAAAAGCTAATTTTTTGTTAGCTTGAAATTATTAATAATATTAACACTTAGCAAAGGACTTGTATCAGCCTCGCTATATTTTTGCCAAATGTATTTTAGTTAAATTTTAATTGTTTAATGAAGATGACTCTTTTGTAGTGTCTTTTTTGCGTTTGATAGACGGGGATATGATGGAAAATGATATTTTGAATTTAGTTAAGAAAATATGAGAATGAATTATAAAAGCTATTGTTTTTTAGACGAGGGTTTTATGAAATGGGGCATTTACATATATTTTTGCAAAATTTTAAAATTATATCAATATTTTTTCAAGATTTATAATTACTTCACTATCCTTTCAAAACTTTAAAATAAATATATATCCAAAACACATTATCACCATCTTAAAATAAAACTCTTTTATATGAATAATATTTAAGATGTTATTTTTATTTTATCTCCTTTAATTAAACAAACACAAAGTTTTATACTTATTTTAGTGCATGTGAGATTCAAATAAAAGGGTCAATTAACTAAAACACCAAACACCGCTATTTTTTTTAACACATGCATTAAAGTCATTGTAGTTGTGCATTAAAAACTCGTGTTTTGAGAAAATATAAAATTTTTGATGTTTTAGTTGAGTAATATGGAATTGATCATTTTATTTGAATCTCACCTGTACCAAAATCCATAAAATTTTGTGTTTGTTTAATTAAAGAAGAAGGGTATAATGGTAATCATTTTAAAAGGTAATTGGTAAAATTAAAGAAGGGTAAACAATTTTAGTATACAAAACTTTCAAATTTGTCATATAAAGTAATGATGTTCTAAACAATACATTTTCGCGACATATTAGCATATATACGACACAACTCTTTTATCGGAGAACAAAATAATACAATATTTAATTTAACTAATATACATATAGCCAAAATATGACGGAGCGGAATACTATTCATAAGAAATATCTTTGTTCTGTTATATTTAACTTTCGAAAAACCCTTTCAAAGAATAGGTAATTTTCATAAAGGAGATTTACACCTATATCCTTGAAAAAATATAAAATTCCACAAATATCCTTGAAAATTTCGTAATTATTTTAATGTCTTTCTAAACTTTGTGTTTGTTAAATTGAAGGAGAAGGGTAAACAATTTTAGTATACAAAACTTTCAAATTTTTGACGATAGAGTAAATACGGTAATCAATTTAAAAGGTAACTAGTAAAATTAATTACATGTTATTTTTTATTTTTATTTTTATTGTGGCATGGAAATATAATAATAATCTTTCCATGTCATTATCTTCATCAAACGCAAAAGAAAGCATCTTCGCACCTTCGTTGTCACGTAAATACAATTTCTTCAAAATTGACAAATTGATATGAAGAACAAGAACTTTGAGCCGAATGCAGAAGAAGAAATGTGGCCCTACTTATATCAAGTTCATTATGGCAAGAAAACGGATAAATGAAAATGCATCAAACTTATAGTAACGACTATATAATTAATGTAAATCATTCAATACCAACACAATGATGTACATTACCATAATCCTAGTTGCAGATTTTTATACTAATGCAAAGAAAAAGTGAAGATTTTTATACTAAGGAATGTGGCTCTACTTATATCAAGTTCATTATGGTTTGGTCGGAATTACTCACCTAAAGTACGAGCCCTAGGTTGTATGACAAGTGGAATTGGTGGAATTTCATCTCTCATGATGGCGTATGAAAAGGTTTTGCGAACAAAAAGACGAAGAAATAAGATAGACTAAAGAAAGCTACAAAAAGAAAAAAAAATGGCTCACTTGATAGGAATCTAGTGAGTTAGACCAAACGAAATAGAAAACGAAACCTGGACTATTCCCCGACATCGGCGCCAAAAACTTGATGCGGCGGTTACAATACTGATGCTTTACAACCCCTAGCCAGCAAGACCTAACTGCTGTTTTGTAGTATAGGTAAGACGGGTGAAGATCGCTCTCTAGGAGAATATCAAGTATGTTTGAGATGTATGATAGTTTGATCTAAAAATGGAGGAAGATTGTTTTTGGTACTTTTTATTTTAATGAAAGCAAGTAAATTACCGGGGTTTTGAGGAGTTTGTTTTAAGACTAATATTTAACGTAAATTGCAAAAAACGCTAATAAACAAGAAAGTAAATTCGTGTAAATCAATGGGAGGTAAAGGCGTATTTACCTAGGGTGCATCACACCTTTCTAGCTATCCAATTCTACCTATTGATTGTCATTTCTTGATTAATTGTATGCTTGGGATTCTTATGTAACAGTTAGAATGTGATGGCCAGGTTTTGTAGCTTAAGCTAGAGGGTATACCTAGTTACTATATTGCTAACTAGAGGGACGTGAAAACTAAAGGAACGAGTTATCCAGGTATCTGGCCTGTGTTCTCGGCGATTATCTAGAAGGAAAAATGTTAATAAGGTATCGCAGACAATCTATTATAACCGATTAATTAGAGGACGATACTAATCAGGTTTTCAGAATTAATCTCAGAATCACAAACACACAATCAATCAAGAAATCAATAGAAAGCAAGAATTTCAAAATAAATTAAACAAGTTTTCTCAACCGTAGTAAATACTAGGTGATCTACCCTAGCTTAACAATTGAAGAAGAAGCAAAAGACATAACGGACAAACAAAGATAAACATAATTGATTGATTAATCAAATAACTTACCTTTTCTATACATACGAGAGGCTAAAAGATCCGAGAAATAGCTGAAAATCGTCTAGGGTTTGTCACCCAAAAATTCTATACATATAACCGATTAATTAGAGGGAGAGATACTAATCAGGTTTCGTAATTAATCTTAGGAATCAAACAAACAATCAATCAAGAAATCAATAGAAAGCAAGAATTTCAAAATAAATTAAACAAGTTTTATGCAAATCAAATAAATACTAGGTGATCTACCCTAGCTTAACAATTGAAGAAGAAGCAAAAGACATAATCAGACAAACAAAGATAAACATAATTGATTGATTAATCAAATAACTTACCTTTTCTATACATATGAGTGAGGCTAAAAGATATGAGAAATAGTCGAAAATCGCCTTAGGGTTTGTCACAAAAAATTCCACCGAAAATATGAAACAAGACAATAGTATATACAATTTTTGTATGTGTGACGGTGTCAACTTATAGCCGTGACGCCGCCGACCGGCCGATCTCGTTTAGAGTTTTTCTTCATTGACCTTGTATGAAGGCGCCGTGCCTTGATGGTGACGCTCCATGATGGGTTTGTTATGGCGCCATGGGGGCATCTCCAAGACACCGACCGGTCGCAAGTCGATTTAGTTATTCACTTTCTAGGAACTTCTGGTGACGACGCCATGGATGTCGGTCACAAATTTGAAACTTGTCTTTTTCTTCCTTTTTTCGTTCAAATGAGCCCAAGTACAGTACGTTTCCAGCAAAAGCATTCCCAACACCTAAAACTAAAAACAAAACAAATTATTTATAACAATAAATAATAAAATTATATAATATATAAATTAACGGCCAAAACGCTGCCGTTTCGACTCACATTTTCCCCCTTTTTGTCACCAACATGGCCCAGAGACTCATTCTTGGCGCCCAAATATTTGGCGGCCCAAATGATAATATTACATGGTACCAAATATTTGTATGTAAATAAATTAAAAACATTTACATACAATTTTTACATGACTATATCTTTAATATAAAATATCGTTCGAACACTTTTTTGGAAGAAAAGTCATCAATCTAAGGATATTAAATACATTGTCCAATACAAGCAAATGCTACGGACCAACGAATTAATCTACTAATCATTGTCAAAAGCTCAAAAACATGTTGTTAAAGAATGACGCGAAACGATTGATCGCTGCTGCCGCAACGCTACCGTCGCTTCACCTCGTTGCATTAAATTAAGAGCTAAATGACCCCTAAAAACCATACGCTTTTATACCTCATAATTGATATGCTTATTTAATGGTTAAGTATATGGTTAAGTAAAAACTAAAACGCTTATTCGTTAATCGCTTTTCCTTCGCACTATTCACGCTAGTGGATTTGTACATTTGTTGTTTTAATTTAAATTTATTGCTCTTACAAATTTACATGATGGGTGTCCGACTCAAGATGTTATCTTTACAACTTCAAAAACGACCCTATCACACAATGATGTCTAGTACTTCAATCATATGATATATAAGAGAAAACCTAAATCTTAGTTAACATTCATTTGCTTGAATAAAAAAAACAACGAAAAATTTAACAACTCTTCGCCTTTGTTGTTGGCCTCTAAGTCTTATTTGTGGTGTGAGAAGTTGTCTAAGAGAATGTAACTTGATCAATAAGAACTTTCAGGTCAATCGAAACAACTTATCAATTTATTTAGGGAAATTTGCATATCTAACATCGAAAATGACATTTATGTTCAATTTGACTCAACTTTCTAACATTTTGCTAAAACTAAGAGTTTTTTTTTTTCTTTTCAATATTATGATATTGCCCCAATCATTGTGTACTTTAATATATTTAATAGGTGATTAAGGATCAAAAATGCACACAACTATCTTATTAGCGTCTTTACACTAGAATAACATTATCAAAACTATACACTTTCTAGACCTACATCATTATGAAATATTACGGAAAAATTGCAAACTAATCTCTCTTTTTTACTACCTAAACAGTAATAGTTGTTTAATACAAAATAAACTCGTTGTTATGCATACTATTACGGTTTATAAATATCCTAATATTGGAAAAGTTTCATGCAAATCAATAATTCCCATAATCATGCATATATTTAACTCACAAAATAAAGATCCATTAATATATTTTGAGATTACCCCATACAATTTCTAGACATACATCATTACTTAAGTATTACTACGGAAGAATTGCTAAACTAATCCCTCTTTTTGTTACTACCTAATCTAAATAGGTGCCTAATCCAAAATGAATCGTTGTTGCGATACTATTAAGTTTATAAATATCCAAATATTGAAAAAGTTTCATGCAAATCTTTAATTCATATAACCATGCATATATTTAACTCACAAAATAAAGATCCATTAATATTATGTAAATGTATTCACAAAAATTACAAAAGACAATTGGTGATCTAAGAGTAAGGATCATAAATCATCTTTGTTTATGCCGTTATTTGATTCTCCTCACGTTGCTATTTTGTTGTTCTTTCTCTCTCTATTGTTTCGATCAAGTATTGGATAGCATCTTCTCGGCTGTCTCTTGTTTCGATCAACATTTGTATAGTATCTTCATCCTTTTTGTTTTCTAGTTGTTACTGTTTTATCAATATGCCACGCTGCTCAATCAAAAACAATTATATGACAATTTTTTCCTTTGTTGCATTTTTCTCAATTTTTTGGAAAGACGCCCGTGTACACGCATACGTTTGGTGTTTGTGTAGATGACGAGGGACCATTGATGCTGTTTTGAACTTGTAAAGCTTTTGATGCATGTCTGATCGAGTGATATCTCATTATGACAAATATTATTCTAAGTTACTATCTTAAGAAACGTATTTAGTTTTATTTACATCTACTCGATCGACTTGCACACAACCCAACATCACGATTTTCTAATCGCTAACCCATCCCTACATAATTAATATATTGTGAGTTGGAAATGGTAGATAAATCGTTCGGTGGCTATTGCTGAGTATCTTATTATTTGATGGCCCAACATGTTTTGCCTTTAATACTGTATTATGTCAGACGTGATCTGTTTTGGAGTTGTGCTGAAATTTAATTTGGAAGATTTCACGTGATTCATGTATGTCTTGAGTTACTCAAGCAAGAAACTCCTTATCTAGCTATCACTGCCGTAGCTGAGATTTTAGAGGCCATGTACCAAAAGTTATGTCCGTAACCGTATATAACAGTCAAACATATATCATATCAACTATTGAAAAAGAAATCCAGTATTTTAACCATTGAGCTTCACTTTTAGCAAATATACACAACATAAAAGCATATATCATTAACAATTTTTTTTGAAAGAAAATTTTGAGGCTCTAAATACATAAGGAGGTATATATTTTAAGGTCTGTGAATCATTCATCTCACATTGCACACCCTCATATATACTTCATCTATACTATATCTAACTTCCTTTTCTTATATGTGTATATTTTAACAATCTTTTTTTTTTCTCTAAAATTTTAGAAAGTATTGCACGATTGGGGTGATGAAGAATGCATTGAAATACTAAGAAAATGCAAAGAGGCTATTCCTCAAGAAACAGTTAAGGTAATTATCGTAGATGCAGTTTTAGGGCAGGAAGAGTTTAGAGATGCCGTATAGATGCTTGAGATGGTCATGATGACTCATACAATTAAAGGAAAAGAGCGAACACTAAAAGAATGGTCGTATGTGTACATCGAGGTTGATTTACTCGTTACACTGTAAAATGTATTCGAACCTATCAATCCATTATTGACGTTTATCCTTGAATCCCTATCAAGCTAGAGCCTGTTATTGTAACAATATGAAATTTTCAAATTTTCGTGATTTGTATTTCAGAATTATATGTTGAATGTCTTTGTTTCAAATGGTTTTAATAATGTATTACTCTATGATAAAGAGTTGTTGATCTGTTATATATATGTTAAGGTTAAGAGCAAGCTATATTCTTTTTAATTTTCTTCCTACTTATTTTCTTACTCACTTAAAATATGACAATTGAATTTCACTTATTCTCTCTGATTATTTCATCCCATCAGTTTTCCATGTGTCATAACTTCATAGATAGTACAAGTAGAAGATTTTGTAGAAACATTTAGCCTTCTTCGTATGTTAATATGTTAGGGAAATGTGTTGTTTAGAACGCCAGTTTCATATAACTTATTATATATAATGAAGTGACATCGATGTTTCATTTTTATATATAATCCTAATTAAACGCGAACAAGTGTAATCCATACAACTTTATAATAAATGATAATGAAGTGTGTGTTTAGATGTGTACTTATACAGTAGATTATATTTTTATGAGTACTATATTTGCAAGTTAAATAGAGTCATTTTTATTTAATATGTAAGCGATTATGCATGCATGGTTAGAGAATATTTATTAAATATGTAAGTGATATATATGGTTAGTAGAAATGAATCTTTCATAAGTTTATAACTCAGTAATATACTCTCTGATGATTCCAGTGAGTTTGTGATTAGGAATGTGACAAACCACTAGTGTTGAAAGAAATCTAATAAATCAATGTAAATAAAGGATCAAATATATGTTGGAAATGTATATATTTACAAATATGTGAATGTCCGATTCAACTTCGCGTAATCAATGATTGCACACATTAGCTTAATGAGACTAAAGCATAATTAATGTTTATGTTTACTTATTAATTATTACACATTAAGTCCGTTAACGATCGCTAAGTATTTAACGAAAAATGACTCACAATCTAATCGCTAAATGGAAAAGAGAAGTGACTAGAATTGGAAACTTGAAAAGTTGAGGAATGGGCTTTCTGTGGGCTTTCATGGTGGCTCGCCATGGGGTCTCTCCATGTCGGTTTCTTGCTCTTCTTAAGCATTTATTAAGATATAAGGAGTGTTGTGGTTTGTGTTTACCTGAATCGGTATGTGTATGTTTTGGAGAGCCAAAACAGAACCATATCCAAAACCACCAGAGCCCCATCTATGTCCAAACGGATTAGACCATGGCTGCAACTTTTATGTGTATAAGGCGTAATTTTGAATAATTGCATTAATTGTTAAGTGTAATTTTATATCCATGATAATTATCTGCATGTTTTATCATGGATTTGCTTTATTGTATGTCTTTCATGTTTAAGTGATATACACTAATTTTTGATAGATCTATAATTGGGGAAGACCTCAATAACATTAATCAATTATGTGCTATGTTGTATGTATTTAATTTTGACTTGCGCAATCGATGAATCGATGCATGTGGTTCACTTTGTACATAGATGAAAACGGGTGAAAGTCTTAATTAAATATATGCATATTGTCAAATCTAGAATTGATTATTAATAGGATTTATCAAACCGCTTTGCATGTGGCTATTTGATATGCATGACTTTTATTTGTTATGCATTCATTGTTTATTTGTTTATTTTTATAAATACTTGCTTGTTTGTTATTTGTAACAAGGGTATTTTTACAAGAAAAATAAACTCGACCTAAACAATGGTGAAACATGTATTTTAAGACTAGTAATCATAATCGTTTAATTGATTGATGACTTTGGTACAAATGGTTGAACGGCTCACCCATGAGAATGAACTACTAAAAGGGGTTTAAAGAATGCCACAGTCACACCAAAGGATGTCTTAGGTTGTGCTTTAGCGCCGCACTGGTCCTCCCCTGTGAAGTTCGAAAGTGGAGCTACTTAGTAAGCCATTAATGTGCAAGCTCATCTTAAGGGCTTAATTAGTTTAATTCCATGCGCCACTTCGGTGGTAATTATCCGAAACACTAAGTGTTTACACTTATGCAAAAGTACCGTATAATGGATGATAATTAACACTAAATTCCTTGATTGGTGAACCCAATAACTCAATTAAAGTTTGATGATGAAAAGCTTATACATTAAAACAAGATATAAATGTTTTAATAAAACTATGCTACAAAGATGAATGCATGACATCTTTGTACATATTTGATTTAACATCAAAACTATTACCCTTTAATTTAAGTTATATGCCATCCAACGAAACGAAACACCTAAGATTACTTTCTATTTGCGTGAGAACGGGACTTAGATCTTAATCGAAGGGTAAAATGTCCACGTGTCGTGAGAACGGGCATGGACGATTTTTGCCTTAAGTTGGACCTTAATTGAGTTGCTAGGAGAACTGCAACTCAAGGCATAAGATGGGATAAAACATGTTTACATGGCGATTGATATTGCTATATGTAAATCCCATAAATCTAGGAATTGCAATTGATATTGGCAATTGAGCAAATGCTCTACCATTTTGTGTAAGGTTCATTACTAGCATCAACCGACGAATGAAATTATGACAAATTGGATCCTAGTTTTCAATAAAAATTAATTGGTTATATGAATATGAACCTTGGGTATTTAATTGTTTATTGAAAAGGAAAATTATCAAAATACTAATTATGGTTTTTTGAACTTTTTTTGTAGATGGCTCAATCTGATAACACTATGAGCTTACCGAGTGCCGCTTTCAAAGATATGATTGGAAGGACAAGCCGACCGCCCTAATTTCAATGATTGGCATCGCTCACTTAGGATCATCCTTCGTGTTGCCAAAAGGGTTGAAATTTTGACTACACCTCCGCCTGAAGCTCCTCCCAACACTCAGAATCGCTTCTTGAATTAGAGGCATATCGTGTTGAATATGAGAAGCACAATGATGTGGCGTGTCTAATGCTGGGGATGTCTGCCAATTGCAAAACAATTTGAGCACTATCCGCCTATGAGTATGCTAGATGAACTCAAACGTATGTTTGAGAAGCCACCGGCAAATTTGAATGTATGAACTTATTGAAAAGGTTCATAGTTGCAAGCAAGAGGTTGGCAAATTGCTCTCCACCACGCCCTAGAGATGAAACATCACTTGGACCAATGGAGAAGCTCTACTGCGGGTTACCGAATGATGTATGTGTCGGCTCATCAATCACTCTTTAATCGGATCGGTTTGGTGATTTTGTCCGAATTTTAACATGCAGCATAATTGAAGCATGCTTGTAGAATACTTGTAGAAAGAGATTATTAAAGAAGGCTCCTACACCGCTATGCTCGCTATACGTGGTGGTAGGTGAATAAGCCTAAGCCGCAAGGCGATAAGAAAGGAAAGGAAAAGGAAAGGGGAAACAAGTTGTCATCCCACCTCCTAAGAAGAACCCTCGAAAGAAAAAAGGAGAATCCTAAGAAGGATTTGTCTTGCCACCATCGCAACTCACCGTCACTGGAAGCGGAACTGCCCAGCTTTATCTGAATGAGTGCCTTCTAATAAAAAATAAGATGGTGCCTAGCTCATCAGGTATTTTTATGTTTGAATTAGTTTCTTTTCCTCATATAAAAACTCCTCGATATATGATACGTGATGTGGTACTCACATCCGTAATACATCGCAGGACTTAGAGGGCTAAGAAGTGACTGCGGGAGAGAGATATTTGTACGCTGGAAATGGAAAGCGGGTACCGCCGGCCATAGGGACTTTTGATTTAGTGTTGCCTTCGGGCTTAATTTTAGAACTAAATAATTGTCATTATGCAACCTCCATTGTTAGGGTGTTTCAGCTCTTTGTTAAAAGATATTGGTTTTGTGCACACTTTTACAAGTTATGGAATTTTAGTTTCTTTAAATAATGTTTTTTACTTTAATGCAATTCCTATGCTTGGTGTGTTTGAAATTGATATGGATGGTAGTATATCCAATGAAAATAATTCGTTGTATAGCATTAGCAATAAGAAGAGCAAGTCGAACTGCGACTCTTCTTATCTTTGGCATTGTCGCCTTGCCCATATTGGTAAGAAACGCATGGAAAAGCCGCAACACGATGGGCTTTTACAAACGGTCAATGATGAATCATTTGACAAATGCGAATCTTGCATTGCTGGGAAGATGACAAGGAAACCTTTTTCACCACAAGTGGAAAGGGCGTCTGATCTACTTGGATTAATACATAATTGATGTGTGTGTGGTCCACTTAGACATGTGTCAAAACGTGTGCTGCTACTTCTTAACCTTTATGGATGATTTCGGTCAAGTATGGTTATGTTTATTTACTTAAACATAAACATGAAGTCTTTGAAACATTTAAGGTTTTCAAGAGTGAAGTAGAATTACAACTCGGTAAGAAGATTAAAGCTCTTCGATCCGATAGAGGTGGTGAGTATGTAAGTCAAGAGTTCAAAGATTACTTAGCCGAGTGTGGAATTATCCAGCAGCTCACATATCCTTATACTCCACAACAAAATGGTGTATCTGAAAGGAGAAATCGTACCTTACTTGACATGGTACGATCAATGTTTGAACTTACGACTCTACCTTTAACTTTTTGGGATTATGCCCTTGAAACTGTATTCATTTTGAATATGGTTCCAACAAAGAAGGTTGTTAAAACTCCATATGAAATATGGACTGTAAAAGCTCCCAACTTTTCTTACTTAAAGGTGGGGATGAAGCCACAAAACGTGACACCCTCGATAAGCTCCAAGCCAGACTGTTAAGTGTATCTTTGTAGGATACCCTAAGGAAACTATGGGTTACTACTTTTACTACCCAGCTGAGAATAAAGTCTTTGTAGCTAGGTATGGAGATTTCCTTGAAAGGAATCTCATATCTCAAGAACTCAATGGGAGAGTATATGATCTCGAATATGATCAAGAAGATACAACACCTTCTGAAAATACTAGCCAACTTCAAGAAGAACCTGAACGCTTAGGTGCTCCTCCCTGTTGTTCCCATTCAGAGGTCCGAAGGACTATAATGCACCTTGCGCGACCGCCTATGTCTTAACGTGAGGGTGGAGGAAAATATGGTTGGGGATCTTAATGAACTCGCACAACTATAAGGTACCATGGTGATCCCTGAAAAGGATAAATGGCAGATTGCTATGAATGGGGAAATGCAATCCATGAAAGATAATGAAGTTTGGATTGAATTTGACCTTCCTCCCAATGCGAAAATCGTTGGAAGTAAGTGGATCTTCAAGAAGAAAACCGACATGGATGGCAATGTACACACCTACAAGGCTCGTCTAGTGGCTAAAGGTTTTACTCAAACCTATGGCATTGACTACGAGGAGACATTCCTCCTGAAAGGACATAAGAGCTATTAGGATTCTCATAGCTATAGCTGCACACTATGACTATGAGATTTGGCAAATGGATGTCAAACCGCTTTTCTCGAATGGTGGTCGTACTAGATGAAGACATCTATATGGCTCAACCTGAAGGGTTTGTGAATCCATTATTTCCTAAGTGTATGCAAGCTTAAGAGGTCCATTTATGGATCAAGCAAGCATCAAGGCAATGGAATAAAAGATTCATGGAGAAATCAAAGGTTTTGATTTACTCGAATCTTGATGAGCCATGTGTATATCACAAAGCTAGTGGGAGTCATGTTACTTTCCTTGTTCTGTATGTCGATGACATATTAATCATAGGAAATCATATACCAAGTCTAAATGAGGTGAAAGCCTATCTTGGTAAATGTTTCTCGATGAAGGACTTAGGGAAGCAAAGATACATCCTTGGAATCAAGATCTACCGGGATAGATCAAGGCGGCAAATTGGTTTAAGCCAAAGTGCTTACATTGACAAAATATTGAAGAGATTCAATATGCAAAATTCCAAGAAGGGATTTTGCCAATGCAAGTAAATCATGGTTTGAGCGACAGTGCCGCTAACGCGCTTCAACACCTGCAGAGGTGTGCGCGTATGAAGAAAGTTCCTTATGCTTCGGTCTGAGGATCTATCATGTACGCGTACGATGCACAAGGCCTGATGTGGCGCTTGCTCAAAACTTGACCTACGTAGACAATGAATCCGGGTGAAATTCACATCGATCAGCTGTTAAGCATATTCTCAAGTACCTTAGGGCTACAAGAGATATGTTCATAATGTATGGAGGAAATCCGTAGCGTAATCGTTACTATGTGTTATCGCTTGCGATGCATCCCGAAGTGTGACAAAGATGATAATAAGTCTCAAACGTTACATTTTGTCATCAATGGAGGTGCCGTGGATTGAAGAGTAAGAAACTACAACACTTGCAATGTCCGCTACGTAAAGTGAGTACATAGCGCCCGGTCCGCCATGGAAGCTGCTTGGATAAGGAAGTTTGTTTCGGGCTTGGTGTTATGCCGTCGATTGAAAATCCTATTAAAGTATATTGTGACAATTCACTGCATTACTTTTGCTCATGAACCCGAGTCATGAAGGGCACCGACACTATCCTAGACAATATCACTATGTTCGAGAGCAAGTCGAGATAGGTGAAATTTAGTTACTCAAAGTTCACAATGATGATAACCTAGCGATCCATTAACGAAGGCCTTATCCGGTGAAAAACTTAATCATTTGTCCGATAAGTTTGGACTTCGTTTAGCTAGTAGTTTCATGCCCATCTGTGACTAAGTATTTTAGATAAAAGGATATTGTAAACATTATTATTGAAATGAAATAAAGTATTTTTGTTATGTTTATTATTCATTTATTATGATGTTGTCCTATATTTGCATGTTTAAATCCTTGAAATAACTTAAGTTATTCTAAATAGTCCATTGTCAATCAATAACATGGGAATGATATTGAATTAAGACAAATCTGAGTATTAGTTAGAATATACTTGAAAGTATATTGATGCGTAGCATGACTAATTTCAGATGATATTCAATGAATTGAATATAGGACTTATCCCACCCGCATGATAATACTTTATGGATCTTTGTCATTAAGTATATTATGGATATTTATCCTCCTCGACTTGAGATACAAGAGATATGTCATGGATGTAGTGCATTTTTATGAAGTAATCTAACGCTACACGAATCGTAGTTATAAGGGTTGTTTTGTAAGTAAATTTATGAATCACGCTTGTAGTCAAAATGGGATTTGTTTCCTCAAATTTATTTTGAAGTATAATACTACGGGCCCCTCAGTAGGGTTGTTAAGATGTTTGCATGGCCATGCCCAAGGTCTTCTCGAATATGTTCGTAAGAATTGGTAATCTTAATCAATCACATAAAGCGAGAAACGGAATAGTTAATTAAGAAATGAGTGAGATCCATATTCTTATTCACATGGTATTAGAAACAAAAGGATGAATATGATGATGAATCATCAAACTTGGTTTTTATCCAGAAAACCATACACGAAGTTGTACCGGGGCATGGCGTGTTGCAGATTGCCGCTAACCAATGTCATTTCACGCTTTGTAAACATATCCAAGTGGGGACGTTGGAAATGTATATATTTACAAATATGTGAATGTCCGGATTCGAACTCGTGACCACGGGATTGCACACATTAGCGAATGAGAATTAAAGTTAATAATTAATGTTTATGTTTACGATTAATTATTACACATTAAGTCCGGTTAACGATCGTTAAGTATTTAACGGAAAATGACTAACGACCGTTAAATGGAAAAGAGAAGGACTAGAATTGGAAACTTGGAAAAGTTGAGGAATGGGCTTTGGGCTTTCATGGTGGCCGCCATGGGGTTCTCCAAGGGCCTAGTTCCCCTAACTTGTCCTCTAAGTTTACTCTAAAGTATATATGAGGCTAGGGTCTAGGGTTTCATTCATATTTTGTGTTGAATTAACCCTAGATCTCTCTCTCTCTTTTAATCGGCCGAGCACCCCAAGTAAGGGAGTTCGGTTTCGTTTGCTTAAACGAGGACTTGTGTTAGATCTAGCAATCGCTGATTAGTTTGGTTAGGTATTCGGTGTACAAGAACGAGCATTGGGTTGTAAGACATTATTCTTACACCATAAGTACTTATTTTTTGGTTTGCTTTGCTCGAGGGTGGTTTTGCTTTGCTCGAGGGATTTGATATTCGCAAGAAGTAATGCGCTACGCATACTTTCTTAATTAATTTATTTGTTATGATCTTAAGTCTTCCGCTGTGTACTCTTGATGTTTACTTGTTTATTGTATGTTATATATTTTATAAACTCAACAATATAAACTTGGCTCCTTCTTTAGAAGTCTAAAAGGGCACCTGAAGTGACATGTGTTATTTTCTTTTCCTTCTCTATTCCCACTATCCCACCAATCCACTAAATGATAATGAAGTGTGTGTTTAGATGTGTATTTTTATACAATAAATTATATTTGTGTGAGTACCAACTGCAAGTTTTTTTTTGAAAGTCAACAATATATTAAGAAAACCAAACAAAGACAAATACAAAAAAATGTCATCCCTTCTCCTCAACAAGCTAATTAAAAAAAAAGGGACCCAAGAAAAATACCACAAGATGCATAACCAAGAAAATGATAAACAAAATACCAAAGACAAAGAACCCAAAACATGGGTCAAGAACTACCCCAAGACCTGACAAAACAAAACTATATAGTACTATCTCAGGACCCACCAATCACATTATAGCTCGAAAGCATGAAGGAGCCAAAATGGGACCATGAAGAAACAGATACCAACATGATGGAATATTAACACATCACAGAAGAGCATGTACATCAGATAGTGCAGCAGCCTGAACCATGACCTTCTGCACACTGCACACATAAACTTAACTGGACCAAAATAAACTGTCAACTCTGAAGCAACTGAAATATAGCAGCAGACATGTTTCTCACAACATGCATAAAGGAGCAGGCATTAAAATTGCAGCAGATATTGTATCACACAGCAATTATGTAGCAGACCTTAATGTAACCCCATCTTAATTGGTTCCCATAACCATTGTTGCCAATCTATCTCTTTATATTTTTTTGATCTTCTCACTATCCATTCGAAACATTTGAGTTGGATATCTTGAACAATCTTATTCGTACTTGAAACTTTTTTACCGAACACACGTGCGTTTCTTTCTTTCCAAATGAAGTAGCCGGAAGTCCAAATAACCGCTTGCCAAACACGAGATAGAGAGTTGGGCACATTAACACCTCCATTAGATGAAAAAAATTCATCAATAGAAAAAGCATTAACGCCCCCCACTTTCCACCAATCGAATATTTTTTCCCACACGCTCATCGCCAAATCACAAGTGACTAAGCAATGAGTGCAAGTTTCCACAATATTGTTACAACTAGGACAAAGAACCGAGTCCAAATCAATGCCTCTTCTATCTAGCTCCACGCGAACCGGAAGTCTTCCTTTTAACGCTCTCCACACGAAAATGTTTACTTTCTTAGGTAACAATTTATTCCAAATCGTCTCGTGGCCTCCACTTTCTACATGTAAGATCTTCTCCTCCACCAATATTGTTAGCTCTTTGACCGTAAACTCGTCGTCTTCACCAAGCAACCACCTCCATTTATCCCTACAATTAGAATTCACAACAATATTTTGCACAATGCCAATAAGCTCCTCGAATTCCCTAGTTACTCTACCCCTAATGTTTCTAACCCAATCCCATTCCCAACACCACACATCATTTACCCACGCCCCCTTATCCCACACACAACCCTCCTTTCTCCTATCTAGATGATATAGCCTAGGAAATCTATCACAAAGGTACCAACTGCAAGTTAAATAGAGTACTGAAATTTTATTTAATATGTAAGTGATACGCATGGTTAGAGAACATTTATTTAATACGTAAGTGATGGATTGAGATCCTAGTTAATTTGAACATGATCGGTAATGTTTTTGGGTAAAAACGACCCGATAAATATATTATCTAAAAAAAAGAGGCTAACGAGGGACCCAATTCTTTTGATGTGCAGAGAATACGACCTGGCCATGTTTATACTAACTTTAGATGATCTCAATCCGTAAGTGATATATGTGGTTAGTAGAAACGGATATTTCATAAGTTTATAATTCAGTAAATATCTTTCGGACGATTCGAGTGAGTGTGTGATTAGTAATGTCTAAGAAGAATATGTGTCAAAAGAAAATCTAATAAATCAACGTAGAGGATCAAATATAAACTTGGCTCATCTAAAAATTCACGGGGAGTAACATGTGTCTTTTTTTTCCTAGCCTATTCCCACTAATTCATGATCCACCCTGTATGATGAACATCAAGATATAATATACATAAAGACATGGTAAATATTTTATACCATAACTGATAAATATCAAGATATGATGAACCATGATTGATGAACATTTAAACCATGACTGATAAATATTTATTGATGAACATTCATAATATAATGATGAACATTGATGAAATTAAGGATAAAAAAAAAAGATGAACACTATGTATTGATAAACATGGATTAATAAACATAAAAAAGAACAATGAACATTTTGTATCGAGAAACATAACAAACATTCTTTTGATGAACATTACTTGATGAACCTAACAAGTTGGTTGAGCTACTGAAGACAACAACTCGCAAAAAACCGAAATCACACAACTCACATCCCCAAAAGATACATTCGAACTCGGGTTCTTCACAACCAAACACTCTAATTCTTACTTAGCCATATGGTAATTTTTCGATGAACTGAAAAGTTAGTTTTTTTAGCATTCGGTGATTAACACTTACTTTGATGAACGTTATGTGATGAAAACTTACTTGATAATCATTCTGTGATGAACAATTGCACATCCAAAGTTTTGTTCATCATAGTTTTAAACATTGTTAAAACTATCACACATTGATTTTTTCATCAAAGCTTGTGTAACACCCCACCTGGATCGCATCGAAAGCATACAAGTTATGGGTGCTACTCAATTGGTGTCACAACACAAAGTATAAAGAATGGTTTTACCCCAACCATTTGGAAGAAATTTCATAATAAAAAATATTAAGTTTACAATTTTCAAAAATTGTGCGGAAATAAAGGTCCATAAAGATAAAGTGGTCAAAAATATATCAGAGAAGTCTATGACCATGTCATGCTATTCACCAAGCTCCTTCAAAGTTATGCAGCAATAAAGATCAAGCACCTGAGATAAAACATGCTATAAAGTCAGCACAAAGGTTGAGTCAATTCATAGGTTTAGTAGTAACGCGATTGATCACAAGATTTCAAGTTTAAGATACAATGGGTCACGTTGTTGCACCCAAGAGATAGTGGACCACGTTGTTGCACCCATATGTCAAGTAATTACTATTGCACTAAGCTCATGAAACTCAAGCGTTAACAGTGGGTATCAAATTAATGATATGAGAAAGTTTCCCTGGTAAGTATCTTGCCGAATACCTAGGAGACTCAAATATAGTACGTTTGTCTGCGTATCCGGTCAACACAAACGAGATTCGTCAAATCCTATAGGCCTATATCTTTATATTATCGCTCATTCGCAAGTGATTAATGGTTCATGATGTCGGGACTTAAGTTTGGAAATAGGGAAAGGATGTGACAATTCAACCGACCAATAAAAGATAACTAAGGAGTAAGAAAATCTAGGTGAACATGCTTTTAATTATCATAAGAACACACTCATATAATTCATAGCTTTTATCTTTATTTAGTTTAATTAGTTTTAATTTACTTTGTTTAGTAGTGTAATTGGTAAATTACCAAACCCTCACTCTTCAAACCCCGAGATTCTACTTTCTTTCATTAAAAAAAAAAAAAAAAAGAGAAAGAATTACCCTCACTCTTACCTTTTCGTCATACATCTCTACTAGTATCTCTATTCCCCTAGAGAACGATCAACCCCCTGGGCTTGCCCATACTACAATGCAACGATTAGGTACACTGCCTAGTAGGTTGTAAAGCTTGCTCACAGAAAAGGAAGTCTTTCGACCCCGAACCACGCATCAAGTTTTTGGCGTTGCTGCCGAGGAGTAGAATAGCTAGTTAGGTTTCTATCTCGATTAGGTTTTGATAACATCAAATAGTCCTGAATATTAAGTGTCAATTTCCCCCGATAATGCTCGTATTTATATCATTTATATGGATTTACGCTTGTTTTCCATTGTTTTCCACTTTCAGGTAAATTACGAGCATTGGAGCTAAAGAGAAGCGGAAATGGAAACATTACTAAATATTTATCACAATATGCCTATTTTGAAGAAGTTACGGCGTAACTCCTCTCTACATTAACCAGAACTATTGCGACCCGAATACCAACTTATCAAGAGGTTACGGCATAACTCTTCCCAAAGGTTACGACGTAACTCCATTAGGTCAAAAGAGGTTCCATGCACGATACTTACGCAGTAACATCTTGCATCACTTACGACGTAACCGAAGTTTATTGAAGACTACTACAGTAACCACTAATAAGGTTACTGCAGTAGCACCAGCGATCTAGTGCATTTACGGAAGAAATAGAAGGTTACGGTAACTCCTATATTGGTTACGCCACCCTGCACCTGGCCTATAAATACCCCACGAATTCCAAAGATTTCTAATCATCCCATTCCACACACAACACTCTAAGAACGTGGGAAAAAGCTCAAGGCGGTTTAGGGAGCATACTGAGTTGTTTCCAAGGAGAAGTCACTCCATTACGATAAGCTTTAGCGTTTTATGTTTCTTTTACTTTCAATTCATGTATTTCGTACCTTTGAATATTGAATTGATTTGCATGATTAATATGAGCGGCTAAGCACCCTTTGGTGCTATCATAGTTATGATTCCTTAATTGTTTTGTTTGCGTTTACCTTTACTTCCATACAATTATTTCTAAGTGTATGCATGCATAGTTCATTGGTAGTCACCCTTGGTTAGGTAGTTTTGAATGGCGGTAGAGGCCAATTACCTAGGAGATATGACCAATCGATTCTAGGTGAGCGTTTGAACCGAGACGGAAGGGTAAGATATGACCAACCGACGACCCTTTCTACTTGTGCGATTTGACCAACTGATCACCTATCGTTTGGATGAACTTAAGAATTTGGGGTGTAGTGTCTAAGTTCCTAACGGCCGGGCACT
Source organism: Chrysanthemum makinoi (assembly GCA_910596185.1). Taxonomy (NCBI): domain Eukaryota; kingdom Viridiplantae; phylum Streptophyta; class Magnoliopsida; order Asterales; family Asteraceae; genus Chrysanthemum; species Chrysanthemum makinoi. Next base: position 146,510,953 of record OU343222.1, read on the forward strand.
CACTATTTTGAATCTAGCATGTAGCGGTACTTAATGACTTGGCTTAGGGGACCAGAACAACAGACTTATAACGGTTGCTCGATTTCTCCTGTGGTGGCATCTTTACCGATAGGTTATTAGCTTAATTGACCAAATCTTGTCCTCTCGAATTTGACCCCACCTAAAGTAATTGGAAGTAGGTAGACGTAGACATAACTAGCTAGGAGGATTGACTAGGTTAGCAAAACTATTCCTCTATTGATTTCCCTTTATCCTTTTACACTGCTTATTTTATTCTCGCATTAGTAGTTTAATTAATTATATCCGTATTGAAACCATTATTATTCGTGGACAATTAGACTTAGTAATAATCCAACACACATAGCTCTTGGGCTAATTCTGCTTTACCATTTACTACACTACACGACCGGGTACAACCTGCCTGTTAGTGCACTAGGGTAGACCATAGGTATAGCGAGACACTATAAATATTAAGACACGGGTCAAGATAACTCGCATCAAGTTTTATGCCGCCGGGAGTTATATTAGGATTGATATTAAGTCTTTCATTTCGTTTTAAACTTTTCTCACGATCATATTTCAAGTTTTCATGTACCATGGAAGTTGTTAACATCGATGACCTCACTCTTGAGGAATACTTGGCGTTGACAAGAGCGTAACAAGGGCCGGGTCTCGTAAGACCAAAGCAATCGGAGCGGATGTTCGCTTCGAAATTAAAGACCAATTTATGAGGGAGCTTCGCGCTAACCCTTTTTTCTCTTAAGACAGCATATGAGCACGTCGCTGAAAATTTCCTATACATCGCTAGCCTTTTCAACATTCCGGCGTGTCTCATGATGCTGTCATTATGCTTAGGGTATTCCCAATGACTCTTTACCGAGCGACGGAAGATGGATCGAAGGTTGCCCACCTGGCGCTTAATACTTGGGCGCTACTAAATAAACACTTTATTCAAAGATATTGCCCACCGTCGAAGATTTCTAACCAAATTTTGGAGATCCATAATTTCAAACAAGAAGACCATTCCGAAACTCCTCAGATCAAGCTTGGGACGATACAACGATCTTCTTTATAAGTGTCCTACCAATGATGTGAATAACCACGTAAGGTCAATATTTTCTACAAAGGAATAAACGTAACTACAAGGCAAATGAGCCGACTATCAAGGACCTATCCCAAACATGACTCCTTCCATCGCAATTGAAGCCATTCAAAAATGGCGACCACTCTAAAATGGCACGACGGTGGGAGTAAAAGAAACCAAGGCGAAGTTTTGACGAATTGCAAAGAATAGCCAAGAAACTTGAAAATCTCGGTGAGAGATATGTTGAAAATCAAAGAACTGCTCATGCCATCCAAGTCTACCGCTAAAACTTTGGTGGGGACATTTAACTAAAACTCCCTAAAGTTGACAAGGAAGATACGATCGAGGAAGCTAAATATGGAGAGAATAGGCCTTTCTACTGGGATAATCGTAATGGGTTTCGTGGAGGACCCCAACCGTATATGAGCGTGATGAGAGAAGAGCTAACTCGAGGAAATTATTAACAAGTACCTTGTGGACACTACCAAGAGGCAAAAGGAGCAAGAGGAATGGCTTAAAAATTTCCAAGATAATACAAACAAAAGCCTCTCTTCCCATGACATATCACTTAAAAACTTGGAAACTTTAATTGGAAAGCTTGGCGATGAGGTACAAAGAAGAAACGGAAAGAATAAGAGCAAATCCACTATATGTAAAGGTATTCTCGATAACAACAAGTACTCGATGAGGAGGATATCGATGGCGAAAGTGAGTTACTGCATCACACTCAGAGTTACTGTAACCCAAATTTAAGCAAAGACACGGGCACCAAGGACGACAACCCTAAAAGAAGAAGTCATTGGTGTAAGGCTATTGCAATTGACGATGGATAATGCTACAACCATGGGCCTCATGTGATCCCCTAAAACCCGCGATGGTGGTGTTGATAAAGAAAGGATAAAAGATGATGCATACAAGTGGACTACACTAAACGACGAAGAAAGGTTAGCCAAGTTCTCAATTAGCTGGCGGGAAGGGCCACCCATTAAGCATTATCAGAAACCCTTACTCATCATGGAAGATGAGATTACTAACGCTGGCAACGCGTGCAACTTTTCATGATTATTGCAACGAAGGAGGTAATGTGAAGAAGGAAGTTTGGATATGCCCACACGAATCTGGGAGGCACGACGTTGATTTTGGAAATCTATCATTCGCTGATTGGTATTCATAAGATTTGGGGACGCGATAATTAATTCTACTGCTCAAATTTGGAACTCAAATATGAGAAACACATTCTTCGGGAAAACCATTAAGCCCCGATGATATTCCTTCAAGATGACGATGACGAAGGAGTTCGAAATCACAGCAACAAATTAGAACCGCCGACGAAAAGTTTTTTCCCCGCAACCCTTTTGAGTATGAATGTGATGGAGGAAGCAAAGATTGAGAGAGTCGGGGAAGACGATTCCTTTGACTTCACTAATGATTCGAAAGAACGTAACTTTGGCCGATGCTCTCGGATTCAACGATTGGGTCAAAATCAAATACGGAAAAATTGACGCTGACTAAAAAAGAAAATGGGAAGGTGTATGAGTAAAGATCAACCTAACTATGAAGTTCCTAATGAAAAACCGTAAGATGACACCAAGGGCTCGCCTAAGGTAGAAATGAAGAATGCAAACAAATACTCAACCAACTTGAAGATACCTATTCCGACGATGATTTCATTATCTCGAGTGCAGTAGGAGAAGACGGTTTCATTGAACCGCATGATGAAGTACACGAGAAAAGAAGATGCAAGCTTCTTGGCATCCCATTTAAGAGGCCACCTCCTATTATAGCCAAAAAATTTGAGTTCACGTATACCATTTGGGCCTCAAGAAAAAAATTTGCAAGATCCGAAAATTGAAACCAAAGAATATCTCCGTGACCGCCACAAATGTGGGTGGGTTAAGCGCAACTTAATGAAAGACATGGAAGAAGTAGGGGATGTCCAAAGGCCCCATAGAAGCCCCGGCTTTGAGTCTAACTTAAAGACTCGTTAATAAGGAAAGTGCTCTTTCGAGACAACCCAATTATCCCTTTCTTTTGTTTTTATTTCCTTTCTCGCTGGGTTTGTGTTTTCTAACCATTTTGCAGAAACGAGGAACAAATTGCCGATGCAGCTTGTCGATTCGAACAGAGTTACGGCAAGAATCATCTTGGTGATTATGCCGTAACCAACATTTTAGCGCCAGTAATTCTTGACGATTACCACCACGACGTAATACCATCTCGCTGGTTACGCAACTACTCGCTTTGACACTCATACTGTGTTTTGCACACGGCGTAACTCTCTCATTGTAGTTACGACCTAACTTTCCTCTGCTTTAATTATTTCATTTTAAAACACAGTAACCTTGTATTAGTTTTTAAATGAACTTTGTGGGTGTGTTCCCTGTAAACCCTCACGAGACTTCACTCGTCCACTTGGGACACCAAGTGGTTTAAAAGGCTTGTTGCATTCGCTAAAGGCAACCGTGATTCCTACGAAAGTGAGTTAGGTTTGTTTTTCATTTCTTTCTTTTTTTCTTATTAGAATTATGCTTGTCGGTATTGTGGTTTCAGGGATTGAAGTTTTTTCATGATGCTTAAACGAAGGCACGGTACTTTTTCGTGGGCCTTCTTCTTTTTGGAACAAATTTCAGGGAAGTTTTCGCTCTAATTCTACCTTTCTTTTCACCTTTATTTTAATGCCTAGTACAAAAGGGACTTTGTACAATTCAAGTGGGGGGACGGAGTAGAATTATCTCTTGAACTTTATTTCGCCCTCATTTTTCTAGTTTATTTTGAAAAATTATGCCATTTTAAAATTTTGACATGTTTTTCCTAACCTAACTAGATTAGACCTTAGCCGAGCACATACAACCCTTGACATTACATGGTGAGATTAGCCTTATCCGCTTCCAATATTTTACCCCAAATCCACCAAATTATGAGTGTGCGGTAGCTTGTAAACTTTAGAACTTGGCCTTTGCATCATTTCGAGACCATAGACGAGGTATGTTGAGTTAGCTCGATGTATTTGGACTTTTCAGTTTTAGAAGGCAATATTATAGGATTATCACCCAAACAACCTACCATTGTGAGTCTATCGATTAGTCACTTCGACTCTTCTCACCCCCATGTGAAACCCTTTTGTTGCACTCACCTTTAGTGCAAGATACCCCTAGATACACCCTTCCGAGCCATTCCTTTCATTTTGTCAACCCAATATATTGTTTCGTTACACCTATACACCTTAGCCTACCCTGTAGTCTTTATTTGTGATTGGGAAGTCATCATTTGCCTAAGTTCAAGGTTCGAGTGGAAATGTTTGAAAATTACACTTTCATCGACAACATTTATGAAGATCATTGAAGACCCCCTGAATTCTCATTGTTCATCTCAAGTGGGGGGATGTTATGTTATTATGTTATGTTGAGAAAAAAAAATGACGATGATTCGGAAAAAAAAAGAAAAAGAAAAAGAAAGTTGATTGAGTTATGATATTGTAAAGTGCGATGTTAAAAGCACTATAGTATGAGCTTTATTGATTAGTATCGAGGAGGCCACCTCGGTCACATTTGAAGATTGGAGTTGGTAGGTTTGCCAACAGAAGAAGAAAAAGGTAGTGTGCCCATCACGACGTCCTCTAATGACACATCTACCTTGCATTTCATGATCCGGTCTCTAGACTTTTAAGCTTGAACTTTGGGCGGACGGTAAGTGGTAATGACTTGATTATAGATTTAGACTACCTGCTTGTTTTTCATTTTACACCAATTATATATCCCATGTCTTATCCTACCCTTTAGTCATGAAGCGTGTCTAGGTGATGCAGCGAGCAATCTTTGGTGTCTTGGCCATGGATTTGGTCATGTATCATTGATTTTGTCCACTTCGCCGTGGCATGTTAGTAATGACGAGTCACCCCTTAACCTTTGTTGTGTCTACCCATGATGACGAATAGTCCGCATTCGAGTACCGAACCCGACTAGTGACCGCTACTAGCAACTGAGCCCAGTACGAATGGGCTAACCCGGTAACGGTTTGGGCTCACGAAGGCCCAAACCCAAAGTTATTTATGGTTTTGGATATCGTATATCTCTTATTAATGAGATATGTATTCATTGACCGACTTAGGCGGGATACGCCGAAGGTTGGGGAACACGAAACCAACAAGGATTTCGTGTGTATATAAGGGGCATCCCAGTCCTCATTAAAGGTACGATCTAAAACCCTAATTCTCCACTAAACCCTAAAACCGATTATTTACTCTCACGCGGGAGGATAATCGTGGGAGACAATCCCACGATAAGCCTAACGGTGTTTTCTGTTTTCTTAGTGCGCAGGTCCCAAGCATTAAGATCCAATTGATACGGGAACCGGAGTCCAAACAAGGAACGCCCAACTTTTGTATCAACAAGTGGCGCCATCCGTGGGACCATCACTAAGAACTAAGAACTAGAATGACAAAGCACGGAAACATAAGCCAGCCGACGCGACAAGCAACCTACAAGGGAAGAGCAAAGAAAGCGGATCGCCTCTAGTTGCGTGTCGGAACAACCGGCAGTAACCTGTGAACCGTGGGTTAGTCCGGATATGGTTTTCCCAACAAAGGGAACCACGCCTCGACAACCCGTGCTACCACAACCACCATCGGGCAGGAAGATCCATGCGACTCTTTATGCCACTTCTAATCGGTGCCGGAAACGGACCGAACAAAGGCACCAGATGCACTGATCAAACAAGGGTCCAAGGGTAGCAAATGTACACCTCGTGCTCTGAAGGAGTCACACCAAGATTAGCACCAAGTGATTTCGTGTCTCAAAACTACTTAAACCTTGGCGCCCTCATGCAGAGGAAGCAAAAAAGAGGTCGGGACGGAGCTGCGACGCTCGACTCAACTTCGACCGAGAATGAGACATCTCCACGCGCCATCGAAGGAAAAGCGGGAGGGACAACCGCCGCACCCCGTGTTCACCAGGATTGGGAGGAGAACTGAAGATGATGAGACAGTTGACCTACAGTATCTGGAAGAACACGAGGAAGACCAACGGCGTAACAATGTCCGTGCTAGGCTTGGTAGCCGCAGGGTCCATGATAGACTTGGACGACGGCACTCCCCGAGTGAAAGCCCTTCAAACTCAGACTCAAGACAAGCAAGGCGCGAAGAGGGAAAGCTCATCTTCTGGTAACTCCTCGGATAACGAGGACAGTGTAACTGGACACTGGAAGTCCAGGGGAAGATATCGTGAGCAGGAGGAGAAAGGTATATCTCTTCCCCGGCGCGCAAAAGGTGGATGTGTTCACTCTACATCGGCGATTTCTCGAAAATAAGAGAAGGCGCATGCCCGCTAATGTGAAAACCTACGATGGAACAGTGATCCGCATCGATCACCTAAATTTTTGAATCACCGATACCATCGAAAATTGGCCACAACCTGTGTGGTGCCACATGTTCAACTTCACATTAGTGGGAAATGCAAACCGGTTCAAGAAACTTCCACGCGAAGCATTGATGGCTTTGAAGAGTTACGGAAGGCGTTTCCTGAACTTCACTCAAAGGAAGAATGCGCCAAAAACCCCCTCGAACTCGCCAGGTAAAAACAAAGCGCCGAGGGAATCTACAAGCGCTTATGGGAGGCTACAAAGACGAGTGCATACATGTCAAGGCATGTCTTGAAATACTAAAGATCTCAGGGTTCATGAACGGGATCAATAACCCGTAACTCATCAAAAGGTGAATCAGCATTGTGAGTCCCCCAAACCTTTGACGAACTTATGAAGCGCATAAGGTCCTTTATCCAAGGAGAAGCGCCATGGCGGACAAGAAGAAAGGTTACTCAAACTATAGGTCACAAGAACAGCCTGTTCTGAGACAATCCACTCCACTGCAGTAGCAACCGCAAGAATAAAACTACCGACTGTGGGGTAGCGGACGTGATAATGACAGATATACCCCACCGAAGACTCCAAAGGAGATATTCGCGACGAAGGCGCGAACTTCCCAAGACCCCACCAATGCATACCCTGCAGGAGCGACGCCAGAGGGAAACGGATACGCGACTATCATGGACGTAAGGGCCACACCACCAACGAGTGTGTCCAACTGCGTCAACTCATTGATAAACTAGTAAAAGAAGGCAGATTGGACCATTTGGTTAAAAACATCAAGGAGGGAAAGGATAAGCAAAAGATCGAATAAGAAAAGAAGTACCCAAGGATAAGGCTGATACCATATACATGATACAATCATAGCAACGGATGACTAGGCGTAAGATCAACGTAAGTTTTCCCGTGGAAGCGAAATATCTTTCCCCACCTTGGTCGCGAACAACGACATGGATATCGGTCACTATATGCGCTAGCATCGAGTACAAAGACATGGGATGCTTAAATTCCCGGGAGGGAGGTATTGTTACTCTCTACAATACCACCATACCACCCGGAGAATGTAACACGATTACATGTGAGACAACACCCATTCCGCAACGCAGGCTAACTAAAGTGCCAAACCCGAAGGTTGCAATTCATCCCGATTACCTGTGAAGGAAGAAGTATCGATCGGGGATCGCTATCCGATAACGGCAGTGGCAAAAGTAATGCGACTCTTGCAAAAGAACCCGGATATCTTCGCATGGGAACCAAAGCACATGACCGTGTACCACGCTCAATTACGTAACACAAGTTGAGAATCCGACAAGGATACTCCCAGCATTTGGCTGTAAGAAGCGTGCCAGCTCCCGAAGCCGCATCAAGCAATTCTAGCGAGTACATAAGCTTGTGGATGCAGGATATCATGCGAGAGGTCTACTACCATGACGGCTTTCCAACCAAACGGGATGGTCAAGAAGCGATGGTAGTTGGAGGATGTGCTGACTTCACAGATCTCAACAAGGAATGTCCACAAAGATCGCTACCGCACCGGAGATAGATGGAAGGTAGAATCTTTGTGTGGATACCCACGTAAATGCTTCCTAGACGCATACAAAGGATATCACCAAATCCAGATGGCTAAGGAAGATGAGGAAAAACGGCCTTCCATACAAGCCAAGGCGTTTATTGTTATACTAAGATGCACTTTGGCCTAAAGAACGCAGGTGCCACCTACCAAATGTTGGTTGATAACGCATTTGAAGGACAAGGGCCGCAACCTGAGGTTTATGTTGACGACCTTGTAATAAAAAGCCATGCGGAAGATGAATTGGTGCGCGACATTGAGGAAACATTTAAGACACTAAAAAAGATCAATATGAAGCAAAATCCTAAGAAATGCACTTTTGGCGCTACAGAAGGCATGTTCCTGATACCGATAGAGCCCGATGGCATCAAACCGTGTCCGAGAAAAAACGGTTGTCGCCATCCAACTTCCTTCACCACGCACGTTGAAAGAAGTCCAATCTCTAAACGAAAGCGGGCCGGTTTGAATAGATTCTTGTCCAAATCAGCAGACAAGTCCCTCCCTCTCTTCAAAACACTCAAGAAGTGTACAAAAGGAGACTACTGACTACTACGGGCGTAAGAAGCTTTCATACAAGTTAAAGATTTAGCAACACTCCCATGCTCGTTGCACCTCGCCCAGGGAAGAATTAATTATGTATTTGTCCGCAACCCATGGAGGCCAAATATGGTGCTACTAACAGAATTCAATTGGACAAACACCGGTGTATTTTGTAAGCAAAGCACTCAAGAAAATGGAGATTAACTACAACGCAATGGAAAAGTTGGTCCTAGCATTAGTATTCGCGCCACAAACGATTACCGCAGGTACTTCCAGTGCACCAATAGCGGTGATTACTGCACTGACCTATCAAACAAATTATCTCCAAACCTGACGCATCGGGGCGTCTACGAAGTGGAGTGTAGTGCTAGGTTAGCATAACATTTCCTACGCACCACGCAGATCGCGTTAAGGGGCGGATATCACGACTTCATCATCGAGAAACCGAACACTGATGACGTACCTTCACAAAGCAAGGTGGAACTACAAGAACCATGGATCTTGTTCACGGACGGGTCTTCATGCGTAGACGGTCAGGCGTAGGCCTTATCCTCACAAGTCCAGAGGGAATGGAATTCACTTACGCACTGCTTTTCGAATTCACAGCCACAAACAACGAGGCAGAATATGAAGCCCTCATCGCTGGATTACGCATTGCAGCTCGAATGGGCATACACAACCTGGAAGCAAATGTGGCTAAAGAGGAGAACATGATTCAATATCTCAACAAAGCCAAGTCCCTAATCCAGGGCTTTGACATGTTTACCATCAAACAAGTTCCTAGAGGGGAAAATGTAGAAGCGGATGCTACCGAGCAAGATTACATCTACAAGCTTTCGACCTATCAAAACAAGTATTGGTGGAAACTCTGAAGAGCAAGTCCATCTCAGAGATGGAGATATCCACGGTGATAGAGGAACAAGGTCCTACATGGATGACCCCAATCATTGAATTTATAAGCAAGGGCGTATTGCCCCAAGAACAGAAGGAAGCCCGACGAGTACGGCGCACATCACAAAGGTTTGAACTCGGAACTGTGTACTATATGCGCCATTTCTACAACCATGGCTTCGGCGTGTAGGGCCCCTTCAAGCAGATTACGTGACCGAGATCCACTGGTTCATGTAGTATGCACTCGTGACCACGGTCCATTGTGGCGATGCTTTACGGTCGATACATCTATGGCCTACAATGCACCGTGATGTGCGGATTTAATAAGAAAGTGTCATGACGCCAAGTTCACGCACTTGCCCACGCCAACCACAACAAGAACTAACACCTATTACGTCGCCATGGCCATTCTATAAGTGGGGTATCGACATTGCGTGTCCCTTCCTCGCTGCGGCAGGAGGATTGAAATTCCTCATAGTAGCTATAGACTATTTCACCAAGTGGATTTAAGCAAAGGCGTCGAACAATCACAGAAATCGTAAAACGGTTTGTTTGGGACAATATTGTATGCCGTTTCGGATTACCTGGAGAAATCATCTCAGACAACGGAAAACAATTCTGTGGCAATCCTTTCAAGGAATGGTGTGGAAAGCTAAATATCACACAACACTTCGCGTCGGTTAAACACCCACAAACCAATGGCTTAGTCGAGCATGCAAATCGAAGTCTGGGTGAAGCAATTAAGACACGCTTGGACAAGCACAAAGGAAGATGGGTGGAGGAATTATCGCTGTTTTGGGCGACCGCGCTTCAATTAAATTAGCACGGAGACACTCTCTCTTTCTATGGGACGTAAGCCGTCATACCTGCCGAAATAGGGATGCCAACTATTCGCACTGCTGAAGTTAATTTTACAACCAATGACGATGAAAGGCGTATTGACTTGGACCTGTTGGAAGAAAGGCGCAAGCGCGCAACAATATGTGAGGCAAGAGCTAAGTCAAAAATGAAGGGATACTATGATGCTAAAGTTCAAGCGCCTCATTCGCATCAGCGTAGTTTATATCAGCGCCAATGATGCGAGCCACAGCAGAGGATACATGAAATCTTGGACCGGCGGGAAGGACCTTATGAGGTCATTGAAGCATTAGGAAAAGGCGCGCGATACCAACTGCGTGATATGGATGGACGCGAGCTACCACGCATGGAACATCTGCAATCTCAAGCGCTAGCTACCTCTAAGAACGGCATTTACGCCTAGCGCACGGATACTCCGCATTTTAGTATAGTGACCAATAAATATCCGTGTATTTACATTCTGTTTTACTTAGGCAAATGTCTTTCTTCTTTACAAAAACTTGCAAGTATTAATAAAACATCGCGGTTTCTAGCTAACTCCGCGACACATTTTAATTTGTTATTTACATATTATTCATATCTCAACACTGTTGTTTTATTATCTTTTGCCTACATGGCGCAGCATGCACCTACTATACCCACGATGGTAAAAAGGATGAGTAAACCTACTAAACAACTCGTTGAGTAAGAGGGTTGCAAACCCATCAACATTGGATCATGCATCCTTGTTAAACACCTTATTTCCAAGATGTTGGAATAAGTTTAATGCGCATTCCACGATGGATACGCAACAATGCATACTATGCGCGTTTAACAAAACAAGGAATCAAGACTCTTGGCTCCTTACTATGATATTTACAGTACGCTGCATATCACACCATACACAATTATGTTAAAAATACTTAGACATTATAAGTATAATAGTTCATACATGATTATGAACTCCACCCATTCATCGCGCTTATGTAACAGTTTGCTTCTTAGACAATAAGTACGTTTTTTATGTAACGACAGATAACTAAGTACAAACATTATAAGTCGCAACCACATCAACACGCATTCAACAAAGGGAATATTTCATTAAGGACCATGAATTCTTACACAAAGATATTTACAAAAGAAGTTACAATCTATATGCTACTACAACGCTTAAGACGAGGGCTTCCTAACGGCGGCGCGGCCCTAGCCTCCTTGGCCTTCAACAAGTCAAAATCCTCGCCATGCACACACGCACACACTCACAAGCACCCGGCCGACCTAGGAAGGTGCTGCCGCGCCAATACCACAAAGAATGGCTTTTCCCTTCACGCCCTTCTTCTTAGCAACCCTCATAGCATGGGCCTCTAAGGATTCCCTCAAAGGAATCTCCTTTCCAAATGGCCAATGGGTTCAAAAGGTCTGGGCGAAAGCAAAAATAGGCACTCGGTTGTGACTCGTCAGCTTCAAAAGTCCTTGCATTCTCCGCCCCATCGCGACGGGTGGGCCAAAGTTAACCCTTCCATAATCACACTTATAGGGTAATCTTGGTCGCGCTCCATCTGAGCAATATGAGGAAGCTCCAATATTTTCATTTGCTCCATAGCGGCAATGAGCCCCTCATACGCATGATTATTGTACCTGTGCACTGATCAATGTACCACTTTCAAAAGCTTAGCCTCGCGAAGCTCCCTCTACGTGCCCCGCCGCCACGCAAGCGCGCGACCGCACCACCTCCCCAAACTTGTCTACCACCTCTCGGGACTCCAACGTACCGAGGGCAAAGAAGACGCAATCCATGGATAATTAGCCATCTACGCTCAGCGATTATGGAAACCAACTGTGGATACAACTCTTCATCATATTCGATGCTGAGATTGCGCAACTTCATCTCCTGCTCTTCCAACGAGCTCCCCACAGTTGCACCAAATTCCCCTAACTGAGAGAACAACTCTTCCTTTCCATTTTCCAAATACCTCAGGGCCCAGGTGCACGAAGCCTTGTAATCCGCTGACGCAATACGCTCCTGCTTTATTTGGCTCAGAAGTGACATTTTTTCTTCCGAAAGCTTTTGGGAGTGAGAGCTCGCTACCTCTACCTCACAGGCACTTGCCAAACGCCTCCCAAAGAATAATCTGTTTGTCCTTCAGGGCGCCGCCCGGCTACTTTCCCGAATACTTTCCTTTAGTCAGGCAGACTAACGAGCTTTGTGCCAAGTAGCGTACCAACACTAGCTCTCCACCGACCCATCGGCCCCGTGATGCCAATGTCTCACAGCTTTGGCTCTTCGGTCCGAAGATTCAGCCACGAACGACTAGCCTCGGGGCGACTTCCCAGAGTGTTCAAGATCGCACGCAGTAAAAAGAATTAGCGATTGTTTCATAACATAAACGGGGAATGAGATAAGGGATTTGCAAATAAAACTTACTATCGGGAGAAGCAAGATCGTGACGGGGAGGGCTTATGCATCATCCGAGGATGACTTCACGCCGTAATGATAGGTTGTTTCTTCCCTGGATGAGCTTGCGCATCACCACCAACCTACTCTGGCGCTTTAGCCCATGGCTATGCGCCCTCCATTTCTACATCTGGCTGTTCTCTCCGCCACATCCGTGTTGCCGGCTCCACCAACGGGAAGGTACCCTCGGGTTGGGCACACTTTGTAGGGGTTTCTATCAAAGCGGGGAGCCACTGGGTCCGCAGAACCATCTCCATGGTGCTCCACTCGTAGCCTCCATAATAGGGACTTCCCTCTTTCAATGGGCACCCTTACAAGAACACGTCATGGCTTCGTAAATTCACAATGCCGAATAGATCCATCTCTCGCAAGAAGACGAAAACAAACAAATAACGGGTTATGTAAAGTACAAAAGTGAAAAGAAAGGCTCACATCAATAAAGTAAAGAGTAAGGGACGAGCACCCACCCTAGCCATCTGCTGGCTTCAAAAATGTTGGCAACCTCGTGCCTATCGAAATAGTTACGGCCGATGCCCATGTGCACCAAAATGCCTCGATAGGAACCGATGGGAATACATTGGCATTTATCAAGCCTCGCATCATCTGCCTGTATGTTCGAGGAGGGCGCCATCTTTGGGAGTGAACTCTAGGTATAGAAGCCAAGTCCCAGGAAATAACGCCTTATCAATCCGTAAAAAATTCTCTCTCCGGCCCTAAGCGCCTAATTTTTCCAGATAACATTCAGCCAGGCCAGCTTAGCTTAACGATACCCATCCGCTTGACCACGCGTGTGTGGTAAAACGCCGAATAGGTAGATAGTCGGGTTAATCGCCAATAGACGGCAATTAACCTCAAGTTTGTTATTTTTCGCGCACCTATACGGTGCGGTAGGATATGCGCATCGATAGTAATTTAATACGTCGCACAAGAATAAGGATATGGGCACACGCTTGATTCACCTAACTCGAAAAAAGCGTGTATACCCTACTTTCCCTTCGAAGAGGAGCTATCGATGCCTGCGCATCTGGAACTACCGGATGCAGCGCCATCGGGATATAATAATCTGAGGTAAACTCGAGAAGTTATTCCTCGGTCATGTCGGAGGCAAAGTCAGTTAACCCACGGACCATGATAAGATTTTTATATGTGTACGCGCGGTTACCTTTTGAATATTAAGGGTTTCTGAGTTGCAGTTTGAGTTTTTTCAACAATGGCGGAAATGTTTTCTTTTACTGTGATAAACACAGTAAAAGGGAGGCGATGGTTTATATAGGTTTTTTACATCCACACGATGGTCAACACGTGTACTCCACTATCTCTAAATGTGTGGATAAGATCGGTTGACATGACACATTTTCAGTTACTTTCCCACGTTTTACGAGGTATACATTTGAGATATTTTGACTAGATTCACCGTGTATTCTTCAAGGCGGGAAACCCTTTTAGCTTCTCCGTTACGCTTCTACGAGTTTTTGGTATACAACTATTAGTCTAGCATCCGTAAGTAGTCCCTGCGCATACTAGACTGGGGACATGATGACGATGAAGTCGCGATTCGGTCACAAACCCGACTAGTGACCGCATACTAGCAACCGAGCTCAAAGCATTTAATGGGCTAACCCGGTAACGGTTTGGGCTCACGAAGGCCCAAACCCAAAGTTATTTATGGTTTTGGATATCGGATATCTCTTATTAATGAGATATGTTAGGATTTAGTAAATCCAGTTATTAAAGAGTCGGTCACCTCAAGTATATGTAATCGTTAGAAAGCTCGTAGTCGTAGATTATTATAAGTTAAGTAGTATTTAGTTAAGTAACACCGCGGGAGGACTGGACGGGCCTTTACCCATCTGTATGCCCCGATCCACGCCAGTAGGTGGCGATTTATGTAAGGACTATAAATACTCTCTACCTCCCAAGGTATAGAGTTGGAGCTCATAATAATACTTTCATTTTCTCTCACTAAGTTCCCAAACCTCTAACCCTTTCTCTCTTTAGAAACTCATCTTGTACGTGTGTTAATGTTTTGATGTGTATGTGAAATCCAATATGTTACAAATGGTATCAAGAGCCATGGTTTGATCATCTCTTACATATCCTTGGATTTCTAGTGGTTTTTAGATGGTTTTTGAGTTTGAAATAGTTTAGTGGTTTTTGCATCATTTGGTTCATTTCTAGTGTTAAAGTTTGAATTTTGGGTGTACTTTTGTGTTTAGAATCATTGTATGTGCTTGGGTTTTGATTTGGTAAGCTTGAATCACTGTGGTTGAGCTTGTTTTGGATTGAAAAGTGTGTTTTTGTAGTTTTTCTTGGTAGCTTACTTGGTTTCGTAGTGAATTTGATCTTAGCGACTTGCTTCAGTAAAAGGTAGCGAGTTGTTGTGTTTTTTGGTAGCGATTTGGTCCTAGCTTACTTGTCTTTTGAGACAAGCCGAAAAACAGTACACTTAGTGGATTCTCCACTACGAGTAGCGACTTGGTGAAGGTAGCGACTTGCTTTCCATTTTGTTAGCGACTTGTACTTAAGTTTCTTAGCGAGTTGCTATTTAGCGACTTGACGACTTAGCGACTTAGTCCTTAGCGACTTGTTGTCATAATTCTCAGCGACTTGGTATTAGCGACTTGGGTCTTAGCGAGTTGTTCTTTAGCAACTTGACCGGTCTTAGCTTAACTTGTCATTATAGCGACTTGATTTCATAATACTTAGCAACTTGGTGCTTAGCTACTTGGTTCAAGGTTTCTTAGCGACTTGGTTGAATTTTTGTTTGTAATATGGTTTTCTCTTGATTTATTAAAATCCCGTGAAAGAATCTATTTCCCGGTTTAATCATTGAGTTATAAAATCCGTGTAATCTTTAAACATGTCTACCAACGCATCAACAATTATCTCCATCAAGGGATGTTCAAGCAAATGGTTCAGATACTGCCCCCATGCTTGACTGAATCCCGACTACGACTCTTGGGCTCAAAGAATCGGATGTACTGTCTTGGGAGAGGAAAATGGGGTCAACATTCTCAAATCCATTGATGAAGGACCTTATCAGATTGAGACTACAAGAGACTTAATTGATACAATTGCAGATGGAACAATGATCTATGGAATAGAGAGACCAAAGACGTATGATGAGCTCAATGATAAGGAGAAGAAGAGATTCGATGTGATATCGGGCTTCTAACATTATACTACAGGGTCTTCCAAAAGACATCTACAAGCTGATCAATCACAACACCGGCCAAGGCAAGTGGGATAATGTCAAGATGCTTCTTTCTGGTTCTGAATTAACTATGGAAGACAGAGAATCACAACTGTATGATGAATTTGAGCACTTCAAGATGAAACCAGATGAGAGTGTCTATGAATATTACGTGAGATTCCACAAGCTTGTAAATGATATGAGGAATATCAAAATGACCATGCCAAACATTCAGTTGAACTCAAAGTTTGTGAACAACATGAATCCCGAATGGCACAAATTTGTCACCTCTGTGAAGCTAACCAAAGGATTGAAGAACACCAACTATGAGCAACTATATGCCTTCTTGCTTCAGAATGATAGACATGCCATGTTTGAAAAAATGATTCTTAATCAGTTCAAATCGAAACAGGGAGAAACAAGTTCATCAAATGATTCAACAGCCTTTTACACCAATGTTGGGATTACAACCAAAGCTTCACAAGTCATACCCACTGGTAATGGTAATTACAAGCTCATTCCCGATCCATCATATAAGCCTCCTGACTCTAACACACTCATGGAAAACTTCATCAACCAATTGTCTCTCATGGTTAGTCAAAACATGAACTCTCTCTCACACACCAACAACAACCGTCAAAGATCCAATCCACACAATCAAGCCCACCGCCGAGATGGAAGGTTATGGTACAACCGCCCAACAAGAAAGGCAGACAAACAAGGAAGAGGTGGAGTTGGTAGAGGATATGTGGCAAATCCTAATAGGGAAGGAATGGAAATCAGGGACCAGCAAAGCCGATCAAGTGCTACAACTGTGGTGGTGAGGGACATATTGCAAGGAACTGCACATCGCTAAAACGCCCTCAGAATGCAGAGTACTTCAGGGATAAGATGTAACGCCCCGACCCGACAAGGGTAAAGGAATCACAAACAATGGTGTCATATCAAAGAAAACATAAATATCCAAAAGAAGTCTTAACATAAAAGCGGAATAATTCAAGTCAACATGACTTCAATACATAGGTCCCAGCGGAAATAAACTCCAACAAAATATCTGAAATGATGAAGTCTTAAATAGCATCATAAGATCAAAGCTAAATATCTCTAAGGTAAGTCCACTCATGCACTCATCCCAAAGCAAAACCCAGCTTCAATGCTTAGATACCTGCTGCGGAAGAAAAGAAATGGTGAGCTTCAAAAGCTCATGAGCTGATATAAAAGCAAAGCAAATACGAAACAATATCGAATACGAAATATAGTGAACGAAAGATAGCAAAATCATAATCATTTTCAAAGTATAAATCAGAATTAATCGAATAAAGTTTATAGTTAACTACCACGAGCCCAAAACAAATATCGATCATAATCATATTCACATAAGGCAACATTTGTAGGAGACCTACCAGAGTTATGAAGGGACGTGCATGCATAAAGCATCAATCATCGATAATGATAACATATAAAGAGAATGATAATGTGATCTAGGATGCATCCATACGCCTAGCAGATATTGGTCATATAACATAACTTGAGCTCATAATAACAGATATGAGATAAGGGACGTAAGAACATCACTCTTCGCCCTAGAGTCATGTCAGAGGTGCATCACTGACACGGACATGGAACCCCATGACTAGTGAAATATTTGGCTCGGGTTTCAAACTATCTTAGGTCAAATCAGAATGTCAAAACTCCACACGATCATACTTTATCGAAGGTTAATCATATTTTCAAAATCAGAGTTTTCATATCATATAGTTCAAAATCGATGTTTCACAATCGTAAATCGAGTTCGGATAAGCAACAGCTCAAACAAAACAGAATGGGGTTCATAGCAAAGGCTTAGGAAACCTTAATATAAAAGCTAACGAAAGAAAAACGTTATAAGAAACCTTCTGAAAAGGTCGTAATATCTGTACCTTATTCCAAAGCGAATGACCAAAAAGCAAAAATACTGAAAGCAAAGGATTACTCCTTCTTCACAGAACCTATACACATTAACGGTCGTACATGTTATTTATGATTCCATAATCGTCGAAATGATCTTTTTAAATGTTTGGTGCTGATACTTAATGTATTCAATGATCTTATTACTTTAGGGTTTTATAGTTAAATGAGACTTAAGTGTTTTATAACCAATATTATAGATTAGGTTCATTATGTCATTTATTAAAGTTTAGGGTTAAATGTGAAAATAGTTTAAAAGTCATAATTCACACATGAAATAACTTAATTAATATAATCACTTCAAACCCTAATCGACTCTCATTTATGTTCTAGGGTTTTCTCAATCTTTTAATATCATATCAATGTGCATTTACTTTACATGCTACGTCATTTAATGACTCATTACTCTTGTTTATTTACTCAACACATTCATGTCTTAACCATACGTTACTTATACACATATTATACGTCAAATTTTATACCCATGCACGTCTATGATTTCATGTGACTACACAAGTTACTTATTATCCGGATTAGATATACATCTACACACACATGCACAATAGCTTCGACTAGATATGAGCACGTACTACGTTTACACATCGACAAGCTCACTTGACTCACAACACACACGCATGGTACACGGTTCACTAACCATTTAGGGTTCGGTTCACACATCACTTAGGGTGTAGGTTTTGCATGACCTTTACTCATTTAATACACTTCCACAAACTCTTACATGTTTCGGTTAATACATAGGTTTCTTACTAATATGTTTTATGCAAACCCTAATTCTTCTACGTACTTTACATATTCACGTTTGCATGATTTACATAAGGTCCGATTTATTTATATATGTGGTTCGGTTCTATGTAGCTCGACTTATTTAAGATCCGATTCATACAATACGTGATACATACATGCTCTTAATAATATAAGGTTCAATTCATATTTGTTGTTCTCGGTTTCATATGGTTCGGCCAAAAAAAAAACACAAGCTCGACTAAAAAAAAACATGATACAATATATTATACGTTAGGTGTTATCAAAGGAAAACGAGAAAACATGTTATACCTTAGCTCGTTGGAAACAAAGTCTCGACACCAAGGGAGTTAGGGCTTCGGCCGAATGAAAAAGAAAAGAAAAGAGGCAAAACTAGGGTTTCCAAATTGTGTTAATGTGTTGTATTTATAGTGGTACAAATTTGGTTAGGCTTGAGGTGTGTGGGCTTCGGCTTGATCCAACCGAACAAAAGAAACACGGCCCAAATGGGCTCTCGGCTTGAGTCCAAACCAACAAAACGAACGGCCCAACTTGGTTCACAAATAAACGAAAGGCGAGACCCAACTATTTATGCGAGACGTTTAACTTTTCGTCATACAAATGTCGATCACATACACATATTTGTTAAGTTTTAGTTATTCGTAAGGTAGGTTTTAATTTCGTTGAATGAATATAAATGTCTTTTACGTATTTTATAAATTTCGATTTCAAGGGTATTTTAGTCTTTATTCATGTTTTAGATTTTCAGGTTTTACAACTCTTCCCTTCTAAAAGAAGAATTTTCGTCCTCGAAAATTGAAATGAAACTAAACGAAAACGAGATGAGAACATACCAAACTATTCAAAGAAATGAGGATAACTAGCTCAGATCGACTCTTCTGGTTCCCGTGTAGCCTCACGCTCCGGTGATTTTTCCAAAGAATCTTAACGAATGGAATGACTTTATTTCTCATGACTCTTTCTTGTCTTTCTAAAATAGCTCCGGTTCTTCGATAAAGACATATCGGATTGAATTTGATCAAACGGATAAGAAGCAACGTGTAACGGATGATAGTTGTATCCCCTTAGAAGAGATACATGGAACACATCATGAACATGCGATAACCGGTAGTGCTAACCGATACGAAACTTCTCCTATACGCCCAAAATTTCAACGGACCGATGAATCGAGGATCGAAGCTTGCCCTTGATTCCAAAACGTTTCACACCTCTAAACGGTGAGACTTTCAAAAATACACGATCTCCAACCCGAAACTCTAAATCACGACGATGCTTGTCAAGCATAACTTTTCTCGACGAGACCTAGCCTCCTTCAACTTTTCTCTAGCAAAGTACTTTCTCATTACGATCTCAATCATTTCCGACCTTCAATTAAACGTTCACCTACTTCATCCCAACAAGTAGGTGATCTACATTTTCTCCCATAAAGAAGTTCAAACGGTGCCGCCTTAATGCTAGCATGCCAACTGTCGTTGTATGCAAACTCTACTAAACATAAATATTCATCCCAACTGCCCGGCCCATTCTAAAGCACAAGCCCTTAGCATGTCCTCTAAGGTCCGAATAGTCCTCTCTCAGACCGACCATCCATTTGAGGATGAAATGCCGTCTGAAATTAAGTCGAGTACCCCAAGCTTTTGCAAACCTTCCGAGAACGGGAAGTAAAAGCGGATCTCGGCCTGACACAATAGATGCCGGAGTACCATGAAGCCTAACGATCTCTGTCAAAAAATTTCCGCCAATCTACCAATACCATAATCCTTTCTAATTGGTAAGAATGAGCAGATTTGGTTAGTCGATCAACAACTACCCAAATCGCATCATGCTTCTTCCGAGTAAGAGGTAGTCCAGTCACAAAATCCATAGATATCTTATCCCACTTCCATTTTGGAATATCCAATGGCGTAATGTACAGTCCACTAGCCCTTTGATGTTCAATCTTAACCTGCTGACAAATCATACACTTCGATACAAACGTCGCCACATCTTGATTCATACCATTCCACCGAATATCTGCTTCAAATCCCTATACATCTTGGTAGAACCAGATGGATAGTGAAAGGAGAACTATGAGCCGGTCATAACTTTCTCGTGAAGTATCGGATCATTGGGAACACAAAGCCTATCTTCATACCATACAATTCCATCATTATCAACCTTAAACTCGTGCGCTTACCTTCTTCAACATTTTGCGCCACGGCCCACAATTTCACCATCATCTTTCTGAGCTTCTTTAATTTGCTAAGATAAGGTTCGACTCCACCTTCATACTAGCCCAGTATCCATCAAAACCTCGATACCACAACTCAACATCCAAACGCTCTAAGTCACGAAGAATCCTAGGTTCAATTTCAATACTTGCAAGAATGCCTGATTTCCGGCAAGTCAAGGCCAAGAATCTACATTAGCCTTACCTGGATGGTACTGAATGTTGGTATCATAATCCTTAAGAAGTTCTAACCATCTTCTTTGTCTCATGTTAAGTTCTTTCTGAGTGATAATATACTTGAGACTTTATGGTCGCAATGAATATATCACACGTCTCTCCATACAAGTAATGTCTCCGGATCTTCAACGCGAACACCACTGCAGCTAACTCAAGGTCATGAGTTGGGTAATTCTCCTCATAAGGTTTCAGTTGTCTTGAAGCATAAGCTATCACCTTTCCATGTTGCATCAAAACACAGCCCAATCCTTTCTTAGATGCATCATGTAAACTGAATCCTCTAGAACCGGATGGAAGAGTCAAAATAGGAGCGGACACCAATCTCCGTTTCAACTCTTCAAAACTCTCTTCTCGTTCATCCGTCCATACAAACTTTTCACCTTTTCTCATCAGTTGGGTTAGGGGTAGAGCTAAGCGAGAGACACCTTCAACAAAACGCCGGTAGTAACCAGAAGTCCTAGAAAACTTCTAACCTCACATCGTCGAGGTGGTGGCCATTTAGTGATAGCCTCAACCTTAGACGATCCATGGTGATACCATCCAGCATACAATATGACCAAGGAAAGCGACTTGTTTTAACCGTAACTCACACTTCAAAATTTAGCGCACAACTTCTTCTTCCTCAGAATCTCCAAAACTATCCTGAGATGTTGCTCATGCTCTTCTTCAGACTTGGAGTAAACCAAAATGTCGTCGATGAAAACGATAACAAACTTATCGAGGAATTCATGGAAAACCGCGATTCATTAGGTCCATAAACACTAGGCGCATTTGTCAAACCGAAAAGGCATAATGAGGAATTCATAATGACCATATCCGTACGTAAACGCGGTCTTAGGAACATCTTGCTCCCTTACACGTAGTGGTGATAACCGATCTCAGATCAATCTTAGAAAGAACTTCGCTCCTTGCGGTTGATCAAACAAATCATCAATACGCGGAAGAGGATAACGGTTTCGAATGGTAATACGGTTGAGTTCACGGTAATCGATACATAGGCGCATGCTTCCATCCTTCTTCTTCACAAACAAAATAGGTGCACCCCATGGAGAAACACTGGGTCGAATAAATCCATTATCTATCATCTCTTGCACCGCTCCTTCAACTCCTTCAGTTCTACAGGTGCCATACGATACGGAGCCTTCGAAATCGGTTCAGCACAAGGAATTAACTCAATGCTAAACTCAACTTCTCTACTGGGAATACCGGAAGTTCATCGAGAAAACGTCGGTGAATTCACAAACAATGAAAAGATTTTCAATGTTAGGACTCTCCAAAGATGTGTCCTTAACAGACGCCAGAAAACCTTGGCACCCATTAGCAATCATAGTCCGTGCCTTCATAGCGTAAGAAATAAATTTACAGATTGAGGTTGAGAACCATAATAAACGAATTCAGGGTGTTTTATGTCTCCAAAGATCACCGCTCTAGCATAGCGTCGATGGAAGCTCTATGGTAAGCCAACCAATCCATGCCTAGAATGATATCAAAGTCGACCATATCGAGAGGATACAGATTTGCAGGGCGAATACGATCATCAAAACGAAGAGGGCACTTAACGTATTTGTGATCAATGATCATGTGGTTTTTCATAGGCGTAGAAATTGATAAGTGATTTGTTAGTGGTTTGGGGGTCATATTAAGTTTCTTAGCAAATGTGACAGATATAATGGAGTGTGTGGCACCGGTATCAAATAAAACGAAGACAGTAAAATCACCAATGTAAAAAGTGCCCGTAATGGTACTCGAAGTGCGCCCGCGATTCCGAAGTAGTAGCATAAACACGTCCCGTAGTAGGTGGCGGCTTGATGTAGTTTCCGGGAATCACTGGTTCTCTTAGGGCAATCCTTGATCTTGTGAGTAGTGGAACCACAAGAGAAACATCCACAAGTGGCCTTGAAACATCCCGGGATGAGCCTTTCCACAAGTAGTACAGAGAGAGGGGGAGGCAAAACTTCACCTGCCCTTTCTGAATTAAGATCCGAAGCACCACCTCGATATGCTCCTCGAGATGACTGATCCTTGTTGTAATACCGGTTGTTGTTACCTTGATTCTCGACGATCATTTCCATTCTTGCCAGCAGCTCGCTATCCTCGACTCCTCGAGCCTAGAGTCCACATTCCTTCCTGATCGAACCGCCTGATCATAACTCCTATCCACTTGACCCCCGAATCATAACTCCCCGAATTTCCCTTATAATCATTACTTTGAGTCCTACCTTGAACCGATCACCATCGCGGATACGCTATTGGGAACCCGAAACCTCATGAAAGATCTCAATGTTACGAATGCGGTCATTGCAGGCCGACACATCCTCATACTCGATATTAAGCAGTCGGTCCAACACCCACTTCTTCAGTCCCCACTTGAAGTGCTTGGCTTGACGCCACCATCTTCAAAGATTCGCTCCCACAAAACTTACCAGCCTCATAAACCTACTCATGTACTCATTGGAGTTCTCATGATCAAACGGTAGATTGCCTCGATAATCCCTCTCATCCTCTTGCTTGCAGCCATGGGGGAAGTAATGGTTATAGAAGATAGTAGAAACTCACCAAAGTACAAGTAATAGCAAAAGCATCTCCTCCTCTTGCCTCGCTTGAGTGCCTTCCACCAATTCAATGCATCACCTTCCAACTTAAATGTAGCCAAACGGGTCTTAAACTCGTCTCCACAACCCAATACTTCAAACATTCTCATATGAGTGATCCAGTTCTACCTCATTGGGAGTAGCACCGGTATAAAAGAAAGAGGCTTGAGCTTACGCAAACGCATCGAGCCAAGTATGAATGCCGAAGGGTTGATTTCCTCCACCACTACCCGGCATCACCGATTCGAATGTTGTTGATCACCGTGTCATCATCTCGTGTGGTAAGACCAGGAAAAGAGTGTTGAGAGCATTAGCAATCGCAGCATCCAAGTTAGGAGCATCATCGTCTCCATCCAAGTTACAGCGTTACGACGAGAGTTTGAACCATCTGAACGATATTCAAACGATTAGCAAAATGAACAAAGATGAGATACGAAATGGAAGTACGCAGAAGGAATCCTAAAGTCTACCCAATCCTCATAGGTCATAGCCTAAGCTCTAAGGATCTCAAAACCTAGGGTCCATATGTCACAGGTCCTGACTACAAGTCGTAAACCTGGGCTCTGATGTCATAAATTGTAACGCAATTCAATGACAAGGGTATAGGAATCACAAACAATGGTGTCATATCAAAGCAAACATAAATATCCAAAAGAAGTCTTAACATAAAAGCGGAATAATTCAAGTCAACATGACTTCAATACATAGGTCCTAGCGGAAATAAACTCCAACAAAATATCCTAAAATAATGAAGTCTTAAATAGCATCATAAGATCAAAGCTAAATATCTCTAAGGTAAGTCCACTCATGCACTCATCCCAAAGCAAAACCCAGCTTCCAATGCTTAAATACCGCGGGAAGAAAAAATGCGGTGAGCTTCAAAAGCTCAGTGAATAGATATAAAAGCAAAGCAAATACGAAACAATATCGAATACGAAATATAGTGAACGAAAGATAGCAAAATCATAATCATTTTCAAAGTATATAAATCGAATTAACGAATAAAGTTTATAGTTAACTACCACGAGCCCAGAAACAAATATAAGATCATAATCATATTCACATAAGGCAACATTTGTAAGGGAGACCTACCAGAGTTATGAAGGACGTGCATGCACGCAAAGATCAATCATCGATAACAGATAACATATAACAGATAACAGATAACAGATTTAGGATGCATCCATACGCCCACAGCATTTATATTGGTCATATAACATAACTTGAGCTCATAATAGATGCAGATAAGGGACGTGGCGTAACATCACTCTATGCCTCTAGAGTCATGTCAGAGGTGCATCACTGACACGGACATGGAACCCCATGACTAGTGAAATATTTGGCTCGGGTGTCAAACTATCTTAGGTCAAATCGAATGTCAAACCCGACACGATCATACTTTATCAGAAGGTTAATCATATTTTCAAAATCGAGTTTTCTATATCATATAGTTCAAAATCGATGTTTCACAATTCGAAATCGAGTTCGATAAGCAACAGAACAAACAGAATGGGGTTCATAGCAAAGGCTTAGGAAACCTTAATATAAAAGCTAACGAAAAGAAAACTTTATAAGAAACCTTTCTGAAAGGTCGAATATCGTACCTTATTCCAAAGCGAATGACCAAAAAGCAAAAATACGGAAAGCAAAGGATTACTCCTTCTTCACAGAACCTATACACATTAACGGTCGTACATGTTATTTATTATTCCATAATCGTCGAAATGATCTTTTAAATGTTTGGTGCTCATACTTAATGTATTCAGTGATCTTATTACTTTAGGGTTTTATAGTTAAATGAGACTTAAGTGTTTTATAACCGATATTATAGATTAGGGTTCATTATGTCATTTATTAAAGTTTAGGGTTAAATGTGAAAATAGTTTAAAAGTCATAACTTACACATGAAATAACGAATTAATATAATCAACTTCAAACCCTAATCGACTCTCATTTATGTTCTAGGTTTTCTCAATCTTTAATATCATATCAATGTGCATTTACTTTACATGCTACGTCATTTAATGACTCATTACTCTTGTTTATTTACTCAACACATTCATGTCTTAACCATACGTTACTTATACACATATTATACGTCAACTTTTATACCCATGCACGTCTATGATTTCATGTGACTACACAAGTTACTTATTATCCGGATTAGATATACATCTACACACACATGCACAATAGCTTCGACTAGATATGAGCACGCACTTACACGTTTACACATCGACAAGCTCACTTGACTCACAACACACGCGCATGGTACACGGTTCACTAACCATTTAGGGTTCGGTTCACACATCACTTAGGGTGTAGGTTTTGCATGACCTTTACTCATTTAATACACTTCCACAAACTCTTACATGTTTCGGCTAATACATAGGTTTCGGCTAATATGTTTTACGAAAACCCTAATTCTTCTACGTACTTTACATATTCACGTTTGCATGATTCACATAAGGTCCGATTTATTTATATATGTGGTTCGGTTCTATGTGGCTCGACTTATTTAAGATCCGATTCATACAATACGTATTACATATATGCTCTTTAATAATATAAGGTTCAATTCATATTTGTTGTTCTCGGTTTCATATGGTTCGGCCAAAAAAAAAGAACACAAGCTCGACTAAAACAAAACATGATACAATATATTATACGTTAGGTGTTATCAAAGGAAAACGAGAAAACATGTTATACCTTAGCTCGTTGGAAACAAAGTCTCGACACCAAGGAAGTTAGGGCTTCGCCAATGAAAAGAAAAGAAAAGAGGCAAAACTAGGGTTTCCAAATTGTGTTAATGTGTTGTATTTATAGTGGTACAAATTTGGTTAGGCTTGAGGTGTGTGGGCTTCGGGCTTGATCCAACCAACAAAAGAAACACGACCAAATGGGCTCGGCTTGAGTCCAAACCAACAAAACTAATCGCCCAACTTGGTTCACAAATAAACGAAAGCTTAGACCCAACTATTTATGCGAGACGCGTTTAACTTTTCGTCATACAAATGTCAGTCACATACACATATTTGTTAAGTTTTAGTTATTCGTAAGTTAGGTTTTAATTTCGTTGAATGAATATAAATGTCTTTTACGTATTTTATAAATTTCGATTTCAAGGGTATTTTAGTCTTTATTCATGTTTTAGATTTTCAGGTTTTACATAAGATGTTGCTTGTGCAAGCTCAGGATAATGGAGCAGCTTTGGATGAAGAAGATTTATTGTTTCTTGCTGAAGGGAATGCCAAGACATATGATGCAGATGTGGATGAGCAACCAATTCAGGAAATAGGCCACAATCATCAGAATGCCTTTCAAGTAGCTGACAGTGATGCATTTGACTCGATGTCGATGATGAACCCACGCGACAAATTCTTCATGGCTAGCATCTCACCTATGGTTTCTCCAAAGGTCTCTCCACCACAACAAGCTGGTCCATCCAAAGACAAAATCATTTCTGAGGTATTAAAACTATATGATGATGTTGATGAGCAAAAGATGCATAATGAAGTACAATCTCTTGAGACTTATGAATCATATATTGATGATGAGGGTAATAGCAATATTGTCCCATATGAACAATATGTGAAGCAAAGTGAAAGTGAGGGTGTACCAAGTAATGCATCTTCCGCAGTCAAGGATGACTATGTTTTTATGAATACGCATGTGCCCATAATGATTCTGTTATCTCTACAACTTAATGCCTATAAAGAACGCGTTGCTATTTATGAACAACGTGCTAAATTTGAGTTGACCACCCGTGAGCAGGAAATGGATGACCAAAAGCGTACAATTATTAGAAAAAGTAATTTTAGAGAAGAAATATTAAAACAAGAGTTAAACTCCTTACAAGAAAAGCTTTCTAAAACTGCTAAGCAAAAACAAGAACTTCAAGAAAATGTGAAAATACTTAAGCAAGAATTCAATGCTAAGGAATCAAAACTTTTGAATGATTTTTCCAATCTAAAAACTTTGAAAAACAACCTTGAAAATAAGTTGTATGCATACAAGGAATACCATTCAGACTGCTCACATGATCACTAAGCATAGAGTCTTAAGCGATAAGCATAGCATTCCCCTTGTTGAGGAACCAAATCCAGAGGTCATTAAAAGGCTAGAACTGCTCATAAGGTAATTTATGATGGCAATGAAATCCTTAAGCCTAGCGTAAAACCTAGTGAGTGCACTGAAAAGGAAGATAAGAAATCGATGAAGTCACAGGGGAGAAAATGGATAAGAAACTCAACAACCCTACATGTAAAGAGAAAAACATAACTATCAAACCCCATGATTACAAAAAGGAAAATTGGATTTCCTTTAACAAGTTTAAGCCTCAAACGTTGTTAACACCCAACAAGTATTTCGGAAAAAGGATTTAGATAAGCAAAAGCAGAGAATCTTGTTGTAACAAACCCCTTAGGAAATGCCTTCAATGATCAAGGTGTATCCTCCTAATACACCAATGCATTTAGTTCCTAGAACTATTGCCACTAAAAGCAAGACCTTAATCAGTCAATATGTTATCTTTCAATTATTTGTTGATTTTGAGAAAACTTGTAAAAAAAAGGATCACACCCATCGGTATAATCAAGGGGAAAGGGTTTTGAGCAAACTAAAGAATGCTATTTAACCGAGGTCATGCCTTTCTTTAAACAACTAAAAGATCAATTTGAGAGTCTTAAAAAGGGGATGAATCTGAGATATTAAAGAAATGGAAAAGGACTTTGATGCAATGATTGTTGAGGTTAGTGACTATGAGCTAGAATTAAAATATAATGAGATTGAGAGGAAGAACTTGCATACCTTGAATGAGAATCTTATTTCTGAATGTATAGCTCAAGATGTGTTTTTTAATCGCTACAAATTGTTCCATTAATGCTTCTCAATTTCATGAATTATCTGTTTCTCTGAAAGTCTCCCATGATCGTGTCATTGAGCTTGAAAAGACTAATTCTAAACTAAATGAGAAAATTGATCTGGATGATCACGATAATTTGGCAAAACATCTTTCTAAACTAGAAGTTGAACATTTTAATTTACAACTAAAATATCAACATTTTAAAGAAAATGTCAAAACTTCAAATATCAAGACATCCTGGATGCTCCAGTTTGATGCAGCTTTTGAAATAAACAAACGTGATGAACAGATTCAAGCTCATTGTAATAACGATCAAAAGTTGAAAGCCCAAATTTCTCAATTAAAGGGTGAAAAGAACAATATGACTCGCT
Source organism: Chrysanthemum makinoi (assembly GCA_910596185.1). Taxonomy (NCBI): domain Eukaryota; kingdom Viridiplantae; phylum Streptophyta; class Magnoliopsida; order Asterales; family Asteraceae; genus Chrysanthemum; species Chrysanthemum makinoi. Next base: position 146,539,883 of record OU343222.1, read on the forward strand.
CCCAAATGCCTCCTCCTTTAGATTCTCAATATTCTCAAACTTTTCATCTTCAAAACTTAGTAAATGCTTTACAAAAGGAAAACGAGAGTTTTCTAGAAGAAAATGAAAAGTTAAACGACACTTTAAAGAGTTATATGATTCAATGAAAGTCACTGGTGACAAAAACAACGAAAAAATAACTTCTTTACAAAAAGAAATTGAGAATCTGAGGAGTCGTGGAAAAAAGGAAAGCGCCACTTGTCTTTAATGAGAATGTTGCATCAAAGTCATCCTCGATCCAAAATCTTTATATCGATGATCAAGTAAATACATTCCTCCTCATCTTAGGAATAATGAACTTGTGTTTCATAACTATTGTGCTCACCTTAAGGATAGTCTAGAATGTCTCCGTGAGATTGTGGAAGAGGATTTCATTAATAAGCCTCTTGATAGAGAAATTAGGTTTGCTTGCATTCGTGCCAAACGATCTCAAGAGTTGCTAGAATGTTTAATTGCAACATGTCCTAAATCCTTAGGTGCAAAAGGAAAAGCTGTGATGCCTTGTTCTATGCCTAGTGCCAAGCATTCTAACCATTCTATGCCCATAAGTTTAAGAAAGTGAATTTAATGTGCCTTCTAGTAGTTCGTGATCCTTGCACATCTAGTTCAGAATGCAAAAGTAGATCAACCAACTAATGTTCCCATAATTCCTCTACAGAGTAATCAGTGACATTAAAGCAAGCGGGTCAAAGCCTCCAGGAAATACCAAGAATGATAGGACCTCGCAAGCTAAGAATGTGCATTGGAAGAAAGTAGAAGATCACCTAGAACTTTAAGGAGAATTTGAATAAAACGTAATCGTGTTGATTCTAGTATTAGCTCTAAGCGCATCAGAATTAATTCAATTTCGCTACTATTTGCAAACCATGTAATGATGATTGCTTGATTTCTCGCTACTAATCATGAATGTGGTGTGAATGTTTTGTCTAATCTCTGTCAAATGCCCCGTTAAAATTGTTAATGTTAAAATTCAAGCTAAGAAGGCTAAAAGGCAAAGGCGAAAGAAAGTTAGAAAAAATTGGAAACCAGGGAAGAACATTTAGTAAAATAGGTTATCAATGGATACCTTTTGGCCACGTAAGGTTAATGAGTTCCCTCAATTCTGCTAAAACAATGCCCACTAGAAAATGGATGCCTCTGGTAGAACTATTCCTCTTAAGAAGTGAACATACTTTGAATAGGTCAAATATGAACATTAGCAGCTTGCATCTATTCGATGATTCCATTGTTTCTACTTTCGATGTGGGTGTTCCAATCAATGTTACTAACCAAATGGAACCCATTCTTGCATGGGGATCCCAATTATCTAATTATCCATTCTTGTATCGTGTTCAACGCAGTCGTTCAAATCGCTCGTACAGGTACTTGGACTCGTGCCGCTCCAAGCATATGACCGGAGACCGGCTGCTCATGAACTTCGTGAGTAAATTCATCGGACAAGATTCGGAAAGCGATCATTTGGTGCAATTATGGGTTATGGAGATTATGTTGTTGGTAAAAGTGTAATCTCTAGGGTATATTATGTGGAAGGTCTTGGTCATAACTTGTTCTCTGTTGGTCAATTTGTGATTCGATCTAGAAGTGGCCTTTAGAAAACATACTTGTTTTGTTAGAGAACTTGATGGTGTGGAACTTTAAGAGGTACTGCGTGGGTTCAAATCTATACACCATCTCTATCGAAGACATGATGAAGTCTTCTCCCATTTGCCTTCTGTCAAAGGCTTCAAAACAAAGTCATGGTTATGGCATCGTCGTCTCAATCACTTGAACTTTGGTACCATAAACAATCTTTCCGTAAAGGACTTAGTAAGAGGACTACCTAGACTTAAGTATGAAAAGGATCATCTTTGTTCAGCTTGTCAATTGGGAAAAAGCACGAAATATGCCCACAAACCAAAACCACAAACTCAATAATGGAAGTTCTTCATACCCTTCATATGGATTTGTATGACCAATGAGAGTGCAAACTATTAATGGGAAGAAATATGTGTTAGTTGTGGTTGATGATTACTCTCGATTCACTGGGTTAAAGTTTTGAGGACAAAGGATGAAACTCCGTATGTCATCATTAAACTCATTAAACAACTTCAGTTCGACTCAACAAATGGTTCGAATTGTCTCCAATGCGGCCCGGCAATGGAACGAGTTTGTTAATAAAGAACTCAATGAATTTTATGAAATGTTGGAATCAGCCTCAAAGAAGTGTTCCACCTAACTCCTCAAGAACGGTGTAGTTGAAAGGATCTAAATCGAACTCTTGTGGAAGCCGCAAGAACAATGCTGATTTACTCAAAGGATCCAATGTTTCTATGGGTGAAGCCATTGCATGCTTATACACCCAAAATCGTTCCCTTATACATACCTCTCATGGAAAAACTCCATATGAACTTGTCCATAAACGAAAACCCGATCTCTACTACCTTCGTGTTTGGTGCTTTGTGCTATCCAACTAATGACGGTCAAGATTTAGGTAAATTAAGAGCTAAGGCGGACATTGGAGTATTTGTAGGTTATGCATCAAACAAGAAGGGTTACCGAATCTACAACAAAAGAACCTGAAATATCATGGAAACAATTCACGTTACGTTGATGAGTCTGACGGTCAAATGGCTCCTGGACAATCCATTCGGACCCAAGCACTTCAAAATAGTCCCATTGGTTCATCCCTTGTACCAAACTCCTCTCCAGCAACTCCATATGTACCTCCATCTAAAGATGATTTGAAGAAATTGTTTGATCCAATGTTTGATGAACACTATGAACCAAATGCTAATGAAATGTTAATTCCATCAACAGAGGTACGCTCCTATCCCTGCGAATGAAGTCAACCCTTTCTCAATATCATTAAGTCAAGAAGCGCCACTGGCGATCACTCTGCCTCATCAACAAATCATCAATCATCAATGTACATCATGGAATTGTTTTGCATCAATGATGAAGTTAATCCCTTTGCTACTCCCCGAAGATGCTCCATTTGAAAACATATTTGCTCCTGAATCATCATCAAAACCTTCTTCATCAAGAGATATCGACTCGCTACTTCGGCCCCTCAACAACTACCACATGAACACCTCAGAAAATGGACACATGATCATCCATTGGACAACATCATTGGAAACCCCTCTCGCCTAGTATCCCACGAAACAACTTGCAACGATCCTTATGGTGCTTCTTCAACTCGTACTCTCTAGATCGAACCTAAAGATGTTAAAACCGCCATGAATGAAGACAGTTGGTTCAATGCCATGCAAGAAGAAATTCATGAGTTTGATCGATTAGTTGTATGGGAATTAGTACCGCCTAGATTGTGCTATGATCATTGCTCTAAAATGGATCTTCAAAGTGAAACTTGATGAGCATGGTGATGTTCTAAAGAACAAGGCTAGGATTAGTGGCTAAAGGATATCGTCAAGAGGAGGGTATAGACTTTGAAGAATCTTTTGCTCTGCTGTTCGTGTCGAGGCTATCGGTAATCTTCGCTAATGCTGCAGTAGTAAGAACATGGTTAGTCTATCGATGGATGTAAAACCGCATTTCTTAATGGAGATTTGAAAGAGGTGGTTTCGTCGGCCAACCGAAGGGTTTTGTGAATCCAGAGCATCCTACTCATGTCTATCGCTTGAAAAGGCCCTTTACGGTTTGAAGCAAGCTCCTAGAGCATGGTATGATACGCTATCAAAGTTTCTTCTATCAACCTTTGGATTCAAAGAAAGGAGCAGTTGATCCAACATTGTTCACCAGAAAGTCAGCAAACATTTAATTCACGTTCAAATATATGTTGATGATATTATTTTTGCCTCGACCGACCCCAATGAATGTGACCATTTTTCAAATGAAATGGGTTCCAAATTTCAAATGTCAATGATGGGACAAATGTCATTTTTCTTGGGATTACAAATTTCACAAAGTCCCTGAGGCATTTTTATAAATCAATCTAAATATGCAAATGAGATTTTAAAGAAATTTGGATTTGATTCTTGTGACTCTGTTGACACTCCCATGATAGCCTGACTAAACTAGATGAGGACCACTCAGGGATCATGGTAGACCAAACGAAATATCGTAGTATGATTGGATCCCTAATGTACCTCACAGCTAATAGACCAGACATCTTATTTACCGTTTGCATGTGTGCTAGATATCAGGCTAAGCCTACCAAAAAGCACCTTGAAGCGGTTAAACGGGTCTTTTCGGTATCTCCAAGGAACCATCAATATGGGACTTTGGTACCCGAAAGACAACGGTATGTCACTAACTGACCTCATGCGAGATGTTGATCATGCAGGATGTCAAGATACTCGTCGGCACGCCCGAGGTGCTCGCTTTGGGTGATAAGCTTGTGAGCTGGTATTCAAAGAAGCAAATGAGTACTTCTATTTCCTCTACAGAGGTCGAATACATAGCCATGTCATCTTGTTGTGCTCAAATCCTATGGATGAGATCCCAATTATCGAACTATGGCTTTGAATTCAACAAAATCCCTCATCTTGTGATAATAAAAGTGCTATTGCTCTCTCATGCAACAACGTTCAACACTCATGAGCAAAGCACATCGACATTCGACATCATTTCATCAGGGAACAAGTGGAAAACGTGTGGTGGAACTCTATTTTGTGAAGTCGAATACGGTTAGCGAGACATCTTCACCAAAGCTCTTCCAAGAGAACGTTTTGAGTTTATTCTTCCACATCTTGGCTTGAAAAGCCTTTCAACGAAACACTCAAGCGTCTTCAAGAGGAAGACGAGGAGTAAAGGTTATTGACTCTTCATCTCTTTGTATATATATTTATTCAAAATCAAAATACAAAATTACAAAACCTTCAAAAAGCAAATAGAAAAATATAAAACTTTCAAAAATCCAAAAAAATCTGAAAATCTTGAAAAATCTCAAAAATATTGTTTTTTTGTCATGTCTTTCTTTGGATTCGATATATATCTACGGTTTTTGTGCTATCATCCAAAGAAGTGACACGGGTCTTTAGATATTGTTCGAATGTTTTACATATATCTCTTTAAAAATAAAAAAATTTTTTGGGAGAAATAAAAAATAATTTGTCATAGGGAGAAAGCTTTTCAAAGAAAAACAGCTATGGTTTTATTGTCATTTCGTGCAACCTAATGCTCCGATTTTTCAAAAAAAGAAACAAGCCATGCTTTATCTAACAAGACAAATGCTTAATTTCAAATCTCATGCTCTGATTCTATAAACAATTACTTACTATCTAATAAAAACTAATTGCTTTGAAAAATAACTCGGACTCTATTTTTGAAAATCATCTGGACTTAACATTTGTCAAAATATCTATCTCTCAATCAACAACTTATGTCATTGATTGAGGGGAGAATGGTTTTTCAATTAAATCAAAAGTGTTATTCAAAAATTAGCACATGAAAGGTTATTAAATGTTTTCAATATTTTATACAACAATTGCTATTATTATTTTCAAAAGATAATCATGCATGTTTAATCAATGGAGTTTAAAGTCTCAAAATCCGATCCTTATCGGTTAAAATGTTTTCATAATCAAGTCACAATTCTCCTTAAAAGCTTTCAAAATCAATTTAAATCTCTAAGAGATCACAAATCTCAAATAATTTGATAATTGTGATCGGGGAGAATTTGTGATTTAAATTGGATTTAATCTGATAATTCGATAAACGGTTTTATAAGGATGTACAAGCATGTTTCCTTCCACATGTGCCAAAGCGATTTCAAATTTTCCATGCACATGTTGAGGGGGAGCATCTATCTTAAACCACAAATATTTGAAACGTGATCAATTCATTTCTCTAAGTGCAGAGATTTTCCTAATATGTGCAAAACATTTTCAAATATCTCAAATGCACATATTGAGGGGAGAAACTATTTTGAAAACCTCATTCTTTATATAAACTACTCTTAGATGCAAGCCAACCCTCAAAAATGAAAACCTTTATTCTTTCTATTACAAAATCTCTTGATGCAGAATTTTTGATGCAAATGTTGAGGGGAGCTCTTTTCTAAAAATATCAAAAAACAATTCAGGTACAAAATGCTTTGATAATATATCACAAGTATCCGGATTGATTTTCAAATGGTTTTCAATTGGTTCCAATGGCAGATGAACAATACCAAATAGACCCACCAACTTTACTTTATGTATGGTGATATAAGGATGATAAGGTTAGGTATTTGTTCCCATGATCGGCCAGAAGCGGAGGGATCTACCGAGACAATCCACTAGATAGTGTAGAAGTCCTTAGGTATGATGAAAAAGGAGAAAAATGAGAATTGGGAAGAGTGCGGATGAGAATGAGCTGAAAGTAATCTTGGAATAAACCCAACAAGGTTCTAGTTATGAAGTCTCAGTAAGCCTTGAAGGGGTTGAAGAATGAAAAAGAAATGAAATGAGAAAAGGGTGAAAAGAAATAGCCCTCAATTATTCAACATTAGAAGGGAGAAAGCGGGTTCAATTCATATATACTCTTGATGGTGGTTACCAAGGTAACATCGGTATTGAAGACAAGGCGTCATGGACCCAAAGTAACTTGCATCGCGCTCAACTTCCCAAACCACTCAAGTTCCTCTTAAAAGGACTTGTTTCATTCTCACGGGGAACAGACATTATCTATCGACTTTCTCTTAAAGATTGTTGATATTGAAGAAGGAGACCTTCTCCCTAGTCTCCGGCATAGGAAACCAAATATGCACAATTGAGTCTAGAGCCAGAGATCATCAATAAATCTCATTAGGACACTTTCAATGAAGACTCTCTCGCTTTCCACAATGTGGAGAGAGTTATATCTTATGAGTCCTACGCATTATCCTTGTGGTATTTCCAGAACATCTGAGTGATATGCAAACATATTCACAATAAAGATGGAAAGCCTTACGGAGCCAACATCAAATAAGCTCCGGTGGGTGGCATGTGAGATCTATCATAGATCAACCATGTGAGCTGAACAACGATGGAGGCGATTCAATCTTTTGAATCAATCACGGTTTGGGTTATGGATTGACGGATACCTTTGAAAAATCATTGGTTGTGCTTAAAAATCTTTCTTTAGCACATCGTGGTAAATATTTCAAAATAAAAGGTGTTATGATTGATAATTAATTTTCATTAAAACCTTCGTTGTATTGCAAAAAAAATTTCTATTGAGCGGTACACAATTATTTTTCAAATCTAATGCCAATCAATGGTGGGGCTCTTCTAGTTAGATTTAAAATAAGTATGTACTTTGAGGGCTAGTTGGGTTTGAGAAATGAGCAAAGTACCTTGAAAACTGCGTGGAGAGTTCTTCGAATTCTTCCGATCACGGCGTACTTTATGCTTGTCAGCGGGGAACCGTGGGCCGTGTACCTCAATTCAACGAAAGTGATCAAAGAAACTTTCGTGCGTTTATTGATAATTGTTTTATGCGAGTACACCCGATGTTTGCAAGCGATCGAGAATGAAGTGGTCAATCCATAGCCGCATGCTCACACATCACATTCATTTCAAAGAAATCACGATTAGTGCATCAATGACTCGATATTACCACTCCATGCTTACTTCTGGCTGCGCCAATATCATGAATCAACGAAAGCTTCGCTACTCGATAAGAATATATCATGATCCGAATGTGAGCATGTCGGTCCAAAGTCACAACATCACATAATACCAACACCACAATGGATGAGTCAGAGATTTAATATGGATGATGATTTCAAAGTGACTCAAAACTCATATCCGTGGATCGGTTAAAGGCCTCCACTCAGTTATCCAAACATGCAAAATGAAGAATCAAAGACTACGAGCTCTGAGAACAAAAACATGAACAAGAATTCAAGAACTATCTCAATGAAATATCGTTTGTATTCTATGTAATTTTAATGTGTGTTTGAGGTGACCTCCCTTAGGGGGGAGATTGTTAGGATTTGGAAAATCCGGTAGTTAAAGTGTCGGTCACCTCACGTATATGTAATCGTTAAAGCTCGTGAGTCGCAGTTATTTGATGTTAAGTAGTATTTAGTTTAGTAACACCCGTGGAGGACGGTCAGTCTTTACCCTTGTATGCCCGATCCACAGCCCGTCAGGTGGCGTTTTATTGTAAGACTATAAACACTCTCTACCTCCCAAGGTAGAGAGTTGGAGCTCATAATAAGATTTTTCTTTCTCTCACTAAAGTTCCCAAATCTCTAACTTTCTCTCTAAACCATTGTATGCTTTTGTGTTTATGATATGATGTGTATGTGAAATCCAATATATTTACATTCCATAATCATGTAAGTTAAATTAACAGACAAATTTTTTTACTACACATCCTTTTAAACCTTTTAATAATTTGGACCTCATTATTTAGTCCAAATAGTTTTTAAAGTAAATGTTAAATAAGACGATGAAAAAAGAAATGTACAAGTTTTCATTGTTAGAGCAATGGGTGCACTAATTTACATCCCCCTAGCTTAATTTACATAGCACTCTTTTGGCTTGAGCAAAGCCACGTGCCACCCCTCGCTTAAAGTGCAAGTGAAAATGGTATGCGTCAAACTTGTGTTTTTGTTTGTGTTTTTAATTGATTTTTGTCGAGTTTTTGTTAGTTGGGTATGGTGAGTTCCAAAAGTTAAAATTTTGACTTGAGTGACCAGATAGAGTATTTTTAGATGTGTGAGTGATAAATGTTGTGAAGAAAAAATGATTATGTGACATGACATAGTGTATAGATGATGGATTTGACTTGAGTCGGTGCACATTGCGCTTAGGGTGACATATCTAAATTCAACATAATTCAAATTGAAGACGGCCATTTTAATGAATAGTTATAATTTCGATGACAAAAGGCCTACTTTGTTTAGAAAGGGCATTTTTTTTCTTTTCACCTAAGGCATCAAATAAGTCGGGACCCGATACGACCACATGGTTAGCTCTATTTTAGTTTTGTTAAGGGTGAAAGCTTGGCACTATTTGAGATTGATCAATCATATCTTTATTCGATGTTCCATGCAGTGATACTACCACACAAGAATGGCTCAAGTAGCCAGGGAGGATAATAAATTTATGAATCTAATTCGAAAAATGATTGGTAGGATATGTTTGACTAACGATAGTTCGAATCTTTACAAAGAAGAATGTTACGCCGATTGTAATAGTCGTCTTATAGATATGAGCAGAATCTTATGTGAAGGAGTGGGATATCGATGTTGTATGGGCAATTTTGGTTGAGAGAATACAAGAGCAAATGTTAAGGCAATTGATTTTTTAAGACAAAATTTTCAAAGAAAGACAATTGATTATTGAATGGGAAACGGGTTCACATGTGCGGCTCACATTTGAAATCTTATAGGGAAAGGTGGTGCTAGAGAAGTTGATAAGTCGATAATGGATATTGAGTACGTAGTAAAGGGAATAAAAAACCAGGTAATAAAATTGAATAATTTGAAGGGCGCAAAATGGTCGAAAATGTTTAATGTAATTTCACAATCAGTTTGATACTTTATGTTCAAATGCGTGTTAAAAATTGCTAAGCATATGACGATGCTTAGAGCCGTATAGAAGGTTGTGCAAGATCTCTGTCTACGTGCCTTCAAATTACAAGGGCCTCAAAATTTTTATATGATATGTATATCTAATATATAAATTGACTACAAGTAATTGATTGAAGAAATTGCATGAAATTCTTCTTAGCGGTGCACGTTTAAAATAATTGTTTCTCAAGTATAAAATGAAAGTGCAGAATATTGCTGACTAGAGGAAGATTATTGATAAGTTCTTAAGTAAGCCTTGCAACACAAGAAGTGTGGTGAGGAAAATGGTTCTATCTACTTGTGTATATCATATATGGAGAGAAAGGAATGTTAGAATTTTTACCCTGAAAAGAAAGTACTGGTGATTATCAAAGAAATTGAAGACAGTGTGAAGTTACAACTCTTGTGCATTCAAGTTAAAAACTATGTTTAGATGACGTGGCAGAGGAATGGGATGTTCATTTTAAGATTCAAAATTAACTAAGGGATGGGTTCTAAAGAGGTATTCTAGTTGGTATGGCTTTTTGAGTAATTTTCTGCTTAAGGCCTGCATAAAGGGATGTTTGGTATAACAGTTGTATTTCATGATAAAATCTTTGTTTTGGTTTTTACCAAATAAATATCTTCATTCAATAATATATGAAGTATACGTATATCAAAGTTCATCATATAAAATGGCCACTGCCTTGGATCATTGGATTCTTGGTTGTGCGAGTCTCATTCTACACTGTCTTTAGGCCTTGGTTGAGGTAATTGAGGGTTAGAATTTTGACTCATGGCTACCAGTTGAAAATGATCATATAAAGTGGGTTTCTTAGTATGAAGGGTAGTATGAACTTGGTGGGTGGTACATGGGATGATTAGAATAGTGAGGGATGCAAGATGACCCTATTTGGTCCTTTCAGTACTACCAGGGGGTTTGGAGATTCTCCTCAAGGTCGTGTTCCCAGTCCTTGAAGCTTTTGTAAAGAGGGAAATGTAAAGGATTTGGTATAGCCCTTGATTGGAATGAAAAATAATTGTTTCTCAATTTATCTCTTTAGGAAAATATTTACGTTCTATTATAGGCCTCATTTGTAGTTAAACTGAACTCTGCATAGGGTCTCATTGTCGATGCTTTTAGCATATAAAATTTGGATGATATGACATTAGAGAACGTTATTTGCAAAATGGCATTTAGGTTCCAAACACGAAAATTGCGATAAACCTAATTATGTTACTTTTTTTGGTAAAATGTCAAATACCGGTAAATATATTACTCCAAAAAACATTTAAGTACAAAGGATATGAGTGAATCATATATCTCACCAGTTACAGTGAAAAGCATAACAAGATATTTCTTATTCTCTATATAAGAAAATAAACCACTATTCAAAAGATAACATTAGACTCCTATAGAGATAAAATTACTTCCTACCAAGGCCTTGGAGCTTGATACTATACGTGTCATAATAGGCAAAATTTCTGAAAGATCGTAAACCTGATCCTCATAATTATCATAACCATAGTCATCATAATCATCTTCACGATCATGACCACCACTAAATAAATTACTCGACTCATCAAAGGTATTACAACCTCCTGCTTCTATGTAGAATCACAATCTCTCCACCTTAGTGAATGGGTTAACCCTCTTAGTAAAGAAGTAGGCGGAAATCCTTATTATAACCTTGATAATCAACCTTTTTAATAGAATTACCATTATCATCAACAAGAGTAGCTTTCCTATCAATAAGAAGCTTTTCAAACTCCTCAATTTTCTCAACAATAGGGGTAGGACCAACCTCGTTAGCTTTCATTGAATCACTGCAAGCAGTCTTTGTGATACATTACTGTCTTGAGAGACCCAACCTCCTTTGCTTCCATTGTATTACGGAATCCTCTACATCAATATGATTGCCACATTCATCGAGAATCGATCGTATTTAGTGCGCAAAGGATTAGATGTAGCAATCTTCGTCCCACTCATTACTAGCCACATCGTGGCTTTCTTCTTTGCATTATCCACGCTGGTTGGGATGAGGCTTTGGGTTGATACCTAAATTTAGGACCCACTTTAGTAAAACCTCCCTTACTTGGAACACTTGGATGTAACATGCAATTCTTTCACATTTATGTGGACTTAAGTGAAGATGAATGTAATAGCCTTGAGAAAGATGTCGATTAGGTCGGAGTTTTTATTATTGAAGATTGAAGAAGAAGGTTATTATTTTTAGAGAACAAAACCTTAGTGGAATTAAAGATTTTGGTTGTATTGAAGCTAATCAAATGCAAGCTTGCTATTGTCTTTTTAGGGTGATTGTATCCCGTGGTGGTGTGGTTTATCTTTTACTCACCCTATTATTTGATGCTTTGTTGATTCATTGTTTCCGAAGACCTAAGGGTCCGTTTGGTTTGTGGGTTTGCTTTGGGGTTTGGATTAAAAAGTGAAAATCAAACGTTTGGTTGGGATGGTGGGATTTGGGTTTGTCTTTTTATCCCAAATATTGAGGATTCTTCAAAAGATAAGTTGCATGCTTGGTTTACTGACAAAATGTGGGTCCTTTCTTTGTTTTATCTCTTTTTTTTTTGTCTCATCTTCTTCTATATTATAAAACAATAAAATTGTCCTTCTCATTTTCTCTTTTATATCTATTTCACCTATAAAAATAAATTTTAATTTATATTTAAATGTATAATATATATTTAAATATTATTTTCTCTCTACATCAATCCAAATCTAAATCTTAAACCAAATTCAATCCTGTCATAAAAATCCTACAAAGCCAAACGGACCCTAAAATAATTTCTTCATATGAGGCCGTAAAATCTATAGAAAGTGCTTCTAATATTTTTTTTTATAAACCCTATCTTCATGCTTTCTTTTTTGGGTGAACTTTTATAAAAGCTCTAATGGTCAAATTATAAGGTATATTAAAAGAAATTACAAGTCTATTCAATCCTATATGTTTACTTAATTCAGATTTAGATACTCGTGTATACATGTTATTGGATGTATTTAAGAAATTTGAAGTATATAGTAAAATAACATATACTCCTATGTGGCTTATCTAGCTGTAAATAACGTTAAGGTTTCGTTTTTAGACACATTAAAGGGTATCAAGAAACAGTTACGACGACAAACCCGAAACGTGGTTATATCTCATAACATCTAGTCACCAACTGATCAGAATCATCATAGCCGGCCAAGGCAAATAATAATAAAATTATATCCACAGATCACTGCCACAAACCACAATCTAAAGCTTAAAACAGTGTTCCTTCTAACGCTAGAAACTACAATAGCAAAGCAAACAGAAGTAATTAACGTAGTGAATGAAACAACATAACAAATACCCACATTAGGTGATATAGAATGCAAAGCTGCTAAACGACCACTGATTTTACATGTTTCTATAAATTTCCCACATAATTGCAATTTTCATTGGTCCTATAAGATGTGTCTTATATGGCTGTAACTATCCCTGATATTTCATTTTTTTAGGCGATGAAATTGATAGCATGGTTGGCTGCACAACCGAGCTAAAGTCAGAGCAGACTTTAAAGGAAACCCAAAAGATGGTTATATTTCAAGCAACTAGTCATCAAATAATAAAAATCATCATATCCCTAAAATTATATCTCCAATACCATAAACATAGTCTCGTACTTAAAATAGTGAATTTTGATAGAACCACAAAAAAGAATCTTCATAAACCATCACATTAAAACAATCACTACGTGGCGTCGGAGTGGATGTTTGTGTGGATTCTTTTGTGGATGTATCCACCTCTAAAACAGTGTGCCCTTTGACGCTGCAAAATTACAATAGTAAAGCAAACAAAAGCAGTTAACGCAATGAGTGAAACCTTTTCAATACCACATGCCAACCGCAATTTCTTGCCACAACAGACACATGCCTGACGCATGAATCGACACCTCATCCTGTCAAGATTGACTGCCAAAATTATACACATTTCAATACAGCTAAACGAATAAAACTAAAGGCATGCTTGGTTAAGAGGATAAGAGGGTGGGGAATGGGTAACACAACAAAATTTAGGACATTTGCTTACTAAAACTTGTGCCCACTAAAACTTTTAAAAGTCACCAAATCAAAATAATTAAAAAAAATAAAAACTAAAACTTTTGCCCACGAGTAAAAGTCATCAGATCAAAATAATTAAAAAAATAAAACAACAAATACACTTATCCCTCGTTACTCCACCCGATCCCAAATCTCCACACTCATCATCCCTCCCAAATCCACACCGAAACCCTAACTCCACCGTTGTTATCAACCGTCGTCACCACCTCCGGCACCTTAACTCCACCGTGGTTATTGACAACCTAACTCCGGCACCGTCGTCACCACATCTGTCTCTATCTGGTCACCGTCTTCACCGTCACCGTCACCAAGTTAGGTATAATACAACGATTCATTTACATTTTATTTTGATTTTTGTGCTAGTTTAGAATTTATCATACTATAAGTTGTTTACAGGTTATTATGTGTTTATAAATCAATGGATGAATTATTATTTTGTTGATTATAACTAATTAGTGGTTGAATTGCTAAGTTTAGTAATGTAATTCTCTATGAAATTAGTTGTTGAAGTGAGTAGGTTCTATTTGATCATGATAAGTCGTGTGTCAATATTAGAGTCGGATATGTGCTACCGCTTTAGAAGACGAGAAACGTATTGTTTATAGATGAAAAACAGATAATTGTTTGCTTAACAAAAGTTTTTGTGATGGATGTTTTCGATCCATGAAACTAGGTAGGTTAATAAGCAATATGAATGTGTAAGGAGCTAGGCATAAAATGTTGCAGACGATTTGGATTCTTCTGAATTATGGCGCATTTCAGTTTGGGCTAGGGACTTGGTATCCATGGTAGGTCTGCCACTAGTGTCTTAGACTTTGCTGTGGAGATTTCATCTATGATAACTTTTTTGCATTTAGAGATCATGATTCCTTTAACGTTTTAGTTAGTGATGCTAAAATCATCTCTAATACGTAGTATCGTTCATGTGCTCTGCTAATACTTCGTATATATGCCAATGTATATAAGTGGCTTTCTATTTCAAAAGCCAGGTAAAACGTTGACATGGTGAGGCTCCACGCCACCACATCATCGAAGTTAACTGCTACAGAATGCTACTTACATACACTGTCGATGAATTAAAGTTTGTTATATTAATAGGTAAAATAAGTAGTTTATTACATATGACAGTTTGGATTTGATGAGATTTCGTTACCTTTTTTTTAAGTATTTAGAATTTGCTCAACAAACATCTCACATAATGGAACGTGATTAGTAAAATGGCATGAGCAAAAGCACATCAAACAATATACATTTGATGATTTGGTTTCTTTAATGCTTATTGCCTTGTATCAGACTGCCATCACGCTTTTTTGTTTTGTTCTTTGTTTGTTAACATTTATATGTAGAATTTTTTATTATAATAAGCTTTTATGCCAACTGAAAGAAAGTTGCATGTGTTAAATTTCGTTACATGTTGGTACAATAAATTTGTAATCGATTAAAATTCTAGATTCTGAATATCACAAGTGTTTCAATTACAGGATGGTGACGGGTGAGAAGCTTGTTTAGATTTTGAAATCCTTTTTCGGATCCCTGCTCGGTCTATTCTTCGATTTAAATCTGTATACAAACACTGGTTATGGCTTTTAAGTCACCCTCTTTTCACTATCATGTATGATAATCTATCAATTTCATGGGGTTTTTTTATCGTGATCTGTATGCCCCTTTTCATGCTGAAAACCAAGGCTTAGAATTAAGTGAATTCTCATATATGTGACTTAGAATTAAGTGAAGATGGTAGGAGGGTGAATGACTGTCTCCACCAGCTAGATATTTGCTTGAAGTTAGAATCCAGAAACAGAAAGAACACTTGTCTGTCGAGGTATTTTTTATTAATGAATATATTTATCTTATGCAGAAACGTTATTTGTAGTCTGCATACTTTTTCTCACTTTTTTAGTAATGTAGCTTAGCAAAATTGATGCGCAGATCATGCATGTTTCTGGAATAAAGCAGCTAGAAGCCAAAGTAGGTCCCTTATGTGTTCATGATTCATAGTCGTGCCTCTTGGAAAATTATATTTACGGGTTAGTGGACAACTTGCTAGGCATTCTTTGAGAGTTTGAGATACCATATTACCTATGCTACACACACCCTTGAACGTTCAAATATATTTGCTCAGTTTTTTAATCTTTTTTAGGCACAGATAGAGAATTTAGTAGAGAAAGATGCCACAGAGAAGCTTTTGGCAGAACTTGCTTTAGATTCTAAAAAAAGGACTGGCGATATTTCGAAGTATTCTTACGATAAACTAAAGGACAAAGAAAAGAACAAGGAGGCAGACAACTGAAGGATTCAAGGGTTTGATATAATTTCTAGTTTCTTATTTGTTACTGTGCTGTATAAGACTATTGATTGAGAAAACAATATATGATGCTGACAATGGTGTAACATGTGCAGGGTGACCTACATGTTTCATCCCATAACACTGTGTCAAAGGCGTATGTTCTTTCTCATCTTAGCTTAATATTCATGATATGATTTTAATTATTATCCCTCATCTTATGTTATGCTGATGTTTGTTTTTCTCAGTTCCTCCACTCCACCGGAGATAGATGAACAACCAAGTGACAGTGATGCTGAAACTGGTGTTGTGCTCCATCAACAGGAAGTTGAAGCCAGACGAAGAAAAATGGAGCTTGAGGTTGAGGAAAATAAGCTTCAAGAGACATTGGAATATCAAAGAAGAATCGAGGACGAGGCTAAACAAAGACATTTTGCAGAGCAACATAAAATTAGCTCAAGAATGACTCCAACGGGAAATCCTGTTGATGATGAATTGAAACCTTCTAGGCTGGTGAGCATCTTTTTGTTGCTGTTATCTTTCTTTCTTTGTATGTTAGTTTTAATGGGAGGTTGGTAAATATTAAGATTATGGAAAAGATTAAAAGAGAAAAGAATTAAAATGATCACCTTTTCGGGGTATGGAATTTCATGGTAGTATGAGGTGGCTTACGAACTTTGATTTCTAGGAATCTATAAAGCAGAATAACGGTGCGGAGTCCCCAGAAGATCGTCTTTGCAATGCTAAAGATGGTGTCCTAGAGAGGACAGGTACTGATTCTGCTTATAACTTGTAATGCTCTTTCAGTCTTTTGTGAAACTTGGTAAATAATTATTGAGAGAGGGAGCTCCCATCTTTAAAAATGACCTTGTGATAACTTATAACTCGTAATGCTCTTTCAGTCTTTTGTGAAATATGGCAAACTCATGTTTATTATTACTTTTATGCAGAAGAGGATGAAGAAATTGAAATGTTGGTAGAGAATTATCTTCACAGGTAAATAATCAAATAGATGTGAATGTAGCATTGCCAATAACGATGAATGTTAAGGTTTTGTTCCTATGATTGCAGATGTGAATCATGTCATAATCAAGCAGTAAGGCTTCTTGATTCTGCCAGAGAAATGGAATTTCAAGTATATTTTTCTGATAACTTGTATGTCCCTCTGGCTTTTACCTAAAGTATACATGTTTCTTAGTAGTCTTTTCAGCCGCATTATATGGACATCCTAAAATGAATTTATACCAAGTTATGTGGTCTTTACTTTTACAGGAAACCATGAGGTACATATTTGGGAGGTGACAAAGTTGACACACGTAAGTTACTAAAGTTATTTAACTCCCAACGCTATGTGTATGTTTTATGGGAATATAAGCGTATGATTTGTGCTCCAACTATTGGAGTTTAATATGATTTTCTAATGTTAAAGTTTGGTTTTTGTAGGGCTTTTGTGTACGAGGGGTTTTTCACCGAAGAAGAATGTGATCATTTGGTTTCTCTTGTAAGTGCAAATAAGCTGTTTTGGATTAATATTGTAGTTTAAACTGTTTAGATGCTTATTTGGATGCTTATTGTTTTAACATTGGTTAAAAAAGATTCAGCCTACTTTTTTTGAAATTAGTTGATTAGCCGATTGATATAGTATCTCCTGCATTGTGTTTTGGCACTACTTAACTAGTTTCTTTTGGAAACTTGCGGAGAGCCTGTGACAGCCCAAAAAAGAGGTGCTCTCAATAAGAAGTGTAGTCCTATAAGAGGAATTTTTTTATAAAAACTCACATTTGTAGATTATATGATGTGAATGAATCAATATCATCTGGTAGTTCGTGCGGACTTTAGAATCTGGAATAAACGTCTCTTTACTTATGCATCAGTAACTGCTATTGGTTATTAGTCTTCACTATCTGTTAACTACTTCTTATTGGTTAAATGTGTATTATTTCTCATGTGCGTTACGTTGCTAGCATGCTCTTCATAGTTCAAGATTTATATACGGCACTGATACACCATTTTTTTTTTTTTTTTTTTTTTTGTAAATGCAGGTCACAGAGACTGTAGCTAGGCTTGGGTAACTGTACGAAGTTCTATTCCAGTTTTCCTTCGTATTGTAACCACTGCACCATTCAAATATCAAAATTCTACCACAAGTTACCATAGATGGTCTTGCACAAGAACATTTATTGCAAAATGGCAACAACTTATTTAGTATATTTGAGATTGTTTTAGGGATTGAGATTGTTTTAGAGATTGATGTGTTCAAACTTAACTTGAGAAATGCAGTTTTTTATTTGTGCAATTATTATTATTATTTTTTTTTGAGAAATGCAGTATGTTTATGCACATTTGAGAAAGCAATTTGTATTTGTGCCCGAAATGCAACATGTGTCTGTACATTGCAAAGTCAGTTTTTGCTTACTGAAATTGGCTAAAATTTGTGTCATTTTAGTGATTTGATAGAAAATAGTATGTACCCTTTACTGACTAAAAATTTTAGTCCCTAATTCTTTTGGAACTTTTGCTCACTAAAGTTTTTGTAACAAAAGACTTTTATTGATCCCTTTGTTACTTACTTTTTTTTCTTTAGTGGGAGTAGATAAATTAGCATTTAGTGACTGTTTTTTTAGCTTTTGCTCACACTTCCTTTAGTGAGCAAATGTCATTTATTTTCTAGTAAAAGGTATTGGCCCTACCTTTATATAGTCTTTGTAAAGGAGGGTAAGGGATTGATTACCCCGTAATGGGTAATGAACCATTATAGAATAAATTGAAAGGTAAGGGATTGATTCTCAATCATTCCTTTCGCTTCCTTTCCTTTCCTTTCCCTTCCCTTTCCTACAACAACAGTTACAGAACAATGTGAATGCCAAAAAAATTAAACCTATATTATCTTTAACACACCAGTCAACAACTCACTACTTAAGCATTCAATCAGGCAATGCAAGAAACTATTATACAATTTTCAAAGGATATCAAAGCATAATAAAAAATTTAAAGTTGTCATTCTTCATTAATTAATCAAAAACAAAAAGACAATCTACTTCACACGTGTCCCATTGCATAAAACTTGTATCCGTAAACTATAAGAAAAATAGCATCCATCAGCCATAGCAACAAAGTATAAATACGCCTAATCCCATGTTCACAGAAATTCTAAAAAACATTTAAAGCCAATGATCACTGCCATTTCTTATAAACTGTATAGAAACTGAACTCATGAACACATATCAGCCAATAAAAGACGCAACAGTATTACAAAACACTTATTATAATCAACACTTATGAGCACATGCCACCATTTAAAGACAAATTATAGTTTAAACAGACAAAAACCCGTATCCATAAATTCACTAATAACATAGCATAAAAACTAAAATTCATCTAAAATCAGCAATATATTAAACAAACAAAACAACTTACAACCACATATCGTTTTTAAAAACAATATAAAATCAACACCAATAATAGCGTATATTAATTAAAATCATCAAAACTAAAATACATATACAATTCTAGAAACCTAATCATGCTCCGGAAAACTAGAAAACATCATACCCACAAACTAATCGGCACAATTTTTTTACTAAACACTACAATTTCAACAAACCCCAAATATTTAAATAAAATAACCACGGTTAGGGTTTACAAACCTAAAATTTGAATATGCAATTGAAGATTTGTCGATGTAATCTTCCTCTTCTTTCAACCCCGAAATAGGCGACAATATCAAGAAACTTAATCTTGAATCTTTGTTCTCTACCTTCTCTGAATCGTTTATTGGAAGTGTTATGATTTTGTGTATGGATTTTTGTTAATAATGATCTGATGCACACGTATTCTTGAAGAATCTATATTTAAGCCACGTTATGTAATGAGGGACATTATAAACTAAATTAGATAGCAAAACGTCATCGTTTTGGGCCAACATTATTTGCAACCATGAAACGGCATTGTATGGAGGCAAAAAAGGCATCATTTTAGAAGCCCTCTAAACGACGTCTTTTCAAACGGTAAATGTATAATAGAGTAGTAAGACTTTCTAGAAACCATACATAGCACTTAACACTCAATTAACTTGTGACAGGAATCATATATTCTAAAGATCAATTAGAATTATGCAACATGTTTATTCTATATTGATGTGTTGTTATAACACTCCAAAAGTTGATTGGCACAATCCAATCATTGTAGCAAACAGTTGTACATGTACTACAAAATGCTTATTTTACTTCTATATTAGAGTGTGCAAATCACCTCCCATTTTAAAAACAAATTCCTTTGTTAAAGAATATCCTCATCGTACATTTGTTGTAAGAACCAGGTTAATAAAATTATGCCTATTTTCTCGATTTCAATTGTATGGTTGAGTTTCTTCCAATATTTCATAGAAAAATTTCTTACAAAGTCCTGTACAATGTAAAACAAAGCCCAATTACATTATATTTATCTTTACTATGTATAAAGCAAAAGAATTGCTTAAAAATTGTAAAAGTTATTAATGTTGAATCATTGTTAGCCCTACAATTTTTCCAAAATGAAAGACTTTTTCATTTAATGATAACTCTATTAGTTTACAAAATTATGTTGAAATTTTTTATTAGTTTATAAAATTATGATACTGCTACCTCTTGTCTAAATATTAGGGTAAATTATAAAAAATGTCCGTGTAGTTTTATATTTTTCCAACCTATGCTATACACAAACTTTAATTACAAAAAATGTCATTATTATTCACACTTTTGAAAAAATTATGTCCTTTTCACTAAAGGTCGTTACAAAAATCTGTTAGCCATTGTTCCACGTGAGGGTATTTTAGTCATTTACTTTTCTCTCCTTTTTACACACCAACCTGGCAGTTTCCTTCCCAAGACACCCCTATTCACAAAGATATAATTTGCAACAAAACTCCAATCTTATAACCCTTTAAAATTCAAACAAACCCTTTGAAATCCGATCCCTTTTTATATTTAAACCACTCATAAACTTTTGCATTATTATTCCTCAACCCATAAAAAATAGTTAATCATCAAAATCTAGCTAATGACACGTTTGAAAGAGCTTGTAACTGTTGCCAACTCTACAAAAATGGAAGATCTAATGGTAGTGCTACTTAGGAGGGAAGTTGATAACGACAGGAACCTCGAAAAAAAGTTAACACAACTTTTCTCGGAAGTGATTGAAATGTTACAACTAGAGAAGAGGTGATTGACGAACATGAAAGGTCACGTGGCCGTGTTTCAAAGCATTCATTTGTTGAATCAAATGAAAAAGCGTGATCTACAACAGGCCAGGGTGCTCCAAATTCAGATGTTAGAATTAGAGCTCAACGCTCGTGAGAAGGACCTCTTCCTTAATAAGATGGATTTAGGGATCCAAGGTTGGGTTTTGGTTAGAGTATGATGTATGCTGGTGTTTTGGTTTGGTTTTTTTTATCATCTGTAAATTACCCTTCAATGAATCTCAAGTTAATGAAGCTTTTCATGTTTTGCCAACGATTATTGATGTTTGTTTTTTTAGTTGACCATTTTATCTACAAAATTTGTATACAAAACCCAATTTTGACTGTTGCATACACAGGTAGTTATTTGGTCAATACAAGTGTGTATATACCAATTGACAATGTTTGACTTTTAAGATTCTAAATTATGTCCAAAAATATGGTTATTTTGGTACACATCAGTGTGTATTCAGGTCTTACCATTTTATGAAAGTCAAATGCTAGAGTTCAATCAATGGTAAAGCTTGCACATTTAGGTTAGATACTGCAGTAACAGGTGTTTAGGAGAAGTTGTTAGTATGCTTGGAAGAATATGGCTCAGATTAGTTGTTAGTATATCAGTTGGAATAGTAGCTTGCATCTTTTAGCATATTTGTTGTTTTGCATACTTTTAAGGGGTGTTTAGGAATGAGCGCAACCTTTTGTTGTTTGCTTGTATTGTATATATTGATTACACATACTTTTAAGGGGTGTTTGGGAATGTGCCAGACCTTTGATGATTTCCTTGTACTGCAAACTTTTAAGGGTATTATTTAGGAATATGCATAACCTTTGATGTGTTTGTGTTAAAGTTTGTACCTTTTTTGGTTATGCACGATTAATTTTAGATACACAGTTGGTTACTTTAGTTTGCAACTGCTATGGTGAAACCACAAATGCGTACAAACTTTTAAGAGGTGTTCGGGAATGTGCATATCCTTTGTTGTTTGTTTGTATTGTATACATTGATTTTGCAGACTTTTGGTAAACTTTGGGACTTCACACAACCTTTGATTCTTTCCTTGTATTTCTAACTTTTAAACGGTGTTTGGGAATGTGCATAGGCTTTGATTATTTCTCTCATTTGTTAAAGTTTGTACCTTGGATTCTTACAAACACACTGTCAAACCACAAATGCATACAAAAACGAAGGCTGCAATTGTGAAACCACAAATGCATACAACCAACAACAAAATTTGCCTCACTAGAAGGTTATCATAACTATGAGAATGTAATTGTTTAACCACCATGACACTACTTAACTATTCAAAAGATAACAACATACAACCATTCAAACCATAGCCTCTTTACTATGCCTTGTTTGCCTTCTCCCAGTCTGCAACCTCTCTTTATCATTGATTGCAACAACTTGTAAACCAAGTATGCAATTCGATAGGAGGTGGCCTTTTCTTCTTTACCTTTTTCTTTTGCAGCTCCTTTTTTTGCAACAAACTTTGTATTTTCCTCACCTAGAAAGATCACATCATCCTTACTTGTATCATCATCATCACTTTTGGCTTTGTTAACTTTGTCAATAGCAGTTTGTTAAACATTTGAGGTGGATGGATATGGTGCTTTATTTGGTTCTTCACTTGGTCCTAGCGCTTCAAGTATATCTTCTAAAAACTTTGGTAGTCAACTTAGTGAGGTCGAATTCTCACATTAATGATGACAATTGTTTCATCATCACTTGTATCATCATCAATAATGATCACATCAGCAAAGTGATTATCCGAACAAAATCAAGCATATAACTTATAAATTTATAACGTACACTACCATCTATGAAACTAACCGTTAACCATCTTGAATCAAAGAAAGGTAATGCACTTTTGAGATATAAATGAAATGAAATGTTAGCAGGTGTATTTAATGTTAGGAATTGGAAATTCCATGAGGAAGTGTCGGTCACCCCAATTATAGTCTAGCATATGTTAGCTCGTAGACTTGTTGTTATTTACGTTATTTAGTAGTTAATTAGTTAGTTAGTAGCGTAGATTAGTTTAGAGTAACATCGTGGAGGAAGGACGGGTCTTTACCTGTATACGATCCACGTCCGTCGGAGGAGGCGTATTTGTATGTAACTATAAATACCCTCTGCCTCCCAAGGTAGAGGGTTGGAACTTGGGAATCTAACCTTGCATTTTGTGTTTTACTTTCTCTCTCAAGAACTCCCTCTCATCTTCATCTCTAACCATGGCTTTCTTGTATAATCACCATCCTAGACCACCCGAATCATCAAACAACATAAAATATACGATCCTACAATTGGCATCAGAGCCTAGGTTTTGTTGTTTTTGGTGATTTGAATGGTTCTGGAGCGGTTTTGTATGCGGTTTTGTTTGATCCTATGATGCGGTTTGATGATTGTTGATATGCTTTTTAAGGTTGATATGATTTTAAGCTTGTTGATATGGTCTTGTTTTAATCTTAACATGGTTTAAAGCAGTTTTAACAAGTTTCATTGTTGGTGGTGTCAAGCTGAATAATATGTTCTATCACTGGAGTCAATATTGTCAAATAGCTTGTTAAGGGTTTTAAACATTTACTAAATCTGGTGTTATGATGTTTGTTTGATGCTCGCACATGTTCATATATGCGGTTTATGATATGTTTGTGATGTGGTCTGCTCTTGTGTTCTTCTGTGCGATTTGGTCAATTCATACATGCGGTTTGTTATTGAAAATGTCAGATTCAAGTATCTTCGCGGTTTGTCACTTACTCGCTTGTGCGGTTTGTCCTATCTGTCCAGATTCACTGAATCAAGTATGCGACTTGTGTTAAATCAAGTATGCGACTTGTGTCAAATAAGTTCCCTGCGTTTTGACTATTGAGTCAAATGCGAGTTGTTGACTTTCTGCAGAGACATGTGGTTTGTTTAAATTTCATCTATGCGGTTTGTGTATGTAAAAGATGATGCGTTTTGACGCTGATTTGTATGTGGTTTGTCTGTTTTGCAATTGAAGCGATTTGATGAAGACAAGGGTATGCAGTTTGTGTAAAAAGTCAGGATGCGTTTTGATGCCAAAAGTGATTTGAATCAAAAGTTTTTAATGAAGGTGCGGTTTGTTATTGCTACTTCGACTAATGAGTCTAACCAAACATCACAAAGATCATGTTCTATCATCATTCATACAACAAACAAACATCAATCATTAACCAACTTCAGTCAACAAACATCAAAGATATGAATTACAATCATCTACATACATCTTAAATCTCACATAACTCATCCTACAACCTACACATATACTAGAACTCATCCAAGTTTCAAAGATCTCAGATTTGTTTGTGTGTCTCAATGAATACCCAACATGTTAAGATCATACACACGAAATGATAATCATCATTGATCATATTGAAGCCTTGCTTCGATATAGAATCATGAAATAAAGAAATGAGCAATTATGCTACTTCGTTGTCTTTGATTCAAACTAAAAAGTCAAGACTCGATCTTTAATGGGAGAGACTACATGAGATCTCAAATTAAGTTTCATTTTGTAAATCTCTTATGAGATTTCTTAAAAGTAAGGAACTTGCATCATCATAGATTCAAATCCCATCATAACACTCAATCGAGAAATGAAAACACAATCATATAAATCTTAGTTCTCGTTTGGGATTTGTTTAAGAAGACTCGAGGGATTTGATCTCAGCTTATTATCTCGTGTTTATCAAAGATATATCAAACGTATAAACACACGAGATAGCGATTCATCATAGATCCATATGTTAATGTTAATATTCGAAACGAAATTGAACAAAGCCTATATTAAGGTTTCATTCGTTTTTCTTGTTCAGTCACAAAAGGATAACAACGAAAGAAATATTATAAGAAAACCTACCTTGAAGGTGTTGGTTTGTTCTCGATGCCAAGCACTTCCTCTAGCCATCCCTGTGGCATATGATTTTGAAACCGTGTCCTACTTCTTGCCATCCCTGTGGCGTATTGTTTGATATCAACAAGGTAAGATGATACTCTATGGTCACTTGATTCATATGAGCAGAAGATTATTAGTGGTGAAAGAGGCGGACTAAAAAGTGAGATATATTAGGGTTTGTTTATGAAACGGGAATTTAGGGGTAACTGTGAGCTAAGTTGAGTTTTATACACCCTAATATTTAGGGCATTTGGTTAGTGGATCGGATAAATGGGCCTCAGGATACTAATTGTGTGTGGACTTAGATCAAACGTGTGATTGGGCGGACATTTCACATTAGAGTTCTTCATGTATGGGCGAGAAGTGTTAGCTATTATAGAGTTTGATACATGGGCGTATTTTTTCTGCGTTGGTTTTCAAAGTGTCAATCGACCGAGATTTAAGATATGTGATATGGATTTGACATACAATGGTGGCACGGTGGTGTAAAGTTGTTTTTTATGAGTTGATAAGTATATGTGATATTAGTATTAGGTCATGAGATTATTGAATACGGAATTAATTTCATGGACCAGGAGATTTTTTTTATCCATTTACTGTGTAGTTGGGCCTTGGATAATGATCTATCTAACTCATGGATCGGACTTCAAGTCGTGGGCTAAACTTGGAATTGATTCTGATACGGGCTTAAGTTGGATCTAGTGTACGTTTTGTATGTCGATGTGAATTTGCGTGCTATGAGATTTAATGAGATTTGAGACTTGATTATGAGACTTGGATTATGATATTTGATGTTGAGATTTATTGTGTTGTGTGGGTTGATACTTTGGTTATACTGTCTCACGGTTTGAGTTGATATTTGAACAAGGTTGACTTCGGGGTTGCTTGTATTTGGTATCTCGTATTTGGAATTGAAGTGAGGTTTTTCGGGCGCGTTTACTTATTTCGTCTTCTTTCTTTCTACCCTTCCGCGAAGATGACTTGTTTGGGCATTTATAGAGTGTGATAAAGACTTGGCTATTTAGTTACTTTTGTGATTCTTTCTCACTTAACCCACAACGTAACTATCACTTCGGTGTCTCACGCAGTTGAGGATACGTCAAGAGGTTTTGTACATTGGGTACACCGTTTCTTTTCACAAGGATTAGTACAAGCATAAGTAACAAATCTGGGGAATTTTACGTCATGTTCAAGTTTGGCATATCGGGTCTATTTCTACAAATGGTCACTGCAATAGCCGTAAATCGTGGATGATGTGTTTACCAAAGGGCTAAATGGTTGAGATGTGATCAGCAATTCCACTAGAATAGTCGATGCCACTTAATGTTAATGATACTTCACAGTCTAAGCAAAATCTTTCTATAATCTTCAGCATTTGTCATGACTTTTCAAGATGTTTGCTTATGACAAAGAACTTTTCGTGCAGATGATTGTACACGTTAATGATGCTTCCGAAAGTTCGAAACCATCATGGGGGAAAACGTGTACTTTGATGTTCAACCTCGAAGTAGTGTATACTTCGACTTAGTATGGTTTGTGAAGTTGTCTACATATGGGTAAAGAATTGTTGATGATGTTGTTGATGTTGGATAATGAACCGTTGATTAACCGCTGCATGTTCCCCTAAAACAGATATTCACCGAAACCAAAGTCGTCATAAAACATTCAAAATGACATTGTTTACGGTTTAGTCTTGATTTTGTAAAATCCCGCGAAAGAAACTATTTCTCGGTTTAAATCATAGACTTGTAAAATCCCGTGACAATGGAAACATCCTGATAATAGTAAAGTGCATTTCCGGATCTATCTTACGGTTTATTCTTGTTCTTGTAAAATACGCGAAAAGAAACTATTTCTTGGTTTAAACCATATAATTGTAAAATCCCGTGATGATGGAACCATCCTGGAGAAAGGAAAGCGTATTTCGAGGTCTTATCGATCTTTGGTGCTACGGTTTCTACTTCGAAGAAGGGATAAAGGGTGTACTTCATGAATTGGATGTGTGTTTGGATATTCGTCATGGCAGTTTGGTTATTACATGGTTTTACGGGGTTATGTGCTTTTAACCATGGTCGGGATGAAAACCATTATCATAGTTCACTTAAAAAGTCAAAGAAGGCTAGATTTGAGCTTTTAACCAGAAGATGTGACAACGGGGTTAATTCATTATTATTTATTTGAGGTTGAAGTGAAATATCACGGGAGAGTGTACTTAGTATCTGAAGGTATCGGGGATGGTTGGATGAAGATTCTTCAAGATCCTTGTTCGAGCTTATTATCAAAAATGAAGACTTGGAAATCTAGTTATTGGTGGGTGACTTTTTCCTTTTCTTTTACCACTTGGGGGAATTGGGCTCTTATCACCACAAAATAACTATCACTTTAAAGAGTTACGTTGTAGTGCTCAGTGTCACATTCAATTGTGGATTCTCAAGAGGTGATGTACGTCTTATACTTGATGGTTGGTTGGATGATGAGTATAAAGTACTTAGAGATTCAATGGAGGATGAACTCTGGCACCGCTCTTTGTTACATATGTGCAAGTTTAAGTCACGAGTTCGGGTTAGTTTACTTCAGGGTCAAATTATCATATTGTATTTTCTCCATCAGTCATCCGCGACAGAGCCTACTTGAATGATAATGGGGTTGATTATAATTTTGTCAAGAGTAGATGAAAGAGAGATTATGACGTTTGAACACAACAGTTCAAGCCTCGTACTCTAAAGAAAAGAAAATTGTACGCTTTAGTGTGCTTTATCTTAAGAAGAGAATCTTCTTATGACGTTTGAACACAACAGTTCAAGCCTCGTACTTAAAGAAAAGAAATGTTAATGTTCCGTGCGCATTATCTTCGGAAGAAGAGAAATCTTCTCATTTATGACCATTCTCAACAACATGCTTCATACTTTTTCCACGCGCTTTCAGTTATCAAGTGAACTGGACTACCGATGATTGTTCTCTTATTCCACTTGCTCGATTATAATGACGATGGCGACATCATATGCTACCTTTGAGAGGGAGAAGTGTGAATAGACTACATTTCGATGATATTCACTTATTCAATCAAGAATGGCAACTTCGTTAGCAATTCTTGAGGGGGAGAAGAAGTGTGAATTTACTACATGGTTGATTGATATCTGAGATTAAATGGTCAAACGGCTCCAAACTCATGTAAGAACCGAGCTACTTCTTATCGGGTCATCTTTACTTGGAATTTTCTTCTAAGAGCCGTTGGTTGACATCTTCACACGGGCTAATGAGATTAATGTCAAAGTGCATCCGGTTGGTGATTTCCTTAATGAACATCTTTTTGTTCTTGTTTGATTGGGAGGGATTTGAGTTAAGGGAATTTGTTATATGTAAGTTAACAGGAAAGCATTTGGTGAGCTGAAGATGTTAACGTTCTATTCCCCAATTGGACAATCTTGAAGAAGGTCGAGTCTACAGTCGGTTCTGCATTTTCTTTGTATGTTAGTAGACTAAAAGACGAGTTGCATTTATTATCAAAAGACTTCTTCTTATTCGGGCATTTATTAAAAGATTTTCGGTTTAGGGGAGCACTTGTAGCCCGACCGACAAGGGTAAAGGAATCACAAGCAATGGTGTCATATCAAAGCAAACATAAATATCCAAAAGAAGTCTTAACATAAATGCTGAATAAATCAAGTCAAAATGACTTCAATACATAGGTCCCAGCGGAAAAACAAACTCCAATAAAATATATGTAATAGTGAAGTCTTAAATGGCATCATAAGATCAAAGCTAAATATCTCTAAGGTAAGTCCACTCATGCACTCATCCCAAAGCAAAACCCTGCTCCAATGCTTAGATACGCGTAGGAAGAAAAGAAATGCGGCTGAGCTTCAAAAGCTCAGTGAACAGATATAAAAGCAAAGCAAAATACGAAACGATATCGAATACAGAATATAGTGAATGAAAGATAGCAAAATCATAATCATTTTTCAAAGTATAAATCAGAATTATCGAATAAAGTTTATAGTTAACTACCATGAGCCCAGAAACAAATATCAGATCATAATCATATTCACTCAAGGCAACATTTGTAGGGGAGACCTACCAGAGTTATGAAGGACGTGCATACACGCAGCATCAATCATCGATAACGGATAACATATAACTTATAACAGATAACAGATCTAGGATGCATCCATACGCCCACAGACAGATATTGGTCATATAACATAACTTGAGCTCATAACAGATAACAGATAAGGGTGGCGAGAACATCACTCTCTTGCCCTAGAGTCATATCGAGAGGTGCATCACGACGGACATGGAACCCCATGACTAGTAAATATTTGGCTCGGGTGTCAAACTATCTTAGGTCAAATCAGAATGTCAAAACCGACACAGATCATACTTTATCATAAGGTTAATCATATTTTCAAAATCAAAGTTTTCATATCATATAGTTCAAAATCAGATGTTTCAAAATTCAGAAATCGAGTTGAGATAAGCAGCTCAAACAAACAGAATGGGGTTCATAGCAAAGGCTTAGGAAACCCTAATATAAAAGCTAACAAAAAAGCGTTATATGGAACCTTCTTTGAAAGGTCGGAATATCTGTACCTTATTCCAAAGCAAATGACCAAAAAGCAAAATACGGAAAGCTAAGGATTACTCCTTCTTCACAGAACCTATACACATTAACGATCGTACATGTTATTTATGATTCCATAATCATCGAAATGATCTTTTAATATTTGGTGTTTATACTTAGTGTATTCAGTGAATCTTAATACTTTAGAGTTTTATAATTAAATGAGACTTAAGTGTTTTATAAACAATATCGTAGATTAGGGTTCATTATGTCATTTATTAAAGTTTAGGGTTAAATGTGAAAAATAGTTTAAACGTCATAACTCACACATGAAATAACGAGTTAATACCCTTAGCTTCAAACCTTAATCGACTCTCATTTATTTTCTAGGGTTTTCTCATTCTTTTAATATCATATTAATGTGCATTTACTTTATATGTTACGTCATTTAATGACTCATTACTCTTGTTTATTTACGCAACACATTCATGACTTAACCATACGTTATTTATACACATATTATACGTCAACTTTTATATCCATGCACGTTTATGATTTCATGTGACAACCAAAGTTACTTATTATCCGGATTAGACACATTGACACACACATGTACAATAGTTTAGCCTAGATATGACCCGTTACTATGTTTACATATCAACAAGCTTACTTGACTTATAAACACATGCATGACACACGGTTCACAAACCAAATAGGGTTCGGCATGCATGGTTCGGTTCACATCTCAATCTAGGGTTTAGGTTTTACATGACCTTTTCTTATTAAACACACGTTCAAAACCCTCACATGGTTTGGCTTGTATTATAGGGTTCGGCCTCCATGTTTTTACGCAAACCTTAACTCTCTACATATTTTACATATTCAAGTTTACATGTTTATACCTTGGTTGAATTACATATACATGGTTCGGTTATATATATATGTGGTTCGGTTCTTTTATCTCGACATACCTATGATTCGATTCAAATATACGTATTACATTACACATTCTCTTAACATTACAAGGTTCAATTCATATGGTTTGTCTTTGTTGGTTTCATACGGCTCGACACAAAAGAAAAACACAAGCTCGACTAAAACAAACATGATACAATATATATTAACGTATGGTGTAACAAAGGAAGACGAGAAAACATGTTATACCTTAGCTTGTTGAAACAAAAGTCTCGACACACAATGGTTAGGTTCGGCCGAATGGAACAAGGAAAGAAAAGAAGAGGCAAACAAAACTAGGGTTTCAATTTTGTGTAAATGTATTGTATTTATAGGG
Organism: Chrysanthemum makinoi; assembly: GCA_910596185.1. Lineage (NCBI taxonomy): Eukaryota > Viridiplantae > Streptophyta > Magnoliopsida > Asterales > Asteraceae > Chrysanthemum > Chrysanthemum makinoi. The sequence continues at coordinate 146,570,767 of OU343222.1, forward strand.
AAAACAAATAGGTTAGTCTTGAGGTGGTGTGGGCTTCACGGGTCTAACCGAACACACAAATCCATGCCCATAGGGCTCTCGGCTTGAGTCCATCCGAACAAAACAAACACGGCCCAAGTTGTTTCTGAGGCGTTAAATCTTTCGCGTAGTACTAATCGATCACGTACATATTAATTAAGTTTTAATTATTCATAAGTTAACTTTTAACTTCGTTAAATGATTATAAACGTATTTTGCGTATTTTATAAATTTCGATTTCAAGGGTATTTTAGTCTTTATTTATGTTTTAGATTTTCGGGTTTTACAACTCTTCCCCTCTAAAAGAAAATTTTAGTCCCGAAAATTGAAATGAAACGAAACAAAAACGAAATAAGAACATACCAAACTATTCAAAGAAATGAGGATAACTAGCTCGCATCGACTCCTCGGTTTCCCAAGTAGCCTCACGCTTCGGGTGATTTTTCCAAAGAATCTTAACGAACGGAATGACTTTGTTTCTCATGACTCTTTCTTGCCTTTCTAAAATAGCTTCCGGTTCTTCAGATAAAGACATATCGGATTGAATTTGATCAAACGGATAAGAAGCAGCGTGTAACAGATGATAGTTGTATCCCCTTAGGAGATACATGGAAAACATCATGAACATCACGATGGCCGGAAGTGCTAACCGATCGAAACTTCTCCTATACGTTCCGAATTTCAAACGGTCCGATGAATCGAGGATGAGCTTGCCCTTGATTCCAAAGCGTTTCACACTTCTAAACGGCGAAACTTTTAGAAATACGATCTCCAACTGAAATTCTAAATCACGACGATGCTTGTCGGCATAACTTTTCTGACGAGACCTAGCTTCCTTCAACTTCTCTAGCAGACTACTTTCTCATTCTGATCTCAATCATTTCCGGACCTTCAATTAAACGTTCACTTACTTCATCCCAACAAGTAGGTGATCTACATTCTCCCATAAAGATTTCAAACGGTCTTTGCCTTAATGCTAGCATGCCAACTGTTGTTGTATGCAAACTCTACTAAACACAAATATTTCCCTGCCGTCCATTCTAAAGCACAAGCCCTTAGCATGTCCTCTAAGGTCCGAGTAGTCCTCTCGACTAACCATCCGTTTGAGGATGAAATCTTTGTCTGAAATTAAGTCGAGTACCCCAAGCTTTTTGCAAACCTTTCAGCGGGGAAGTAAAACGGATCTCTGTCGGACACAATAGATGCCGGAGTACCATGAAGTCTAACGATCTCTTGCTGAAAAATTTCCGCCAATCTACCAATACCATAATCCTTCCTAATTGGTAAGAAATGAGCAGATTTGGTTAGTCGATCAACAACTACCCAAATCGCATCATTCTTCTTCCGAGTAAGTAGCCAGTCACAAAATCCATAGATATCTTATCCCACTTCCATGTTGGAATATCAATGGTACATGTCCACTAGCCCTTTGATGTTCAATCTTAACTGTGTGACAAATCATACACCGATACAAACGTCGCCACATCTTGCTTCATGCCATTCCACAAAAGTCTTGCTTCAAATCCCTATACATCTTGGTAGAACCAGGATGGATAGTGAAAGGAGCACTATGAGCTTCAGTCATAACTTTCTGAAATCTTAGGATCATTGGGAACACAAAGCCTATATTCATACCATACTATTCCGTCATTATCAACCTTAAACTCCGTCTGCTTACCTTCTTCAACATTTTTCGCCACGGCCCACAGCTCACCATCATCTTTCTGAGCTTCTTTGATTTGCAGTATAAGGTTTGACTCACCTTCATACTAGCCCAGTATCCATCAAAACCTCGTACACACAACTCAACATCCCAACGCTCTAAGTCACGAAGAATCCTAGGTTCAATCTCAATACTTGCAAGAATGCCTGATTTCGGCTAAGTCGTCAGCAACTACATTAGCCTTACCGGGATGGTACTGAATGTTGGTGTCATAATCCTTAAGGAGTTCTAACCATCTTTTTTGTCTCATGTTAAGTTCCTTACGAGTGAAAATATACTTGGACTCTTATGATCGATGAAAATATCACACGTCTCTCCATACAAGTAATGTCTCCAGATCTTCAACGCGAACACCACTGCGGCTAACTCAAGGTCATGAGTTGGGTAATTCTCCTCATAAGGTTTCAGTTGTCTTGAAGCGTAAGCTATCATCTTTCCATGTTGCATCAAAACGGCCTAATCCTTTAGATGCATCACTGTATATTTGAAATCCTCCAGAACCAGATGGAAGAGTCAAAATAGGAGCGGACACCAATCTCCGTTTCAACTCTTCAAAACTCTCTTCTCGTTCATCCGTCCATACAAACTTTTCACCTTTTCTCATCAGTTGGGTTAAGGGCAAAGCTAAACGAGAGAAACCTTCAACAAATCGTCGGTAGTAACCAGAGTCCTAGAAAACTCCTAACCTCAGTCACGTGTAGGTCTTGGCCATTTAGTGATAGCCTCAACCTTAGACGAATCCATGGTGATACCATCGGATACAATATGACCAAGGAACGAGACTTGTCTTAACCAAAACTTCGCACCGAAAATTTGGCGTACAACTTCTTCTTCCTCAGAATCTCCAAAACTATCCGGAGATGTTGCTCATGTTCTTCTTGGACTTGGAGTAAACCAAAATGTCGTCGATGAAAACGATAACAAACTTATCGAGGAACTCATGGAAAACACGATTCATTAGGTCCATAAACACAGCAGGTGCATTTGTCAAACCAAAAGGCATAACGAGGAATTCATAATGACCATATCGGTACGAAGCGGTCTTAGGAACATCTTGCTCCCTCACACGTAACTGGTGATAACAAGATCTCAGATCAATCTTCGAAAAGAACTTCGCTCCTTGCAGTTGATCAAACAAACAATCATCAATACGCGGAAGAGGATAACTTGATTACGAATGGTAATACGGTTGAGTTCACGGTAGTCGATACATAGGCGCATGCTTCCATCCTTCTTCTTTACAAACAAAACAGGTGCACCCATGGAAAGAGCGGGTCGAATAAATCCATTCTCTATTCTCTTTGTTCGCCCAATCCAGTTCTCACAGGTGCTTATGCGATGCGGAGCCTTGAAATCGGTTCGGCTCGGAATTAACTCAATGCTAAACTCAACTCTCTAGGCGGGGAAGACCGTGAAGTTCATCGGGAAAAACGCGTCGATTTATACAAACAAAGATTTTCAATGTTAGGACTCTCCAAAGATGTGTCCTTATGACGCCGAAAACCTTGGCACCTATGAGCAATCATGGCCCGTGCCTTCATAGCAGAAATAAATTTAACAGATTTGAGGGGTTGAGAACCATAATAAACAAATTTAGGATGTTTTACGTCTCCAAAGATCCGCAGTTCTATGCGATCGATGGAAGCTCTATGATAAGCCAACCAATCCATGCCTAGAATGATATCAAAGTCTACCATATCGAGAGGATCTGAGATTTAGGCGAATCGATCATCAACGAAGAGGGCACTTAACGTATTTGTGATCAATGATCATGTGGTTTTTCATAGGCGTAGAAATTGATAAGTGGTTTGTTAATTGTTTGGGCTTCATATTAAGTTTCTAAGCAAATGTGGCGGATATAATGGAGTGTGTAGCACCGGTATCAAATAAAAGCGAGTGAATAATCACCAATGTAAAGAATGCCCGTAATGGCACGAAGCGCTCGCTGATTCCGAAGTAGTAGCATAAACACGTCCGGTAGTAGGTGGCGGCTTGATGTAGTTTCGAGTATCACGGGTTCTTCTTAGGGCAATCCTTGATCTTGTGAGTAGTGGAACCACAAGAGAAACATCCACCGGTGGCCTTGAAACACGGTCCCGGATGAGCCTTTCCACAAGTAGTACAGATAGGTGGGGGAAGCAAAACTTCACGTCCTTTCGACCGGAAGATCGAAGCCGCGACCCACGATATGCTCCTCGGTGATCCTTGTTGTAACGGGTTGTTGTTACCTTGATTGACGATCATTTCCATTTCTACCGGCAGCTCTGCTATCGACTCTGCCTCGGGCGCCTAGAGTCCACATTCCTTCTGGCCGACCCCGTGATCATAACTCCTATCCACTTGACCCTCAATCATAACTCTGCCGGAATTTCCCTTATAATCATTACTTTGAGTCCTACCTTGAATCCGATCACCATCGCGGTTACTGCGTTTGTTGGAACCGAAACCTCATGAAAGATCTCAATGTTGCTACGCGTCATTGCGGTGACACATCCTCATATCGATATTCGGCGATCGGGTCCAACACCCACTTCTTCGGTCCCCAGAAGTGCTTGGCTTAACGCCTACTCCAAGGCATTCATTCCCAAAACTTTGACCTGTAAACACGCCCGTGTACTCATTGGAGTTCTCATGATCAAGTGGTAAATGCCTCGGTAATCCTCTCCTACCTTTCTTTCGGCATCGAGGAAGTAGGTTATAGAAGATAGTCCGAAACTCAGCCCAAGTATAAGTAATAGCAAAAGCATCTCCTCCCTACTGTTTGAGTGCCTTCCACCAATTCAAAGCATCACCTTCCAACTTAAATGCAGCCAAACGAGTCTTAAATTCATCTCCACAACCCAAGACTTCAAACAACTTCTCAATATGAGTGATCGGTCCTCGGCCTCGGTGGGAGTAGCAAAGCTCAAAAGAAAGAGGCTTGAGCTTACCAAACGCCGAGCCAAGTATGAATGCCGACGGGTTGATTACCTCCACCACTACCCGGAACCACCGGTCGATTCGAATTTGTTGATCACTGTGTCATCATCTCGGTGTGGTAAGACCGAGGAAAAGAGTGTTGAGAGCATTAGCAATAAAGCATCCAAGTTAGGAGCATCATCTCCATCCACGTTAAGTTAATGAAGTTCGAACCATCTAAACGATATTCAAACGATTAGCAAAATGAACAAAGGTGAGTGCAATGGAAGTTCGCAGAAGGAAACCTAAAGTCTACCCAATCCTCACAGGTCAAAGCCTAAGCTCTAAGGTCTCAATACCTAGGGTCCATATGTCACGAGGTCGACTACAAGTAAGTAAACACGGGCTCACGATGCCATAAATTGTAAGCCCGACTGAAGCAAGGGTAAAGGAATCACAAATAATGGTGTCATATCAAAGCAAACATAAAAATCCAAAAGAAATCTTAACATAAATACGGAATAATTCAAGTCAACATGACTTCAATACATAGGTCCCATGGAAAAATAAATAAACTCCAACAAAATATCTGAAATAATGAAGTCTTAAATGGCATCATAAGATCAAAGCTAAAATCTCTAAGGTAAGTCCACTCATGCACTCATTCCAAAGCAAAACCCACTGTGCTTAGATACCGCCGCGGAAGAAAAGAAATGCGGTGAGCTTCAAAAGCTTCGGTGTGACGGATATACAAGCAAAGCAAATACGAAACAATATCGAATGCGGAATATAGTGAACGAAAGATAGCAAAATCATAATAATTTTCGAGTATAAATTCGTTATCGAATAAGTTTTATAGTTAACTACCTCGAGCCTAGAAACAAATATCAAATCATAATCATATTCACATAAGGCAACATTTGTAGGGGAGACCTACCGAAGTTATGAAGGGCGTGCATGCACGCGGCATCAATCATCGGATAACAGATAACATATAACGTATATGATCTAGGATGCATCCATACTGTGACGATATTGGTCATATAACATAACTTGAGCTCATAACAGATAATGAATAACGGACGTGGCGAACATCACTCTTGCCCTAGAGTCATATTAGAGGTGCATCAACGACGGACATGGAACCCCATGACTAGTGAATTATTTGGCTCGGGTGTCAAACTATCTTAGGTGTCAGAATGTCGCGACCTGAATCATACTTTATCATAAGGTTAATCATATTTCCAAAATCAGAGTTTTCATATCCTATAGTTCAAAATCAGATGTTTCACAATTCATAAATCGAGTTCGGATAAGCAACATCTCAAAAAAAGCAGAATGGGGTTCATAGCAAAGGCTTAGGAAACCTAAATATAAAAGCTAACGAAAGAAAACGTTATAAGGAACCCTACTTGAAAAAGGTCGAATATATGTACCTTATTCCAAAGCGAATGACCAAAAAGCAAAATACGGAAAGCAAAGGATTACTCTCCCTGAGTAACCTATACACATTAACTGTTACATACATGTTATTTATGATTCCATAATTGTCGAAATGATCTCTTAAATGTTTGGTGTTTATACTTAGTGTATTCGATGATCTTAATACTTTAGAGATTTATGATTAAATGAGACTTAAGTGTTTTATAACCGATATTATAGATTAAGGTTCATTATGTCATTTATTAAAGTTTTAGGGTTAAATGTGAAAATAGTTTAAAAGTCATGACTCACACATGAAATAACAAATTAATATAATTAGCTTCAAACCCTAATCGACTCTCATTTATGTTCTAGGGTTTTCTCATTCTTTTGATATCATATTAATGTGCATTTACTTTATCTGTTACATCATTTATTGACTCATTACTCTTGTTTATTTACGCAACACATTCATGACTTAACCATACGTTACTCATATACATGTTATACATCAACTTTTATATCCATGCACGTTTATGATTTCATGTGACAACCAAAGTTACTTATTATCCGGATTAGACACATCGACACACACATGCACAATAGTTTAGCCTAGATATGACCATACTACGTTTATATCGACAAGCTCACTTGACTTATAAAACATCGCATGATACAGTTCACACATTACTTAGGGTTTGTCATGCATGGTTCGGTTCACATCTCAATCTAGGGTTTAGGTTTTACATGACCTTTACTCGTTTAACACACTTTCAAAACCCTCACATGGTCCGGCTTGTATTATAGGGCCTCCATGTTTTTACGCAAACCTTAACTCTCTACATACTTTACATATTCAAGTTTACATGTTTATACCTGGTGAATTACATATACATGGTTCGGTTATATATATATGTGGTTCGGTTCTTTTATCTCGACATACCTATGATCCGATTCAAATATCATTACATTACATGTTTCTCTTAACATTACAAGGTTCAATTCATATGGTTTGTCTTTGTTGGTTTCAATGCATTTCGACATAAAAGAAAACACAAGCTCGACTAAAACAAACATGATACAATATATATTTAGCGTTATGGTGTAACAAAGGAAGACGAATAGAAAACATGTTATACCTTAGCTCGTTGAAACAAAAGTCTCAACACCAAAGGTTAGGGTTCGGCCGAATGGAACAAGGAAAGAAAAGAAGAGGCAAACAAAACTAGGGTTTCAATTTTGTGTAAATGTATTGTATTTATAGGGAAACAAATAGGTTAGTATTGAGGTGGTGTGGGCTTCACTGGTCTAACCGAACACACAAACCAGCCCATAGGGCTCTCGCTTGAGTCTATCCGAACAAAACAAACACGCCCAAGTTGTTTACGCCGAGGCGTTAAATCTTTCGTCGTACTATGTCATATGCACATATTAGTTAAGTTTTAATTATTCATAAGTTAACTTTTAACTTCGTTAAATGATTATAAACGTATTTTACGTATTTTATAAATTTAGATTTCAAGGGTATTTTAGTCTTTATTCATGTTTTAGATTTTCGGGGTTTTGTACCGTAGTCTTCAATAAACTCGATTCGTCGTAAGTGATGCAAAGAGTTCTTGCGTAAGTATGTGGCGTGGAACCTCTTTTTGACCAAATGGAGTTACGTTGTAACCTTTGGGAGGAGTTACGCCGTAACCTCTTGATAAGTTGGACTTAAGGTCACCAATAGTTACGGTAATGTGAGAGATGAGTTACGCCGTAACTTCTTCAAAATAAGCATATTGTGATAAATCTTTAGTAACGTTTCCATTTCCGCGTCTCTTTAGCTCCAATGCTCGTAATTTACCTGAAAGTGCAAGGAAAACAAGCATAAATCCATATAAATGATATAAATAACGAGCATTAACGGGGAAAATTGACACTTAATATTAGGGACTATTTGATGTTATCATTAAACAACTTCAGTGACAATGGCGAGTTCGAGAAATGAAAGAGCTTGAGAAATTACGTGATGAAAAGGGAATCTCCTAAAACTTTTCATATCCTTACACCCCTGAACAAAATGGGTTAGTCGAGCGAAACAAGAACTCTCATTGAGGTGCTAGAACTATGTTAAATGGCTCACTCTCGAAACATTTCTAGATGCAAGTAAAACATCTACTTATACACAAAACGAGGTCAATCATTGTCAAAAGACATAACAAAACCCCATATGAGATATTCAAAGGTAGACTTCTGATATGCCTTACTTTCATGTGTTTGGATGTCCTATGTTCATTCACAACTACAAGGATCATCTAGGAAAGTTTGATGCAAAAGTCGATGATGGGTACTTTCTAGGTTACTTTCAGTGATCTCCAAAGCCTTTAGGTTATTTAACACAAGGAGACAACAA
>OU343222.1:146579322-146589330 GCA_910596185.1 Chrysanthemum makinoi
TCACCTCGACTCTTTGACCCCTATGTGAAACCCTTTTGTTGCACTCACCTTTAGTGCAAGATACCCCTAGATACACCCTTCTGAGCCATTCCTTTCATTTTGTCAACCCAATATATTGTTTCATTACACCTATACACCTTAGCCTACCCTGTAGTGTTTATTTGTGATTGGAAAGTCATCATTTGCCTAAGTTCAAGGTTCGAGTGGAAAGGTTTGGAAATTACGCTTTCATCGACAACATTTATGAAGATCATTGAAGACCCCCCCGAATTATCATTGTTCATCTCAAGTGGGGGGATGTTATGTTATTATGTTATGTTGAAAAAAAAAATAAAAAAATGATGATGATTTGAAAAAAAAAAGAAAAAAAAAAAAGTTGATTGAGTTATGATATTGTAAAGTGCGATGTTAAAAGCACTATAGTATGAGCTTTATTGATTAGTATCGAGGAGGCCACCTCGGTCACATTTGAAGATTGGAGTTGGTAGGTTTGCCAACAGAAGAAGAAGAGGGTAGTGTGCCCATCACGACGTCCTCTAATGACACATCTACCTTGCATTTCATGATCCGGTCTCTAGACTTCTAAGCTTGAACTGTGGGCGGACGGTAAGTGGTAATGACTTGATTATAGATTTAGACTACCTGCTTGTTTTTCATTTTACACCAATTATATATCCCATGTCTTATCCTACCCTTTAGTCATGAAGCGTGTCTAGGTGATGCAACGAGCAATCTTTGGTGTCTTGGCCATGGATTTGGTCATGTATCATTGATTTTGTCCACTTCGCCGTGACATGTTAGTAATGAAGAGTCACCCCTTAACCTTTGTCGTGTCTACCCATGATGACGTATAGTCCGCATTCGGGTCACGAACCCGACTAGTGACCGCTACTAGCAACTGAGCCCAGTACGAATGGGCTAACCCGGTAACGGTTTGGGCTCACGAAGGCCCAAACCCAAAGTTATTTATAGTTTTGGATATCGGATATCTCTTATTAATGAGATATGTATTGATTGACCGACTTAGGCGGGATACGCCGAAGGTTGGGGAACACGAAACCAACAAGGATTTCGTGTGTATATAAGGGGCATCCCAGTCCTCATTAAAGGTATGATCTAAAACCCTAATTATCCACTAACCCTAAAACCGATTACTTACTCTCACGCGGGAGTATAATCGTGGGAGACAATCCCGATAAGCCTAGCGGTGTTTTTCATTTTTCTTAGTGCAGTTGCGGTCTCAAGCATTAAGATCCAATTGATCTGAGGCAGGAGTCCAAACAAGGAACGCCCAACTTTTGTATCAACAAGTGACGCCATCCGTGGGACCATCACTAAGAACTAAGAACTAGAATGACAAAGCACGGAAACATAAGCCCGTGATCGCACGGCAACCTACAAGGGAAGAGCAAAGCGGATCGGCCTCTAGCGGTGTTGGAACAACGGCGTAACCGAGGAACGAGGTTAAGCGGATATATGGTTTTCCCAACGGTGGAACCATGCGCGGGGACAACCCAGGCTACCATAACCACCACTGGCGCAGAAGATCCACTGCGCACTCTTTATGCCACTCCCCTCCAATGGTCTTTGAAGCAGACCGAACAAAGGCACCAGATGCACTGGCCGAAACAAAGGGTCGGTGGTAGAAGCGGAACACCTTTGCTCTAGAAGAAGTCACACGGAACTAGCACCAAGTGATTTAGTGTCAAAACTACTGAAACCTTGGCTGCCTTCATCAAGAAGGAAGCAAAAAGGTCGGAGACGAGCCCGCGCGCTTGACTCAACCGACACGGAGAATGAGACATCTCCACTGCGCCATCAGGAAGGAAAAGCGCGGGAGGGGCGACGCCGACCCGGTGTTCACGGGATTGGGAGGAGAACTGAAGATGATGAGACAGTTGACCTACAGTATCTGGAAGAACACGAGGAAGACCAACGGCGTACCAATGTCCGTGCTAGGCTTGGTAGCCGCAGGTTCCATGATAGACTTGGACGACGGCAGTCCTCGAGTGAAAGCCCTTCAAACTCAGACTCTGAAGACAGTCGGCGCAAGCGTCGAAAGAGGGAAAGCTCGTCTTCTAGTAACTCCTCGGACAACGAGGACAGTGAAACTGGACACTGGATGTCTAGGGGAAGATATCGTGACCAGGAGGAGAAAGATATATCTCTTCCCTAGCACCGCCAAAAGGTGGATGCGTTCACTCGGCGCATCGGCGATTTCTGAGAAAATAAGAAGGCGCGCATGCGCTAATGTGAAAACCTCGATGGAGCAGGTGATCCGGACGATCACCTAAATTTTTAGAATCAGTGCTACCATCGAAAATTGGCCACACAGTGGCGGTGCCACATGTTCAAATCCACATTAGTGGGAAATCTTGTAGCTGGTTGATAAACTTCCACACGAAGCATTGATGGTTTTGAAGAGTTACGGAGGCGTTTCGCTGAACTAAATCAAAGGAAGAAATCGCCAAAAACCTGTCGAACTTCGCCGGGGTAAAACAGCCGGAGGAATCTATAAGCTTATGTGGGCGCTACAAAGGCGAGTGCATACATGTCAAGGCATGTCTGAAATACTAAAGATCTCGGGGTTCATGAACGGGATCAATAACCCGAGAACTCATCAAAAGGCGAGCAGCGAGAGTCCCCAAACCTTTGCGAACTTATAAAGCGCACAAGGTCCTTTATCAAGGAGAAACTGCGCCCGGCGGACTGATAGAAAGGTTACTCAAACTATAGGTCACAAAAACAGCTCGGAGACAATCCACGACGAGTAGCAACCGCACAAAACTCTGCCGTGGCGGGGTAGCGGACGTGATAATGCGATATACCCCTGACCCGGACTCCAAGAGATATTAGCGTGAAAGGCGCGAACTTCCGAACCCCCACCAATCGCGCGAGGAGGCTGGCGGCTAGAGACTGCGACTATCATGGACATAAGGGCCACACCACAGAAGTGTGTCCAAGCTGCGTCAACTCATTGATAAACTAGTAAAGAAGATTGGACCATTTGGTTAAAAACATCAAGGAGGGAAGGATAAGCAAAAGGCGGGAATGAAAGAAGTACCCAAGGATAAGGCTGATTACGCGATACAATCATGGCGTGGATGACTAGGCGAAGATCGGCCGAATTTTCCGGTGGAGGCGAAATATCTTTCCCCACCTTGGCTGCAACAACTTCATGGTGGAGCAACACCATTAAAAGCAGCAGGGTGCACGATATCCACAACATGTATGTTGATGGAGGAGCGTCCGCGGATATAATGTATGAACATTGTTTCAGCGCTACGCGACTGAGATCGCAGCCAACTAAGCGCGACGCGGCGTCATTGGTTGGTTTCAATCGAGAAAATATGGCCCATGGGGCAAATCGCTGCTAGTCAATGTGGGTAGTAAGGAGCACTTTCGACGGCTTGACTCGATGACCTTTATGGTAATCAAATCCCTTAAGCTATACAATGGCATTATTGGAAAACCAAGGATATATATCGGCTATATCGCATGATCACAGTCTCACGAGGATGCTTAAATTCCCGATGGAGGAGGTATTGTTACTCTACAATACCACCATACCACTAGGAGAATGTAACACGATTACATGTGAGCGGCACCCATTCGAGAAACGGCGGCAAGCTAAAGTGCCAAACACGAAGGTTGCAATTCATCTGATTACCGAGCAAGAAGTATCTGTCGAGGATCGCTATCTCGATGCGGTGGTATTTGTATGGCTCTTGCAAAAGAACACGGATATCTTACATGGAAACCAAAGCACATGACCGGTGTACCACGCTCAATTACAGAACACAAGTTGAGAATCCGAAGGATACTCCCATGACAATGAGAAGAAGCGTGGCGAGGGCTCAGGCTTCTGGCAATTCATGAGAAGTACATAAGCTTGTGGATCGGGTATCATCGCGAGAGGTCTACTACCATGGCCGCTTTCCAACCCGATGATGGTCAAGAAAGCGATGGTAGTTGGAGGATGTCGTTGACTTCACGGATCTCAACAAGGCATGTCACAGAGCGCTGCAGCTCTGGGAGATAGGCTGGAAGGTAGAATCTTTGTGTGGATACCCACTTAAATGCTTCCTAGGCAGCGTACTACAAAGGATATCACCAAATCAGGATGGCTAAGGAAGATGAGGAAAAAACGGCCTTTCATACAAGCCAAGGCGTTTATTGTTATACTAAGATGCCTTTTAGCCTAAAAAACGCAGGTGCCACCACGGTTGGTTGATAACGCATTTGAAGGGCCGGGTGAAGTAACCTAGAGGTTTATATTGGCGACCTTGTAATAAAAGCCATACGGAAGATGAATTGGTCGCGACATTGAGAAACATTTAAGACACTAAAAGATCAATATGAAGCTAAATCCTAAGAAATGCACTTTTGGCTTTGAGAAGGCATGTTCTAGTATACCGATGATAGAGGCAGATGGCATCAAACGTGTCGAGAAAAAAGCGAGAACGTCATCCAACTTCCTTCATACCCGCGTTGAAAGAAGTCAATCTCTAAGCGGAAGCCCGGCGGTTTGAATAGATTCTTGTCCAAATCAATGACAAGTCCTCCCTCTCTTCAAAACACTCAAAAGTACAAAAAGAGACTTCCATTTGGACTACGGAGCGAAGAAGCTTTCATACAACTTAAACTGACATTTAGCGTACTCCCATGCTCGTTGCACCTGCGGAAGAATTAATTATTTATTTGTCCATGCCCATGGGCGGTCAGTAGCGATGCTACTAACAAGCAGAATTGATACAAACACGATTGTATTTTGTAAGCAAAGCACTCAAGAAAGCGGAGATTAACTACTGCAATGGAAAAGTTGGTCCTAGCATTAGTATTCACATGGCTTGATTACAGGTACTTCCGGGTACCCAATAGATTCTGAGACCGACCCTATCAAACAAATTATCTCCAAACTGGCGCATCGGGACTTCTCGAGAAGTGGGTGTATTGCTAGGTGAGCATAACATTTCCACAGGACCACGTCTGCGGTTAAGGCGGATACTCGCCGACTTCATCATGAAGCGGACGATGGGTACCTTCACAAAGCAGGTGGAACTACAAGAACCATGGATCTTGTTCACGGGGCGGGTCTTCATACGTTAGTGGCGGGTCAGGAGGCCTTATCCTCACAAGTCGGAGGAATGGAATTCACTTGCATGCTAGCGCGTTTGAATTCCGCGACCCACAAACAGCGGAGGAATATGAAGCCTTGATCGCTGGATTACGCATTGCAGCTCGAATGGACATACACAACCTGGAAGCAAATGTAGATCGGCTTGTAGCCAATGCGTGTTAGGCGAATATGTGGCTAAAGAGGAGAACATGATTCAATATCTCAACAAGCCAAGTCCCTAATCCGGGCTTTGACAGGTTTACCATCAAACAAGTTCTAGAGGGAAAGCGAAGGCGGATGCGCGAGCAAGATTGCATCTACAAGCTTTGCGCACTATCAAAACAAGTATTGGTGGAAACTCACGAAGAGCAAGTCCATCTCGAGATGGAGATATCCTGTGATAGAGGAACAAGGTCCACATGGATGACCCCAATCATTGAATTTATAAGAAATTATTGCCCCAAAGAGAGAAAGAAGCTTGGCGAGTAAAGTAAGCACATCACAAAGGTTTGAACTTGAGCGGTGTACTATATCGGCTCATTTCTACAACCATGGCCGATGTGTAGGGCCCTTCAAGCGATTCGTACTCGGGAGATCCACGCTGGTTCATGTAGTATGCACTCGGGACCACGCGTCCGTTGTGGCGGCGCTTCGGTCAGGATCTTCTTGGCCTACAATGCCCGTGATGTGCGGGATTTAATAAGAAAGTGTGGCGGCCAAGTTCACGGGCCGTTTCCACACCAACCACAAGCGAGAACTAACACCTATTCGTGCCATGGCCATTCTATAAGTGGGGTATTGACATTGCGAGGTCCATTCCTGTTGCAGCGGGAGGATTAAAATTCCTCATAGTAGCTATAGACTATTTCACCAAGTGGATTGAAGCAAAGGTGGTCGTAACAATCACGAGAAATCGGTAAAACGGTTTGTTTGGGACAATATTATGCGGTTTTGATTAAGGAAATCATCTCAGACAGTGGAAAACAATTTTGTGACAATCCTTTCAAGGAATGGTGTGGAAAGCTAAATATCACACAACACTTCGCGTCGGTTAAACACCCACAAACCAATGGCTTAGTCGAGCGTGCAAATTTGAAGTATGGGTGAAGAATTAAGACAACGGACAAGCACAAAGGGAAGATGGGTGGAGGAATTATCGCATGTTTTGTAGGCACTTGCACTTAATTAAAATTAGCACGGGAGACACTCCTTTTCTCTTTCTATGGGGTGAGAAGCATACACTGCCGAAATAGGGATGCCAACTATTGCATACTGTGAATTAATGTTACGACCAATGACGATGAAAGCTATTGACTTGGACTGTTGTTGGAAGAAAGAATATGTGACAATATGTGAGCAAGAGCTAAGTCAAAAATGAAGGGATACTATGATGCTAAAGTTGAAGCGTCTCATTGAGACCAGGCGAGTTAGTATATGGCGCCAATGATGCGAGCCACGCAGAGGATCTGAGAAAACTTGGACGAAGTGGGAAGGACCTTAGAGGTCATTGAAGCATGGGAAAAGGCTGCAGTACCCTGCGTGATATGGATGGAGCGAGCTACCACGCCATGGAACATCTGCAATCTCAAGCGATGCTACCTCTAAGAACGGCCTCGGCCCCAGCATACGGACTCCGCACTTTAGTATAGTGACCAATAAATATCGGTGTATTTACATTACATTTTACTTAGGCAAATGTCTTTCTTCTTTACAAAAACTTGCAAGTATTAATAAAACATCGCGGTTTCTAGCTAACTCCATGACACATTTTAATTTGTTATTTACATATTATTCATATCTCAACAACATTTGTTTTATTATCTTTTGCCTACATGGCGTGCATGCACCTACTATACCCGATGGTAAAAGGATGAGTAAACCTACTAAACAACTTCGTTGAGTAAAGAGGGTTGCAAACCCATCAACATTGGATCATGCATCCTTGTTAAACACCTTATTTCCAAGATGTTGGAATAAGTTTAATGCGCATTCAGCGGATGCATAACAATGCATACTATCGCGTTTAACAAAACAAGGAATCAAGACTCTTGGCTCTTACTATGATATTCTGATGCTGTTGCATATCACCCACACAATTATGTAAAAAATATTTAGACATTATAAGTATAATAGTTCATACATGATTATGAACTCCGCTCATTCATCGCGCTTATGTAACAGTTTCTTCTTAGAAAATAAGTCGTTTTTATGTAGCGGCAGGATAATTAAGTACAAACATTATAAGTCGCAACCACATCAACAGCATTCAACAAAGGAATATTTCATTAAGGACCATGAATTCTTACACAAAGATATTTACAAAAGAAGTTACAATCTATATGCTACTACAGCGCTTAAGGCGGGGAGGCTTTTAGGTAGGGCGTCCCCGACCTCCTTGACCGCTTCAGCAAGTCGAGAATCTATCAGCGACAGTGGCTACACTCACGGGCACCCGTCGGACCTAGGAAGTGTGCTGCGTAATACCACAAAGAATGGCTTTTCCCTTCACACCCTTCTTCTTATCAACCCTCATAGCATGGGCCTCTAAGGATTCCTTCAAAGGAATCTCCTTTTCAGCCTTGAATGGGTTCAAAAGGTCGTGGAGGCGAGCAAAAATAGGCACACGAGTTGTGACTCATGAGGCTTGAGAAAAAGTCCTACACATACCTCGCGCCCCCATCGTACGTGGTGGCGGGCCAAAGTTAACCCTTCCATAATCACACTTATAGGGTAATCTTGGTCGCTCTCCATCCGAGCAATATGAAGGCTCAATATTTTCATTTGATCCATAGTGGCCTTGGCTCCTACACACATGATTATTGTACCCGTGGCACGATCAACGTACTGTAAAAAGATTAGCCTCGTGAAGCTCCTCTGACCCCGCCTTGCCAGCAGCATAGCCTTCTTTACCTACCGCCCAAACTTGTCTACCCTCTCGGGACTCCAGCGTGCGAGAGCGTGAAGCGTAATCCATGGCTAATTAGCCATCTGCGCTCAGCGATGTAAACCAAGCATGGATACAACTCTTCATCATATTCGATCTTTGAGATTGCGCGACTCATCTCCTGCTCTTCGGTGAGCTCCCTACAGTTGCACAAATTCCCTAGCGAGAGAACAACTCTTCCTTTCCATTTCCAAATACCTCGGGCCCGGTGCACGAAGCCTTGTAATCAGCCGGATTATCGCTCTTGCTTTATTTGGCTCGAAGTGACATTTTTCTTGACAAGCTTTTGGGAGTGAGAGCTCATTTGCCTCTACCTCGACTGGGCACTTGCCAAGCGTGCCTCTAGAAGCGTAATCTTTGTCCTTCTGGCGCTCGGCTACTTTCCCAGAATACTTTACCTTTAAGCTGCCCGTGACTAGCGTAGCTTAGTCTTGCGGCTTGTAGCCAACACTAGATCCTCCACAAGTGACCCATCGGTCGTCCCCGGATGCCAATGTCTTAGTGCTTTGGCTCTTTGGTCCAGAAGATTCAGCCTTGAGCGGACTACAGGGAGCTTCCCCGAGTGTTGATCTGCCGCCTTGAAAAATTGTGATTGTTCATTAACATAAGCGGGAATGAGATAAGGGCTTTGCAAATAAAACTAAGGGAGAAGCGTGTCGAGGTGATGGGGCGATGCATCATCGAGGGGCGACTTCCGTCGAGTAATGACAAGTCGTTCTCCTGGATGGGCTTGCGCCATCACCACCAAGCGCCCTCTTGCGCTTTAGCCCATGGCTTGCCTCCTCCATTTTTACATCGGTGTCTTCAGTGCTCTCCGCCACATCTATGTGTTTCGGCTCCACCAATGGGGAAGGTACCCTCACAGAGTTTGGGCAGCTTTGTAGAGGGTGCCTCTATCAAGCGAGGAGCCACTCCCGAGTCCGCCCGGAACCATCTCCATGGAGTGCGCCCGGTAGCCTCTATAATGGGACACCTCTTTCAATAGGCACCCCCTCTGATGACTTTGTCGTGGCCGCTGAAATTCACAACGCCGAATAGATCCATCTCTGCGCGACCTGAGAACAAACAAATAACGAGGTTATGTAAAGTACGAGAAAGTGAAAAGAAAGGCTCATCAATAAAGTAAAGAAGTCACGAAGGGCGAGCACCACCCTGGCCATCTGCGTCTAAAATGTTGGCACCTCCTCAGCCTATCGAAATAGTTCAGTGATGCCCATGTGCACCAAAATGCCTGGGGATAGGGCCCGATGGGAATACGATTGCGTTTATCGTTTCCGCATCATCGCGTATGTATGTTCGGGGGAGGCTCATCGCCGGTGAACCTAGGTATAGAAGCGAAGTCGAAATAAGCGCCTTATCAATCGGAAAAATTCTCTCTCCGGTTCCTAAGCGTCTAATTTTTCAGGTATAACATTCTGCGGCCGCTGGCGCTTATGAGCGATACCCGCGTTTGACCCGTTGTGGTAAGCGGCGGAATAGTAGATAGTGGGTTAATCGCCAATAGGCGGCAATTAACCTCGAAGTTTATTATTTTGCTGCACCTATCACGGTCGCGGTAGGATATGTCGCGAGGCGATAGTAATTTAACCGCGTCGCTGGAATAAGGATATGGGCACCGCGTTGATTAGCGAACTTCGAAAAAAGCGTGTAGTAACCACTACTTTCGCCGGGGAAATCTGCTATCGATACTGCATACGGAACTACACGGATGCAGCCATGAAGACCTCAATAATCGAGGTAAACTTCGAGAAGTTGGAGTCACCGGTCATGTCCGGAGGCAAAATCAGTTAACCTGAGACCATGATAAGTTTTTTTGCGTCTGTACAGCGCGTTACCTTTGGAATATTAAGGGTTTCTGAGTAGCAGTTTGAGTTTTTTCAACAATGGCGGAAATGTTTTCTTTTATAGTGATAAACACAGTAAAAGGGAGGCGAAGGTTTATATA
>OU343222.1:146592196-146757339 GCA_910596185.1 Chrysanthemum makinoi
TTAGAGGGAGGTGAACTTTCGTCGAATGTTATGTTCAACGATTCCTCGACTATCATTGTTCTCTTGTTTAAGACAATGTAAGCTTTACTAGTTTGAGAATAACCAAGAAATACACCTTCATAGGACTTTGGGTCAAACTTGGTGAGATAATCTTTAGTATTAAGAATGAAGCATTTACATCCAAAAACTCTAAAATATCCTAAAGTTGGCTTGGTTACCTTTATAAGCTCATATGGTGTTTTGTTTAAGAAAGGACGTATGAAGACTCTATTCAAAATATATGTAGAAGTGTCAACGGCGTTACACCAAAACTTTGAGGAAGTTTTGGTTCATAAGCATTGTTCTACTCATTTCTTGAATTTCTATTTTTACGTTCTACTACTCCCATTTGAGTGAGTGTTCAATGAGCGAAAGTTATGTGTTATACCATTTGTATCAAAAAAGTTTCCAAATTGAGTTTCGTTGTCAAATCCGACCATGGATCCATTCGGATCGAGACATTTAACACCTAGTGATTTGAATTTTCTTGCTAAAATTTCAAAGTTATCAAAAGCTTCATTTTTTTTCAAAAACAACGTCCATGGAACCTTGAGTAATCATCTACTATGACCAAGTGTATAAGTTCCTCCGTAGCTTCTTATAGCATAGACAAACGTCCATATGCAATAGTTCTAGACACTTAGATGTGACATACCGTATTTTTTAGATTTATGACTACTATGGTTTGTTTAACCAATTTTGCAAGCGTCGCAAAAGTGTTGGTCATATTAAGTTTTGTAAATTCCTAACTAGCTCTTTTGAAGATAAGTTTTGTATAGTCTCATATAGCGTACCTAAGCGTCTTGCCAAAGAGTTGAGCTATCATCTAATGTTGTTAGACAAAGTTTGTCATTAGATTTTTTTTATCTATTTTCAGACTTATATTATTTTTTTTTTCCTAACTCCTTTGCTATGGTGAACCATCTTTTAGTATTTTTTATTACTACCATTTCATCAATAGTACTTTATACTTTTATCGCATAGTTTGCTAATACTAAGTAGATTAATCCTAACCTATCTACATGCCACTTTTCAATAATTAGGAGTTATGAGCGATCGTACCTTTGCCAATTGATTTTGCTTTTGAGATTGCTACCAAAAGGACGATTACCTCCTTCATACTCTTGGTATTTGATAATACTTTTGTTGCCCGTCATGTGGTCGTTAGATCACTATCTTTATCCGCTCATCAGTTCCCAATCAAACTTTCAGCAAACCAAGAACAAATAAATCCAGCATTTGGTCCCCAATATCTCATGGGTCCGTTTGGGGTTAAACTACCATTATTTGATTCTGATGACACGATGTAGATTTCCTGACATGTAATCTGGGTTTGATATGGTCTAGGAAATTTTTGATTCCAACCGTTGTGTTGGTAGTTGGGTTGTACGTTGTGGTTGCTCTTAGGAAAGGGGCGTTTGTGTGACAATCCGTACTTTCAGGTCATTTCTCGACACGATTCATGTCTCATTATTTCAACATTTTTAGTAAACTTGGTTTACTTGTTTCAAATTCGCGTAACCTTGGAGGTTTAGCGGCGAATTCATGATCATGACATCACGTACATTTCATATGGACTATGATTAGTCTACATTACATTGACATCATTTGCATCATCATCATTCATTCACGACATTTCATTTCACATTCAACGCGTAATTTTATATTTAATAATCTTATCGCGTGAGTTATTATTTTTAATATTTAATCCGTTACTTTCAAAAATGATCCCGATGTATTTTTAAACTTACATTTAGTTTATAAAACTATATTTTTAGTTTTCCTAGTGTTTCAAATTTATTTGGTATATAAATCGTTAAAGTTAATTATACGTCGATTTCTTAAAAATATACGATAATTATTTTATCACTCAATTTTCACAAGGAAAGTATTTTTACAATTTTTATCATCTCATTACATTCCATTTTGAACTATTAAAAATTTACTTGTACCTAAAAACCACCATTTACCTTAACTTGAATCTATTTCACTTACATTGTTCTTACAAATCTACAAGTATATATTTGCAATAAAAAAAAAAAAAAAAAATTATTTGGTGACAAAGACCCTAAACCGGCCCTTGAGGGGTGTTATGTAAGGATTGGTATGGTTTTGTGATTGTTAAAATTTTACTCAACATTATAAGTCTTACTTCATAATTGTTCTATCTCATTCATTCACTCAATTATTCAAGAGTAGTAAAAAGTTCTCTCTTGTTTCTTGCTTCACAAAAACCGCCATCATAAGGGTTTCAAAGAGCATCATCATCAAAATTTTCTCAAGGTGCCAAGGGAAGAAATTTTCAAGTTCAAGTGTATAACAATCTAGTATATACCTATATAGGTTTTGAAATAAAAACCAAGGGTATTTAAGTTTAATCCTTGTTACTAGCACCTCTTCATTTTCACTAGTAAGCTATTTTTTTCATTTTATGTTTCCTTTTCATTTCATATGTTTCTTTTCATTTTTGGAGATATTATGCATGATATGTGATTTATACCATTTATTACATGATTTTAGAGAAGTATTATATATTTGGGGTCATCCTATAATTATCCCCTTGGTATTGGTTGGTCTTGATGGTGATTAGGAACCCATGACACCCTAAGAAGGTGTATGGTAGGATTAGATTAGTTTTGGAGTTGATTTGAAGGGATTAGAATAGGTTTTGTCCGAGAAAAACTATTTTCGATAACTATATATTTATGTTCTGTCCTTAATTCGAATTTCTGGAAAAACCTACAGTTGGTACAAACTTTGGCCTTGATTTTTAGAAAATATACTTTAAAACGAATCCGTGGCCGCTTGAACGGATAAAAACGGACTTATAACGAAGAAGTTATGGATTTTACAAGTTTGACGACGAAATATATTATTTATCAGAAATTTCAGCAACAGTTTTTATTTTGTCACGGTCAAAAACGAGCCTTAAGCTTCACAAATTATTTCGACTTCTCAAAAATATATTAGTTTACTTCAATACGAAGCTAAGGACATATTAAACGTAGAAAACGGATTTGAATCGACAAAGATATGCACTTTTTCATAAACTTGCCGTAACTAATTTCTGCACACAATTAGCCAAAACCACCATCTTAACCCTTATTATCTTTATGTTCGAGACCTTTTGGACGAAAACTCCTGAACTGAAACTTTTAGATATCGATACAAACTTTCCAAAACCGTCGAGTTCGTTCTCTAACGATCGACGTACACTGTTTTACGACTAGTTTTCCAAAGCCATTTTTGTTAATTTCATGATTTTTCCGACGACATTGTTTTGCGACGAAAAGTGGTAATTTCTCTAAAAATCATTATAAAACCATTGTAGGATGACATTTTGACGTAAAAACATGTAAAGTGATTTTTGAAGGGTCAAGACGTCAAAAGAGTATTTTTCGACGTCGAGTAATATTTTCAAAACTCGTAAATGGTATAAATAACATACGAAATGCATGCATAACATTACATTGCAACTCATGACATATCATATCATTGATAATAGGTCCCGGTTAACGCATCACATTAAACCTCGGTGTACTCACTTTTGCCATTATTCCAGTTTACCAAGTGAGTTTTCATAGCCCCGTTTTACATGCTTTCGATTATTTTCAAACCCACGGGGGAGAATACATTGCACTACATTTTCTTTGTACGATACCAAGTATGTTAAATTCATTACATTGCTTAAGTTACCGCATTTGCCAATTTGAAAGTCCCCATTACTTGAACATGAACCGTTAATCTTTGAAGCGAGGATGAGTGGATAGATCTATCGAGGGTGACGCCTCCATCCGGGTTAGTGAATCCCAACCAGAGGAAAAACGATGCATTTCATTTGATCACATTACGGAGTTGTCTGGCAAACACTCTGCAGGGGCATACATGATTGAACAGTCTACTTTCGGGGTCATGGGCTTAGAGCAATTGTAGCATTATTTTTACGTGACTTGATGGTCATGCATGATAGATACTTGTGTAGTCGTATAAAACATTTACATAAACCTATGATTTCTCACCAACATATTTGTTGACCGTTTTTAGCAATGTATTTTCAGGTAACTGAGGCATTATCATCATGACATGGTTTAGGGACCTACATTTTGAGTCGCGGCGTCGACTTACATTATGTACATTATGGCACTTTATTTCAAAACATCGCTTGGATTTGTATTATATTTGTATTTCCGCAAACTTGTTAAACCTTTTGGGACCGATGTTGTACTCTGAATGTTTTATGAAATATCCAACGATGTGTTTTTAAAACGGCACTTTAGGTCGTTCAATATTACTGTGATGTGGTGCTATGACAGTCAATCCCCCAGGAATTCCATTCCGCTGCCAAACAGGTAAATTGGGGGTGTGACAGATTGGTACCAGAGCTACAGTTATAGAGAACTAGGTTGCATCATTGACCCTAGACTATAGCTACATTATCATAGCATCTCATCATTTCATCATAGTACATATTCATGTTTATCATGCGGATTCACTTACACTTTATTCGAGATTATTTACTTTTATTTCACATCGGTTGTCACAGACATGTCTTCAGATTCTCACCCTATCACCATATCATCGACTCTCTCGGATGATGTCCCAGCTAACCCCATCATGGATGATGTTGCATCACATTCCACTGAGATCGTATCTTCCATTGGATCTACTCCAGTCTTTCCACCTATCATGATCGACACTGAGACCGAACCCTTCGAGGAGGGCGAGGTTGCACCCACTCCTCACGTTAGCCCAGCTCACGATCCACCAGCACCACTACTAGCACCATCATCACCATCTTCATCATATTTTCTTAGAGATCCTTTGCCTACGACAGACTTGCCGCCCAAAAAGCGTGCTCGTTTTGATATCCCTACACCACCATCTACTGAGCCCGAGCCACCCGCTAGATTTGAGTTAGGTGAGAGTTCTAGGGCAGCTGCTGCTCGACAGCCTTCTACCGAGGCGTTAGGAGCCCGTATTGATAGTCAGCAGATCCAGATTGATAGGTTGTCACGACAGTTGGAGGAACTGTCGGTAGATAGGATTGAGCCCATTGCGGAGGAGGTCGAGGGTTTAGTGCTAGGCAGGGTTTCGATTGACTTATCTCATCAGAGTATTCAGAATAGGCAGTTAGAGGACAGGGAGAGTATTGTTACATTGCAGGGTCAGATTGATGAGTTGAGGAGTTTGGTGGATAGTTTGACGACTCAGGTTCGCGATCTTCAGGATAGGGCCGGCGGAGCACCATGAGGTGCCTTATGTAGACTTTTGTCATGTATAGTTTTGACCATTATTATCCTAGTCACAAGGTGTGACGTAGTTTAAAGAACTTGTTGTATTTTGGTTGTTGTACAAACAAATGTATCAAGTATTGACTCTACTATGTAGGAATGGTTATTATTATCTATGATATCGGTCCATGTAGGCCGAAATTTTCATGTATATTATCCACGTGTGTTGTGATTATATTTGTGATATTTCGTTATTGTTCCGTTGTGATTCCATTTACTTTATGCATGATGTGGTTGTGGATATATTTGTATGATGGTTGTTTCTACTTACGAGTTCTCATGATTGTTTCATCTTGTGATTTTGAAGAGTTATGGCGCCTAAGAAAGCTACACCGGAAATGACCCAAGCAGCAATTCAAAAGTTGGTGAATGATAGCATTGCTAATGCTCTAAGAGTCGAAAGGGAAACAGTGGCTGCTGCTGAAGCCGCTAGGCTAGCTACTGCTACTGGTAATGCCGGAGGATCTGGGGTTAAGAAATGTTCGTACAAGGATTTCAAGAGTGGTGAACCCACTAAGTTTAGAGGTACTGAGGGTGCCACAGCCATGGTTCGATGGTTTGAAAAATTGGAATCGGTGTTTTTGCTTTGTAACTGTCCGGATGACAGTAAGGTCAAATTTGCTACGAGCACTTTACTCGATGGAGCGTTGTCTTGGTGGAATTCATACGCTCAACCGATTGGAATGGAGAATGCTTTTAAGCTTACTTGGGAGGAATTCAAGGGCTTGGTGACTAAGAAGTTTTGTCCTCGAACGGAGGTGAAAAAGTTGGAGACGGAGTTCTATGAATTGGTACTATGGTTATGATATCGACACTTACATTCGGAGATTCCAGGAATTAGCCGCGTTATGCCCGTCAATGGTATCGGACAATGAAAAGTTGCTAGAGGCTTTTATTGGAGGACTTCCCGAAGTTGTTCAAGGAGATGTGACTTCGTTTGATCCACAAACAATTGAGGAAGCTATTCGAGTGACTCAGAAGTTGATGGCACAAGTGGTGAAGCGAGGTAAGTACACCACCACCAACCGAAACAACAACAACCCCAACAACCGTTTCAACAATAACCGAGGCAACTACAACAACAATAGCAACAATAACAAGCGCAAGTGGGACAACAACAGGGGTAGGAATGCTACTCAACAACCACCCAAAAGGCAAGAGGTTGCTAAGGCTTATGTTGCGGGTCCGAAGGGAGGAAAAGGATATACGGGGGTTTTGCCGAAGTGTAATAAGTGTTTGAGTCATCACAATCCGGGTCGATGTCCTGATCCGTGTGAAAATTGCAAGAAAGTTGGTCACCGTACTAGGGATTGCAAGTGGCCACAAGTTACATGTTTTGGTTGCGGGGAACCTGGACACTACAAGAGGGATTGTAAGAAAGGAAAGAATCAAGCAAATCCGAATCAAGAAGGTTTGGCACGAGGAAGGGTTTACGTCAATGGAGGCGGAGAAGATAGGGAGGACCCGAATGTCATAACGGGTACGTTTCTTCTCAATAATCGTTATGCTTCAGTTTTATTTGATTCGGGTGCCGATAAAAGTTTTGTGTCCAATGCATTTGCACCTTTGCTCAACATTAAGCCAACCACCTTAGACATATCATACATCGTCGAATTAGCTAATGGTAGCGTAGTTAACACAAACACCATTGTTCGCGGTTGCACATTCAATTTTCTTAATCATCCCTTCAACATAGACCTCATGCCCGTAGAGCTTGGTAGTTTTGACGTCGTCATCGGCATGGACTGGTTATCTAAGCATTGTGCGAAGATCATTTGTGATGAGAAAGTTGTTCATCTTCCCTACAACGGCGAAACTTTGATTATTCGTGGGGAACGAAGTGGAACCAGACTTAGTATCATATCGTGCATCAAAACGGAGAAGTACATTAAGAAAGGTTGTCTTGCTTTCTTAGCCCATGTAACCGAGAAAAAGTCGGAGGAGAAGCGACTTGAAGATGTACCTATTGTTCGTGAATTTTCTGAAGTATTTCCCGAGGATTTACCGGGACTTCCACCGGCACGACAAGTAGAATTTCATATTGACTTAGTGCCTGGAGCTGCACCAATTGCGCGAGCACCGTACCGTCTAGCACCATCCGAAATGCAAGAGTTGTCTAATCAATTGCAAGAACTTCTAGACAAAGGATTCATTAGGCCGAGTTCCTCGCCTTGGGAGCACCGGTCTTGTTTGTGAAGAAGAAGGATGGATCCTTCCGAATGTGCATAGATTATAGAGAGTTGAACAAGTTAACGGTGAAGAATCGTTACCCACTCCCCAGAATTGATGACTTGTTCGATCAGTTGCAAGGTTCTAGTATTTATTCCAAGATTGATCTTCGTTCGGGTTATCATCAGCTTCGAGTTCGGGAAGAGGATATTCCGAAAACAGCGTTTAGAACACGTTACGGTCATTACGAGTTTCAAGTGATGCCGTTTTGATTGACTAATGCACCGGCGGTATTCATGGATCTCATGAATAGAGTTTGTAAACCGTATTTGGACAAGTTTGTTATAGTGTTCATTGACGACATATTGATCTACTCCAAGAGCAAAAAGAGCACGAAGAGCATTTAAGGATGATTTTAAGGCTACTCAAGAATGAGAAGTTGTATGCCAAATTTTCGAAGTGTGATTTTTGGAATCACAAAGTGCAATTTCTTGGTCATGTCATTGATAGTCATGGACTACAAGTTGATCCCGCAAAGATTGAAGCCGTGAAAGATTGGGCTACTCCAACGAATCCTACAGAAATTCGTCAATTTCTAGGACTAGCCGGGTATTACCGAAGGTTCATCGAAGGTTTTTCGAAGATAGCGAGACCTTTGACCAAGTTGACACAGAAAAACAAGAGGTACGAGTGGGGAAAGAAACAAGAAGTTGCTTTTCAGTTGTTGAAGCAAAAGCTTTGCAGTGCGCCAATTTTGGCACTACCCGAAGGCATTGAGAACTTTGTTGTATATTGTGACGCTTCGCATAAAGGACTTGGGGCTGTTTTAATGCAAAACGAGAAGGTGATAGCGTATGCTTCTCGACAACTTAAGGGTCATGAGAAGAACTACACAACTCATGATCTCGAGTTAGGAGCCGTAGTTTTCGCGCTCAAGATTTGGAGACACTACCTCTATGGTACAAAGTGCACAGTGTTTACCGACCACAAGAGTTTGCAATATATTCTTGATCAGAAGGAGCTTAATATGAGGCAACGTCGTTGGTTGGAGTTACTCAGCGACTATGATTGTGAAATCAAGTATCACCCGGGAAAAGCCAATGTTGTGGCTGATGCTCTTAGTCGGAAAGAGAGGCCTAAACCTTTAAGAGTTCGATCATTGGGAATGACGATTATTTCTCCTTTACCATCGAAAATCCACGAAGCACAAGTCGAGGCACTTAAGGAGGAAAATCGACCAAGTGAAAAGCTTTATGGTATGCCCGAAAGCGCAAATGGTTTTGTAAAGAGAGCAGATGGAGTCTTATGTTTCAAGGATAGAATGTGGGTTCCATTGTATGGCGGAATACGAGAATTGATTATGCATGAGTCGCATAAGTCAAAGTATTCTATTCATCCAGGATCGGATAAGATGTATCAAGATCTTAAGAAGCTTTATTGGTGGCCGAACATGAAAGCGGAGATTGCCACGTACGTTAGCAAATGCCTTACCTGCTCTAAGGTAAAAGTCGAATATCAGAAGCCTTCAGGTTTACTCCAACAACCGGAAATTCCTCAATGGAAATGGGAACGTATTACAATGGACTTTGTTACGAAACTTCCTAAGACATCGGGAGGTTACGACGCTATTTGGGTAATTGTTGATCGCCTTACCAAGTCAGCCCATTTCATACCGATTAGAGAGACTTATTCAATGGAGCAACTCACTAGACTTTATGTCAAGGAAATAGTCTCGAGGCACGGAGCACCAATTTCTATCATTTCCGACAGAGATAGTCGATTCACTTCAAACTTTTGGAATTCATTGCAAGATTCATTCGGAACCAGATTAGAGATGAGCACAGCATATCACCCACAAACCGACGGTCAAAGTGAAAGGACCATTCAAACGTTAGAAGACATGCTGAGGGCATGTGTCATTGATTTTGGAAATGGTTGGGCTAACCATTTGCCATTGATAGAATTCTCGTACAACAATAGTTATCACACCAGTATCAAGATGGCACCATTCGAGGCACTCTATGGTCGTAAGTGCCGATCACCTGTTTGTTGGGCCGAGGTAGGAGACGCACAACTTACTGGTCCAGAAATGGTACGGGAAACCACGGAAAAGATTGTTCAAATTCGTGATAGACTCAGAACTGCAAGGAGTCGACAGAAAAGTTATGCGGATGTTAGACGCAAGGATTTGGAATTTCAAGTGGGAGACAAAGTTATGTTGAAAGTATCGCCTTGGAAGGGCGTGGTACGATTTGGAAAGCGTGGGAAGTTAAACCCGAGATACATTGGACCATTCAAGATTTTGAGCAGAGTTGGTCCTGTAGCTTACCGACTTGATCTTCCGCCAGAACTCAGTCATGTGCACAACACGTTTCACGTTTCAAACTTGAAGAAGTGTCTTTCGGACGAATCGCTCGTTATTCCATTGGACGAAGTTCAGCTTGACGACAAACTCAATTTTGTGGAAGAACCTGTAGAAATCATGGACCGCGAGGTCAAGCAGTTGAAACAGAGTCGTATTCCTATTGTGAAAGTTCGTTGGAATTCTCGACGAGGTCCTGAGTTTACTTGGGAACTGGAAGACCAGATGCGACGCAAGTATCCTCATCTTTTCACCGACACCGTTACACCTAACAACGATTGAATTCAGGGACTGAATTCCTTTTGGGATGGGCGAATGTGACAATCCGTACTTTCAGGTCATTTCTCGACACAATTCATGTCTCATTATTTCAACATTTTTAGTAAACTTGGTTTACTTGTTTCAAATTCGCGTAACCTTGGAGGTTTAGCGGCGAAGTCATGATCATAACATCGTACATTTCATATGGACTATGATTAGTCTACATTTCATTGACATCATGTGCATCTCATCAATTCATTCACGACATTTCATTTCATATTTTACGCGTAATTTTTATATTTAATAATCGTTATCGCGTGAGTTATTATTTTAACATTTAACCCGTTACTTTCAAAAATGATCCCGAGGTATTTTAAACTTACATTTAGTTTATAAAAACTATATTTTAGTTTTCCTAGTGTTTCAAATTTATTTGGTATTTTAATCGTTAAAGTTAATATTACGTCGTTTTCTTAAAATTATACGATAATTATTTTATCACTCAAATTTCACAAGGAAAGTATTTTTACAATTTTTATCATCTCATTACATTCTATTTTGAACTATTAAAAACTTACTTGTACCAAAAATTCCATTTACCTTACTTGATCATTTCACTTACTTGTCTTACAAAATCTACAAGTAATATTTACACATTATAAAAAAAAAAAAAAAATTATTTTTTAGTGGACAAGACCCATAAAACCGGCCCTTGAGGTGTATTAATGGATTGGTATGGTTTGTGATTGTTACAAATTTTACTCAACATTATAAGTCTTACTTCATAATTGTTCTATCTCATTCATTCACTCAATTATTCACCTAGTAGTAAAAAGTTCTCTCCTTGTTTCTTGCTTCACAAAAACCGGCCATCATAAGGGTTTCAAAGAGATCATCAAAATTTTCAAGTGCCAAGGGATCAAAATTTCAAGTCAAGTGTTAATCAATCTAGTATATACTCTATATAAGGTTTTGAAATAAAAACCAAGGGTATTTAAGTTTAATCCTTGTTACTTTCACCTCATCATTTTCACTAGTAAGCATATTTCTTTCATTTTCATGTTTCCTTTTTCATTTCATATTTCTTTTCATTTTTTTTTTGAGATATTATGCATGATATGTGATTTATACCATTTATTACATGATTTTAAGTATATATATATTTTTGGTCATCCTATAATTATTCCCTTGGTATTGGTTGGTCTTGATGGTGATTAGGAACCCATGACACCCTAAGAAGGTGTATGGTAGGATTAGATTAGTTTTGGAGTTGATTTGAAGGGATTAGAATAGGGTTTGTCCGAGAAAAACTATTTTCGATAACTATATATTATGTTCTGTGTCCTTGTTTCGAATTTCTGGAAAAACCGACAGGTGGTACGAAACTTTGGCCTTGATTTTTAGAAAATATACTTTAAAACGAATCCGTGGCCGCTTGAACGGCTAAAAACGGACTTATAACGAAGAAGTTATGGATTTTACAAGTTTGACGACGAAAATATTATTTTTCAGAAATTTCAGCATACTGTTTTTACTTTGTCCGGGTCAAAACGAGCCTTAAGCTTCACAAATTATTTCGACTTCTCAAAAATATATTAGTTTACTTGAATACGAAGCTAAGGACATATTAAACGTAGAAAACGGATTTGAAACGACAAAGATATGCACTTTTTCATAAACTTGCCGTAACTAATTTTCTGCACACAATTAGCCCAAACCACCATCTTTAACCCTTATTATCTTTATGTTCGAGACCTTTTGGACGAAAACTCCTGAACTGAAACTTTTAGATATCGATACAAACTTTCCAAAACCGTCGAGTTCGTTCTCTAACGATCGACGTACACTGTTTTACGTCTAGTTTTCCAAAGCCTTTTTTAATTTCATTCATGATTTTTCCGACGACATTGTTTTGCGACGAAAAATGGTAATTTCTCTAAAATCATTATAAAACCATTGTAGGATGACATTTTGACGTAAAAACATGTAAAGTGATTTTTGATAGGTCAAGACGTCAAAAGAGTATTTTTCGACGTCGAGTAATATTTTCAAAACTCGTAAATGGTATAAATAACATACGAAATGCATGCATAACATTACATTGCAACTCATGACATATCATATCATTGATAATAGGTCCCGGTTTACGCATCACATTAAACCTCGGTGTACTCACTTTTGCCATTATTCCAGTTTACCAAGTGAGTTTTCATAGCCCCGGTTTACATGCTTTCGATTATTTTCAAACCCACGGGGGAGAATACATTGCACTACATTTTTCTTTGTACGATACCAAGTATGTTAAATTCATTACATTGCTTAAGTTACCGCATTTGCCAATTTGAAAGTCCCCATTTCTTGAACATGAACCGTTAATCTTTGAAGCGAGGATGAGTGGATATATCTATCGAGGGTGACGCCTCCATCCGGGTTGGTGAATCCCAACCAGGAAAACGGATGCATTTCATTTGATCACATTACGGAGTTGTCTGGCAAACACTCTGCAGGGGCATACATGATTGAACAGTCTAGTTTCGGGGTCATGGGCTTAGAGCAATTGTAACATTATTTTTACGTGACTTGATGGTCATGCATGATAGATACTTGTGTAGTCGTATAAAACATTTACATAAACCTATGATTTCTCACCAACATTATTGTTGACCGTTTTTAGCAATGTATTTTCAGGTAACTGAGGCATTATCATCATGACATGGTTTAGGGACCTACATTTTGAGTCGCGGCGTCGACTTACATTATGTACATTATGGCACTTTATTTCAAAACATCGTTTGGATTTGTAAAATATTTGTATTTCCGCAAACTTTGTAAACCTTTTGGGACCGATGTTGTACTCTGAATGTTTTTATGAAATATCCAACGATGTGTTTTTAAAACGGCACTTTAGGTCGTTCAATATAACTGTGATGTGGTGCTATGACAGTCAATCCCCAGGAATTCCATTCCGCTGCAAAACAGGTAAATTGGGGGTGTGACAGTTTGGCAAAAGGTGTTTTATGTCGCTGTTGAGTAGTTTTGATCTAAATTCATTTTACAAGTCCTACTCCTATGTACAGCTGGTTTAGTTTAAACACTATCCTTGGGTTCCTTTTGTTACTTTGTCACATTCTGCTGGTCCTATCACAAACATTCTTCCCTACTGAATACCCACGGCACCATTTCTTTCCGGATGGAACCCTTATTTGGTTTCGTCTGTCCGTGTGTACTGCAGCAGTTTTGAACTGTTTGTTTATCTTTTTCGGCCATTTTTTGTTTTGACTCTTGGAAATTAAATACCTCATTAAATTCTAGCCCATTCATGTCTCCTAGGTGTTAATGTATTTTAACTAGTTCATATCGCAAGAGCGATGTTTTTGTTAAACCTTTATAAAATTTAGATTATTTCGATTAGAACACTTGTGTGAGCTTTAGTTTTTCTATTTCAAGATTAAGCCTTGACATGATTACAACCATCGTCCATTTGCTTTTTTCCTTTTCAAGTCGTTTTGCCTTTTCTTTTAATCATAGACTTCATTTCTAAAAAAATTCTTTTTAGTTTTTAAAAATTTATTTTTAGTTATGATTTTTAGACTTAGCCACACAATTGAATTGTAGTCTTTTGCAAAGTGTCAATCACATGAAGTATAAGAAAAATCGAATGTACCTCATTGACTCTGTGCACTAGAGCATCTCTTCCTTGCTTGACTCTTCATCATCTTCACTATCACTCCAAGAACCACTTACAAAAGCTCGTTGAGTTTTGCTTTTAGGTGGCTTGGGACATTCTCCTATGAGATGACTTGCATCACCACATCTAAAACACTTTCTTTCACTTTTACCCTTTTTGTCATCCCGATCTTTTCGGAATGGCTTCTTTTCTTCTCGAGGTTGTCTTACAAACTTTCCTCTTCTTCTAAAGAAATTTTGGAAGTCTCTAACTGCCATGGAATACTCCTCATCTTCACTACCGGAGCAAGATTCGTCATCATCACTTGATTCTGCCTTTGCTTTTAGAGCAACAGATTTGATCTTCTCCCTTTTTCCTTTGATGACGAATATTTCTCCATCACCATTTCATGTACTTTGAGGTTACCGATTAGTTCGTCTAGTGACATTTTTTAGAGATCTTTTGATTCTTCAATAGCCGTCACTTTAGCTCTCCATTTCGGATGGAGTGCTCTAAGAAATTTCCTGACAAAGTTCTTACTACGAAAAGATTCATCAAGTGCTTTAAGTGATGTGATAATAGTATTAAAGCGAGCAAAGCCACAATCAATGGTTTCATCTTCAGGGATAACAAATTGTTCATATTGTTGAACAAGAAGATCAATTTTTGTTATCCTTGACTTGTGAATTACCTTGATGTGTAACAATTAAATATTCCCAAATATCTTTAGCTTTACACATAAAATTCTATCATATTTTTTTCACGCACAGCTTATAAAGCATAATTTTAGCTTCATTATTTTTAGCAATTAATTTCTTTTGTTCGTCAACAATAATATCCTTTGTTGTAGAACTAAATCCCCTTAACAATAACAAACCAAAGATCTATATCTTTTGATTTTACATATGTTTCAAAACGGTTTTTCCAATAGATAAATTCATTGGTTTCAAAGAGTGGTGGTCTTTGCATAGATTGCCCTTCTTTAAAGTTTTCAAAATCCATGGTTCGTTTCAAGTTTATAAAATACAAATTATTTTAGAAATCTTGAGCACGAGGCTCTGGTACCAATTTTACAAAACTAGAAGGGGGTTGAATATTTTACCGATTAAAAACTTTGTTTTGAAACTTATTGAAAGATCAATTGATGATGATCTTAGATATGTTTAATGAATATGTAAGCAATAAGTAAAGAGTAAAAAGGAAGAAATGATCAAACCACAACAAGTTGTTTATAGTGGTTCGGTCTACAAGGACTCTTTTTCCTTTCCCTACTCCCCTCCCCGATTTCACACTTAGAGTTTAACTTCACTAGTCAAGAAGCTCCTTTCACCCGGCGGGGAAACCTTACACTTCGCTTACACTATTTCCGACACTAAGCTAATGTCAGTTCTTCCAAGGGTACAACCACTCCACACACAATGTATTTTGACTAAATACTAACCACTCACACTCACAAGATTATGAAGTTTGGTACACAATGAATATGATCAACACAAGATCATACACACCAACAAACAGACTTCTCACTTCTCACTGTTGAAGCTTGAATGTGACTTGATCTTCTTTGCTACAAAAGAGATCACTAATATGATATGAGTTAGAAAGGTTAGAGAGAAGATATGTATGAGAGTAGATGGAAAGATGAAAACTACTTGGTTTGGCTTTGCTATTTATAGCCAAAACCATCAGCAAACACCACGGACCCGCTGAGGTCTGACAGCAAGATATCAAGATCTTGCCAAAGTCAACCATATCTATGCAAGATTGTGTAAGATATGAAGAGTCTAAATCTACACAAAATACTAATGAAATCTTCCAATGATTTCCATGATGCTTACATGATGTCATTGTTATTTTTCATTTTAGAAACATGTAAATACATAAGTAATGTTTAGTTTTTAAGAAACTAAAACATTCTAAGAACTACTATCATACATTATGGTTGGAGTCATATTAAGATTGATTAATCACAATGTAATGCTTGAGTGATGAAAGATATTACTTGAAAAAGCTGTTTTAATATCTATTAAACTTGACAAGCTTAAGCGTTTAAAAATTAAATTTACTTTTGTCATTACCAAAACTTAGGTAAGATCAAAAATATAAATACTTTAATGATGAAATTTTATTAACACTAATGTTCACAAGATTACTCAAGAATTAAAACATAACGATGGCAGATTGCAATCCTAGGCCAATTTACAATTAGATAAGAGACAACCAATCAATATTCAATACCTAGTTTCATAATTTAAGCAACCACAAGTAAATTACCAGACATGGTGACATGCAAGCATACACACATACAATTGAAGACATATACAATCAATGAAGTAAATTACTTATTTTGTTGTAAAATAGGGTATGCGAACCCTAAGATACTGCCCAAGACAGCCAAAAATCGTTATTAGGTTTTACTCCATAAAAAAACTTCTCTAAAATTATGAAAATTCGAACTCTATATATAGATTACAACTGCCATGAATCACGCACTCTTTAATTGTGAAGCCGTCGGATCGCCGCCATTAGGGTTTCGTCTTGACCACGTCAACTTTGTGATGGCGTCACCTTATGGTTAATGACGCCGTGGCTTCATCTTCTGAAGCCGTCGGAATCTGGATCTAGGCCATCTGGGGAGGAAAATATTTGTGACACCCTACTCTTCAAAGCATGACGCCGTCATGTTAAAAATAGAAAATTCGCTACTGTGCCGTCACAATTTTGGAGCATGTTGCGACGGCGTCGCCCTTTGACTGTGACGCCGTCACCTTCAATTCTAGCAGCATGAGTGTCTTGATCTTGACTTTGGCCATTTTCTTCATATATTCATGCCTTTTCGTCCAAATAAGTGTCATTCCAGCATTTTGCCTTCAAGAGACCTAAAAAGTGAAAAGGAACGAAATTAAGCAGTAACGGATATAGAAGTGGTCGATTAAGGGCTTAAATGACCCCTCAAAAGTGTACCTTTTAAATTCTTATCAAATATCCCTACACTTGGTATTTTCTTGTCCTCAAGCAAATGTTCTTTTGGCCAATTAATTTATAAGTTAGGGGTCATGAAGCATTAGTTTAGAACAATTCACAACAAGTATAACCCCCACAAAAGTCATAACAAGCACGAAATTACTACTAGCACCTCACAAATGGTGTTTGGATACTCTGATCTCTCGGTGTATATGAAATATATCAAATTGGAAATGGAAGATAAACACTCATTAACCGGTCCTAGTACATAGATTACCATAGGCTTAAGACTATATCAAACATCCATCGCTTTGGCGTAAGCACCTAGGAAAAACTATCCAAGAGGTCTTTTTAAGGGTTGTAACGTTAGGCTTACGGTAGGGAAACAAAGGGTTTGGTGGGTAGGCGATTTAGTGGTTGCAGTCAAAATCTTTTTTTACAAGCATGAGAAGAATGGCGTTGCTAAGCCAAGACTCGACACTCTAAACTCTAAATAACTTTGAAACAAACAAACATAAATATAAAGATAGATGTAGGATGTAGCCCAATGTTTTTTTGAATTTTTTTTTTTCTTTTATACACTTTTACTCTACCACCTCCTACGATAACATCAAAATAATAGGGATTTATAGGCACATCCACACACTTGAGTTTTTATTACTCTAACACTAATTTGACCCGAATTGAAAAATATCAAAACACTTGGAGTACATTATTATGCAAATAAAGGGAATTTGAATTAACTTCCTTCCCGTCCTTCATAAATTTAACTTCCCATGAGTCCCAATCGTCCCCAAAACTGTATACAAAGGATATGACTCGACTTAGCACCATGCAAGTAACTAATAATTGAACTAAGGGTTTAGTATGATACAATATGCACTAAAAGTGAGAGCATACAACGTAGGCTAAGCCGATTGGGTTACATTTGGGGTGGATTGTAACAATGATCTTCATTGATATTCCGAAAACCGAAACATCACGAGAACCGCGAAAAGGATAGGCTCTGAGGGGTTAACTAAGGGTATCATGTACTAAAGATGATTACAACGTAAGGTGTGGGTAATTACTCAACCGAAGTGGAAGAAGTTTATAATACGGGTATCACAAGGGTTATCCTAGTGCTCTTATCATTTAGTTATTCCTAACTACACAAGTGTAGTCTTACTAGCATCTCGTCGGATTGCATCAAAAAACAAGTTCTAGAATCTTTATACACTGGTACACTCTCTAAGCATTAAAGTTGAATGCTTTAATTCCTACAAATCTAAGGGCGAACCTCACATTTTTGAGGTGGAATTTGAGTGGTAAAGGGTTTTGTGCTAGTCTGCTATATTTCTTATCCATGAGACGCTTTATTAAGACTAATGGCCCACTCCTACATGTCATGAAAATTTTTTAATTTGGTGCCAAAATTACCCTAACCGATATTTCTCATGTTTTATTACACAAATGAAATTGGACAAGGCAAATAGTCAAGGATAAGCATAGTTTCAAAGTTCCCGTTTTATTTCCCTCCCTACACTTAAACTGAACATGTCCCCATGTTCCCTGAAAGTATCAATTTTTTAGGAATTAGAAAATTCCATTGAAGTGTCGGTCACCCCAAATGTTATCTAGCATAATTTAGCTCGTAGACATTATCGTTGTTACGTTATTTTGGTTTTATTAGTTATTATTAGTCTAGTTTAGCATAGTGCAACACCGTGGAGGAAAGACGGGTCTTTACCCACTGTATACCTGATCCACAGGCCGATAGGAGGTCGTATTGGTTGTAACTATAAATACCCCTTCCATCCATGGAAGGGGTGGTGCTTTTCAATCTAACATTCCATACTTTTGAATACTAAGTCTCTACCAGAACACCAACTCTCTACTTTCTCTCTCTAATGGCAAACATGTATTTCCATCATCCAAGACCCCCGAATCATCAACACAATAAAATAACGATCCTACAATTGGTACCAGAGCCAAGGTTGTTGTGTTTTGATGATTTCTTTTGGTTTTGTTACTTGGTTGAACCCGTTTTGTGTATTTATGTGGTCGTATTTTTATGGTAAACTGTTTGGTATGTAATAGTTTGTCTAAATTTTTCATCTTCCAAATATCAATCTGCTTTTGGTCCTTTGTCCAAAATATCACTGTATTCAAAACAGTGTCCAAAATGGTATTTATGTGGTCGTGTTTCAAACATTGTCTCAATCAGGTTGTGTACCAAATTTATTTTTATGTAATACATGGTAGTTATTCTGGTCAAACAGTGTCCAAAATGGTATATCTCTTTGATATTTTTTTCTGGGTAACTTTGATGATGAACAAAAAAAATGGTCGGAAATGCTAAAGTCTTGATGGCGACTTGTCGAATTGTGCTTGTACTGGTAGCGAGTTGTTGACTATTGAGTCAACAACTGAAGCGAGTTGGCTTAGCGAGTTGGCTAGCGACTTGGCTAGCGACTTGGCTTAGCGAATTGGCTAGCGACTTGGCTAGCAACTTGCTAGCCAATTGGCTAGCGACTTTGACCCGTAAACTAGCGCACTGCTTAAAACTTTTGGCTAGCGACTTGGTTATTAAATTACTTGTTTTTGATGCTAGGCGACTTGGTTGTTAAAAAAAAAAAAAAAAAAAAAAAAAAAAAAAAAAAAAAAAAAAAAAAAAAACTAAGAGTTTTGACTCTTGGTAACCTGCTTGTTATTTTGTAAAAGGTTAGCGACTTGCCTACATCGTCTTGACGAACGAGATGAATGAGAAGTATGACCGTGACCACAACAAGACTCATCATCAGCAACCATATACCAAGACCACAATAACATAAACCATAACTTCATGACAACCCTCATACACTATATTAAACCTTTACAAGACTCATCACATATCGTCCTTTTTTTTTGGAACTCAAATTAGTTGGTTACGCAAGATCTCATATCTCATCAAGGGTTTGCAAATATTTCTTAAGACCTTTATTAGATCTAAACAACCCTTATAATGATTTCATCATCGATCTCGACCCATTACAAACTTAACTGCAACAAAAGAATCTCATCGATCTCGACCCAAATTGTTGTTTGATATTTTCGAATATACAAAGTGATGTTAACAACTATGTTAACACGACGTTGATTCATTCATTCTTAACTCTCATAAACGAAAATCAACAAGTTAAAACCTACCTTGAAACTGTTCATTGATTCATGCTGTCACAACTCATCTCACACCATCCCTGTGAGCTATCTTAGTCCTTCGAATCAAAGACTTGAGCCACTCTGTTGCTAGGCCTCTAAAATCAAAGTTCTCAAGGAAGTCCTTTGATTACTGATGAAAGATGAGGGTAGCGAACTAATTATGTGAAAGTTGGATATACTAGATTTGAAGATATACTTTGGGTGATTTGTGTTTGGGATTA
Organism: Chrysanthemum makinoi; assembly: GCA_910596185.1. NCBI lineage: Eukaryota > Viridiplantae > Streptophyta > Magnoliopsida > Asterales > Asteraceae > Chrysanthemum > Chrysanthemum makinoi. The sequence continues at coordinate 146,612,351 of OU343222.1, forward strand.
GTAGGGATATGACAGTTCATTGAGACATAATGAGGCGATTATTAGAGTGATTTGGTATTGATATTGAAGTGATGATAGTTAAGGGATTATTGCAGATACAGGAGATGAGGTGGATTTTGATGTGATATGACAATCTGTTGTTGGAGTGTTTTAGGTATAACGTGTGTTATTGTCTAATTTATATCCCCTAATATTAGGCTGCAATATATCTCTTGAGCATGAGAGCCTCATGGACTTGGTCTTGATCACGTGGGTATAACGAATTGTAAATGGGTCTTGTTTATTGTGATGGTTTGGACTTCTTGGGTCATAAAACGGGCCAATTAAAGATAATATCACAAGATTTGTGTGAGATAATTCACGTGATATATCTTGCATTTATTTTTGGATTTATCTGACGTTGGAACGTATTTTGTATCTCTGAAGTGTGATATTGAGAAATTGACGGTGAAACATTTTGTGAATAGACCTCTTGTGTTTATATCCTTCTTGGGTTGTAAACTTGATTATTTGGATCGAATTAATATCATGGGCTTAATTTGTACTTGAGTTTGGACCGGACTTTGTGTGAATTGATGGCATGATTTTGGACATGGACAAAAGGGTCTTTCAAAATTGGATCGTCTATATGAAGATTATGTTGTGGTAATTTGATGATGATATTTGGGTTGATGAAAATTTGTTGTGTTTTGTGCCATTCGATACCTTGGTTTATACTTTCACGTATTATACATTTCACGATATATTATCACGGCTTGAATTGATTGAACTATGTTGACTATGGGTTGTTTGTTCGGTATTCTTATTTGGATTTGAAGTGAGGTTTTCCCGGGTGTTTACTTATTTCGTCTTCTTTCTTTCTACCCTTCCGCGAAGATGACTTGTTTGGGCGTTCATAGAGGGTGATAAAGACTTGACTATTATTACGGTTGTGATTCTTTCTCGTTTAATCCCACAATGTAGCTATCACTTCGGTGTCTCACTCAGTTTAGAATGTCAAGATGTTTGTACATTGGGTACACCGTTTCTTTTTCACAAGGATTAGTACAAGTTAAGTAAGTACAATCGGGGAATTTACTTCATGATCAAGTTTGGCATATCGGGTTTACTTCTCCATGTGGTCACTATAATAGCCGACAAATGTGTAAATGATGTGTTTACCAAAGTATTGATTGGATGGTTGTTGATGTTGGATTTTGAACAGTTGATGAACTGTTGCATGTTCCCCTAAAACAGATATTCACCGAAACCAAAGTTGTCATAACACCTTCAAGCTGACATTGTTTACGGTTTTGTCTTGATTTTGTAAAATCCCGCGAAAGAACCTATTTCTCGGTTTAAATCATAGACTTGTAAAATCCCGTGACAATGGAAACATCCTGGTATTAGTAAAGTGCATTTCCGGATCTATCTTACGGTTTATTCTTGGTTTTGTAAAATCCCGCGAAAGAAACTATTTCTCGGTTTAAACCATAGAGTTGTAAAATCCCGTAATGATGGAACCATCTTGGAGAAGAGAAAGTGTAATTATGGATCTTACTTGATTCTGGTGCTACGTTTCTGCTTCAAGAAGGGATAAAAGGGTGTACTTCATGAATTGGGTGTGTTTGAGTTATTCGTCATGGCAGTTTGGTTATTACATGGTTTTACGGGGTTATGTGCTTTTAACCATGGTCGGGATGAAACCATTATCAAAGTTCATTTAAATGTCAAAGAAGGCTAGATTTGAGCTTTTAATCAGAAGATGTGACAACGGGGTTAATTCACTATTATTTATTTGAGGTTGAAGTGAAATATCACGAGCAAGTGTACTTAGTATCTGAAGGTATCGGGGATGGTTGGATGAAGATTCTTCGAGATCCTTGTTCGAGCTTATTATCAAAATCGAAGACTTGGAAATCTAGTTATTGTTGGGTGACTTTTACCTCTTCTTTTACCACTTGGGGGAATTGGGCTCTTATCACCTCAACATAACTATCACTTTAAAGGAGTTACGTTGTAGTGCTCAGTGTCACATTCAATTGTGGATTTTCAAGAGGTGATGTACGTCTTATACTTGATGGTTGGTTGGATGAAGAGTATAGATAACTTAGAGATTCAATGAGCATGAATCTCGCACCGTTCTTTGTTACATATGTGCAAGTTTAAGTCACGAGTTCAGGGTAGTTTACTTCAGAGTCAAATTCATCATATTGGGTTTTCTCCATCAGTTGTCACTACAAAGAGCCTACAGAATGATAATGGGGATGATTGCATGTTTTGCTAAGAGAGCAGAAAAGAGAGAAATATGACGTCTGTTCACATCAGTTCAGGCCTCGTACTCCAAAGAAAAGAAATGTGTACGTTTCAGTGCGCATTATCTTCCAAAGAAGAGAAATCTTCTTATGACGTCTGTTCACATCAGTTCAGGCCTCGTACTCCAAAGAAAAAAAATGTGTACGTTTCAGTGCGCATTATCTTCTGAAGAAGAGAAATCTTCTTATGACGTATGAACACAACATTTCATGCTCGTACCTCAAAGAAAAGAAGTGTACTCTTCAGTGCGCTTTATCTTCTGAAGAAAGATCTTCTTATTTATGACCATTCTCATCAACATGCTTCATAATTTTTCCATGCGCTTCAATCATCAAGTGAACCGGGCTACACTGATTTTTCTCATTCCACTGCTCGATTATAATGAAGATGGCGACATCATGTGCTTATTTTGCGGGAGAGAAGTGTGAATAGAACATTCGGATGGATTTCACTTATTTAGTCAAGAATGGCATCTCCGTATGCAATTCTTGAGGGGGAGAAGAAGTGTGAATTTTTTGCATTGGTGATTGATATTTGAGAATATAAATGGTCATACGGCTCTAAACTCATGTAAGAACCGAGCTTCTTCTTATCGGGTCATCTTCACATTGAGTTTTTCTCTTCTAAGAGCCGTTGGTTGACATCTTCACTCGGATTGATGAGTTTATCGACAAAGTGCTTCCGGTTAATGCTTCACGTATACATCAACATGATGATTCCGAACAATCTCTCTGTTCTTGTTTGATGTGATTGGTAGTTTGGTGTTACCATCTTTTTGTGTTCGTTGCGGCCGATTGCTGATTCCTTTATGAACATCTTTCTGTTCTTGTTTGATTGGGAGGGATTTTAGTTAAGGAATTTTAAGATGTAAGTTGTGGGGATGCTTTTTGGTGTGAGTTGAAGATGTTAACTATCTATTCCCAACTGGACAATCTTGAAGAAGGTCGAGTCTACAGTCTGTTCTACATTTCTGCTACATGTTAGAAGACTAAGACGGTTGCATTAATGATCTAAAGACTTCTTCTTAATCTGGGCATTCATCAAAAGATTGTCGGTTTGGGAGAGCACTAATTGGGGGAACTTGATAATGTCGAATTTAATCCCCATTAGACTTGCTCACATTATTCAGCAAGTTGATTCTCACAAAGACTTCAAGCAATCTTCTCACAAATTTCAAGTATTGGGCTTCAAAGAGTTGCTGATTCTGAAGTGTCAAAACCAGCAAGGCGTAAGGAGACAAGCACCTAAACGCGAGTAAACTTGATGAACTTAATACTTCTAAGTAATTGAAGATACCCCGGGAAGACAAATGTTATTACCGCAGAGAAACTCAAGGTTTGACTCATGACGAGTAAACTTGATGAACTTAATTCTTCTAAGTGACTGAAGATATTCCGGGAAAACAAATGTCATGACCGCAGAGAAACTCAAGGTTTTACTCATCAAGGCGTTTAGTGTTAGTATTCCAACGACGTGGGGGAAGTGATGTTAGAGAAAGTTTCTGAAGATAAAAGAGGTACACTAGTGTGGTGATTTCGATGGTATCGCAATGATCAGGGCTAGAGTTTGTACATGGGGATGCTCAGCTGTTTCACTTGAGTGCTTAATCAGTGATTTAGAGATATAATCACTTATTCCGGAGTTGACATCCGCAGAGATTGTCATCCGCAGAGATAATCAGTGACTTGGCCTGCTTCTTCAATGTTATCATTTATTCCTTCCTTGGGTATTGGTATACTTCGGATACTTGAGCTTCATACACTATCATCAGGGAAGAAAAATGTGAACATGGGGAGGTGTTTTCATTCCCCTCATGATGTGAATTCGGGAGAGCTCTTGTTATTGGTGTACTTCGTTCTTGAGCTTCATACACGATCATCCGGGAAGAAAAATGAACATGGGAAGGTGTTTCATTCCCCTCATGATGTGTATTCGGAGAGTTCTTGAGCATTATACAAAGAGACTGACTGCATCAATTCAACTACTTGGGGAATTGTTCTCTTGACACCTTTTTGGAATGGATTGCTTCAGACCTCAGTGGAAAGGAAATTTGAGAAGATTATTTAAGTGTGGGATGAAACTTGTGCTGTTGTTCTATTGGATGATATAACCCGAATGAGAATTTCGATTATCGGTCTTAAAAGGAGCAGCGGGATGTATGATAATGGTGTGCTTCTCTGTGCACCTGGCTAAGGCAAGCTTGAATAGAGCTTTGAATCTGCTCATCACATGGATTTTCGGTTTGGGGGAAGCTGCCAAAGTCTCACTTTCAAGTGGCTCAATTTCTCTCTTCGATTCAAGAGTCTTGGAAGCTTTGGTGGTGAAAGGTTTAGGGATGATGACTTCTATCTTCTACAACGGGGCTGTTCGATATCCTTATCTCGGTACTCGTATCATCATCTCCTTTAAACTATATCATCTATTCTATCCTTGTATATATTTTCAGAAAAACCAAATACAAAAAAAAAAACACCACAAAACAAAATAGAAAAATATAAAACCTTCAAAAACCCATAAAAATCAGAAAATTTAAAAAATACCAAAAATATGTTTTTTCAAGACATGTCTTCTGGTATCGATAACATCTACGGTCTTAGAAATGTCATTCAATAATGGCACATGACTTTAGATGAAGTTCGAGCAGGAGGTGTAAATATTCTTTTTCCAAACATGTCAAATCAAATGGCTTACAGTTATTTCAGACTGTAACCCGCGCTTCAAATATGGCTTACAGTTATTTCAGACTGTAACCCGCGCTTAAACTATTGTTTGCTATTATTTCTGATAGCAACCCGCTCTTCAAAGAAAGGAAAGTGTTGCGCTAAACCAATTTTCAAATATTTCGTGCACTTATCCTAAAACTAATTGAGGAAAGTATGTCGAAGGACTGCTGTTCCTACACAAATGTTTTTCCGTCTAAAATTCTTCAGAAAAATATTTGTTGTTTTCAAAAATGGTGGTAAATGAGTTGCTTTCAAAATAATCAGATTCAGAGTTTTTCGATTGAAAACTCAATCAATGACTTCAGCGCTTTTAAACTTTTTATAAAATGAGTCATGGATTGAGGGGGATAATGTTTTTCAAATCTACATCATCTAACGGACTTTCTTAATTATCCTACGTGCTTAATTAAAAATGATATTTGCCTGTGTCGAAGGACTAGGGATTTAGGATATGATTGTTAGGTTTAGATGATTGTGTTGATTAACACATAAACCCCATACTTATATGCTGATTGTTATGTTGAATTGACTTTTATTAGTCGATTGCTGTTATGGGTGATGTCGACCACAATATATCTGTATGTGTGTCACTAACGTGCAGGTATATGGGTATAAGAATGTTCCCGATCCGGATCCCACATAATATGATTTTGGATGCCGAAAGGAAAGGGTAACTATATCTTGGGTTGACAAATGAAGGAACGGAGCTTAATTGGACTTCTATGGAGAGTTGGCATAAATGCAACGTAAGAGGTCTCACTGCATCAGCAGATGGTTTTCTTCTAAGTGATTGAAGAAAGGAGCTTAATTTGACCTCAGTTGGCATTCAAAATGCAACGTAAGAAGTCTCACTGCATAGCAGACGGTTTTTCTTCCAAGCCCTACAGCAACAACATAAGCTTCTCAACCACCAAACCTATCTTTGTGCAGGATATTCGTGATGATACCATTTTTCTTAAACTTTGAAAAATATTGTTTTGAAAATGGAAAAATATTGTTTTGAAAATATATTGGACTAAAATTTTGAAAATCACCGACTTCATTTTATCAAAATTTAAGTCACTCAATTATCGACTTCGGTCATCGATTGAGGGGAGAGTGATTTAATTTAAAATATTTTCAAACAATATATCTTCAAAAAAGTCCGTTTGTACGAAATTATGTGGTGATCTAAAGATTTAATGTTATGTCATGGTATGATTTTCTTTTGAATCAAGGTCTTTCAAAATGAAATTTTTTTGTTCTTGTTTGATTGTGAAATTGTTTTATTTTACTTAAAGATCTCTTAAAAATCATACCTGACACTAACAATCTTTAATGTCTTAAAATGGTCCTTATCTGTCATTTTTCAAAGTTAAATCAAGCCACGTCTTTCCCCAAAATCTTTTAAATGATTTAAATCAATTGGGATCACAAGTCTCAAAAGGTTTGAAATTTTGATCGGGGTAGAGATCGTGATTAAATCTCTTATCTGTTTAAATGGAATTGGTTTTAGTCCTTTAAAGGCACTCCTGCCTCCATGTGCCAAACGATTTCATACACAATGCACATGTTGAGGAGGAGGATTTATCCAAAAACATGATGAGTATTTAAACCAGGCCACGTTTTCTCCCATGTTTTCTAAACTTATTAAATCACTTGGGATCCAAAATCTCAAAGGGTTTGATATTTTTGATCGGGGAGAATTTGTGATTTAATAATGAAATTTGATAAAAGGTGATCGTTTTGATTTAATTGTGCAGGCTGCTCTCTCATATGTGCTAAACGCTTTCGAATCTTGAAGCACATATTGAGGGGAGCATTTTAAAGGAAAATAAACTATCGAGGTACAAAAGCTTTTATGTTTTAACATAAAGTACCTTGATTGAGTTTTAAAAAGGTTTCTTAATGGCGCTTGTGATTGTGGATGTGCTTCAAATTAACTCTTGCCTCTATGTGATAAAAATGATTTCAAAAATCCTATGCACATGTTGAGGGGGAGAAAATCAAATGGCTTTTTCTATGAAATTGTGATCAAAAAAATATTTCAAAGTCCTCTTGCCTCCATGTGCTAAACAATTTCAAAATCATATGCACATGTTGAGGGGGAGCATTTTCTAAATGATCAAAACTATTAAGGTACAAAATGCTTGATCTCGTATCACAAGTACCTTGATTGTTTTTCCAAATGATTTTTCAATTGGTTTCAAGAAGGAAAGAACAATACCAAAAGACCGACCAATTTACTTTATGCATGGTGTTATAAGGATGGTTAGGTTAGGTATTCGTTCCCACGATCCCGCCAGAGCCGGAGGGATCTACCCAGGGACAATCCACTAGATAGTGTAGAGTCCTTAGGTATATTGAAAAAAGGAGAAAATGAGAATATGGGAAGAGTGCGGACTGAGACAGAGCTAGTACTGGAATAAACCCAACAAGGTTCTAGTTATGAAGTCTCGGTAAGCACTGAAGGGGTTGAAGAATGAAAAAGAACTGAATGTAAAAAGGGGTGAAAAGAAATAGCCCTCCATCATTCAACCTTAGGGCAGAAACCGGGTTCAATACATATGCTACTGGTGTTACTAAGGTAACACTGGTATTGAAGACAAGACGTCATGGACCCAGTGACGCACTGCACTAAACTTCCCAAGCCACTCAAGTTCCTCTTAAAAGGGCTTGTTTCATTCTCACGGGGAACCGACATAATCTATCGACTTTCTCTTAGAGATTGTTGATATTGAAGAAGGAGACCCTCTCCCTAGTCTCCGGCACAGGAACCAAATGTGCACTATTGAGTCTAGAGCCAAGAGATCATCCACAATATCTCATTAGGACACTAAATTCTTGAAGACTTGCTGTTTCACACAATGTGGAAAGTAAGTATATATTTAGAGTCCTACGCATTATCCTTGTGGTATTGCCAGAACATCCGAGTGATATGTAACAATATTCACGATGAAGATGGAAAGCCTTCTAGAGCCAACATCAAACAAGCTCTTGGTAGGTGACATGTGAGATCTTTTCTAAAGATCAAACTTGTGACAACTGGATAGAAACGATGGGGCGATTCATTCGTGAATCAACCTTGGTCCAGGAATGGAATTGACGAATACTTTTGGAAAAACCGTTCGAGGTGCAAACCTTCTTTTCTCTAGCACGTCGAATGTGTATTCATTTCAAATTCAAAAAGTATCTCTGATTGAAAAATACTTTTAGAAAAACCGTTCGATGTGCGAATCTCTTCTTTTCGCTAGCACGTCGAATGTGTACTCTTTTAAATACAAAAAGTATTTTGATTGAAAATTGATCTTTCTCATAAAACCTTCGTCGTATTGCAAAACTCTTTCTTCTAAGCAATACGCGATTGTTTTTCAAATCATTTTTCATCAATCAGTGAATCTCAATTCGCTGGTTCACTCACTCCGTGTTGTCTTCTTTGAGACGTTCCGGTTTGAGAACAGCTAGAACAGCTGCGAAACCCTGTCAAGGAGATTCTTAGGAATCCTACCTGATCACAGGCAGTACTTGTACTGATCAACAGGGAACCGTGGGCCGTGTACCTCAATTCAACGAAAGTGATCAAAGACACTTTCGTGTGTTTTATTGCTAACTGTTGTTTGCAGGTACATTTGGACGGTTGCAGCTGATCAGAATTGAGGAGTCAATTCAAAGCCGCATGCTCACAGCATCCACACTTAATTTGAAGAAATCATGACTGGTGCATATCTACATAACCTGGCTCTGATATTTCTATACTATGCTTCTGCTGCGCTGCTGCAAATATCATGAACCAGTAAGGCTTCCGCTACTCTGATGGAAAGATGTCATGATTCAAAAGTGTGAGCATGCCCCAGAGATTTACTGTGGCTGATGATCTCAATGAAAGCTCGAAGATCATCAAAGATGTGGATCAGTTAAAGGCCTTCACTAAAAGTACAATCATGCGGACTATGAAGTCCGCTACAGCACAAAGATTGTGAATTGAAGAATTGAAGTCTACGAGCTCAAGAACAAGTCAAGATAGAATGCTAGGATTCGAAATGTAAAACATGGGGTGACCTCCCTTAGGGGGAGATTGTTAGGAATTAGAAAATTCCATGTTAAAGTGTCGGTCACACCAAATATTATCTAGCATAAGTTAGCTCGTAGACATATCATTAGTTACGTTATTTACTGTTTTATTAGTTAGTTATTAGTCTAGTTTAGCATAGTGCAACACCGTGGAGGAAGGACGGGTCTTTACCCACTGTATACCTGATCCACAGGCCGATAGGAGGTCGTATTGTTTGTAACTATAAATACCCCTTCCATCCATGGAAGGGGTGGTGCTTTTCAATCTAACATTCCATACTTTTGAATACTAAGTCTCTACCAAGAAAACACCAACTCTCTAACTTTCTCTCTCTAATGGCAAACATGTTTTTTGATCATCCAAGACCACCCGAATCATCAACACAATAAAAATAACGATCCTACAAAAGTTATGATAATGGAAGGTAATTAAAAATGAAAGAAACTAATACCTCCCTGATTAGCTCGGTAGGATCCGTGTGAAGTAGTGGTTAAATTCTTCTTCAAGAAGAATGTATGCGTGAAAAGCTCCATGCAATCTTATGTATCTTCTTCTTGATAAATAAAACCTGCACACTTTAAGAAAACAAACGAAACCTTCACGTAAAATCTGCGGTAACACTATATATGACTCTACTAAACTAGGATATAATGCTTTCGGAATGGATGTTTACAGATTTTCTGGAAAATTAAGATCTGGAAAATTCCAAGAATTTACAAGTAGCACAGAAAACGAGAGAAAAAGATAAGCTGTTTCTGCTCCTCTTGAAGCCGTCAGGTTGCGATCCTGACGCCAACAGGTTATCCTGACAGAAACTGGTCTGCGATTTTCTGGAAAAATTCTGGAAAATTTATATCTTTAGGATCTGGAAAAATTTGCTGCAAAACATCCATTATGACTCGATACAAGCATTTGACTCTAACAAACACACATATATATCTTTTCAATAATCGTAATTCTCATGTTCACGTTCTTTTTGAAAACGTGTGTAATCTTCCCTACACTTATCCCTTTTGTAAAATACCTTTATATGTAATTAAGACGAGGTTAAAGACAAAATAAAGCATTTCACAAATTCAAACATGAGAATAAATAATCAATAAAAAGATATACGACACACAAAAAAGCAAACAATTAAGCATGGGTTGCCTCCCACGAAGCGATTTTCTTTATTTATGAGTCTTGTAGCTAGACTCAAAGTCGTGCCCTCTACGTCACTTCATTACCCTTCCCTTTTTCTTTTACTAAGCCTTCATCAAAAGGTTGTAGAAGTTGTATGCTTACCGTGGACTCCTTCCCAACGTCGTCTATTATGATAACGGTTTTATTCTTTAGATTAGTTTCTTTCACCGTATAAGGCCCAAACCATCTTGGCTTATTTCTTCCTCTCAATGCTTTTATTATCATTTTATACAAAAGCATCTTTTCTCCATTCAAGAATTCCTTAGGGTTCTTTTGAGTTTGTGGTATTGAGGTAGGATTATTTCCTAACTTTTTATCGCATTTCCACAATGTCGCATGTAGCCCTTGAAGCATGAAGTCTCTAAGCCCTTTTTCCCATTCGTTAATTTTCTTCCTAACCGTACTGTTAGGGACCTGTGGATTCTCATCAGTAATCTTCTCCATTATCTTCAAAGGATATCTTGGAACAATAGGTATCATAGTGTATCCCTAGCCACTTTTGAGTATCATCATACCCTCACCGCATTTGATGGTGGCTTTGGCAGTGGCCAGAAAAGGTGTTCCAAGAATGAGTGGCATATTTCTATCTTCCTCAATGTCTATGATCACGAAGTCCACCGGATAGACAATATTGGCAACCTCAGTTAAGACATCCTTCGCTATTCCTATGGGGTAGACATATGTGTGATTTGCTAAGGAAAGTCTAAGATTGGTCTTGGTTGGCTCCTCCTTTGTCAACTTATTATAGACTGATAGCGGCATTATGTTTACATCAGATCCTTGATCGGCTAAGGCATTTATATTATCAATGTCACCTATGCTACATGGTATCACGAAGTTCCCCGTGGTTTCTCGTTTTTTAGTTATTGGTTTTTTTAGAACCAGCTCATACATAGGTCCCATAGGCATGGTGTCATACTCTTCTTCTGTTATTTCTCCTTCGAGGGCTTTCCTAAGAACCTCGTTGTACCTAAAGTTATTCACTTGGTTAACAATGGTTTTCTTATTAATCTCGTGGTTAAGGTAGTACTCAATGGTCTCGGGTTCATCATTGGTTTCAGCCTCCTCCTTCTTCTTACTATCCTTGCTTCTCTTAGTCTCCTTCTTCTCAACTATTCCATCTTCATCAGGTACAATGGAAATGGCGTTAACAAACGAAGTGGGGGGAGGGTGATCATCGCTTCTCACTAGCACCTTCTCGGGAACCTTCGTCTTAGTATACTCTTTTACCAAGTTTATCATCTCTGTCATTTTTGCCTGCATTTCCTCCCTTTGCCTATAAACCTCTTCTTCAAATTTTGCTAATCTTTCTGTATGGGCTGCCATGTACTCTCTCATTTGTTCCTTAAACCTTGGTGAGAGTGTTATTGGAGAAGTAGAACGGAAACACCGTTCAGAATAGAGATTTTTCTCACAGCTTAGTGATTCAGAGAAAGGTGTTGGGTGGTTGGCGGAGTTAGTGGAATTAACCATTGCTCGAGGGGTTGGTTCAGGAGCTCTCTTTTGCCTCTCAATTAGATAATCGATCCTTCTCTCAAGAGCACTCATTTGCTCTTCAGTGACGTTGGAAGAGTCATGAGGGATCGATATGGCATTAACCACTTTAACGGGGGTTTCATGGGATTCACTCCAATTTCTATAGCTTTGATCGGCAAGCTCTTCTATAATATCCCGTGACTCTTCTGCGTTGGAGTTGCTAAGCCTTCCACCGGTGGCTCGATTAATGGATTGCCTGTGTGAGAATTGTTATGGTCATAGAAGATTTGGACTTGAAGCCAAAGATCAATGCCATGATGAGGGACTCTGTGGAGCAGGTCTTTGAATTGGGTCCATGCCTCGTAGAGAGACTCGCCTTGAAGTTGTTGGAGCATCAAGATGTCTCGTCTAAGCTTAGTAGTTCTCCCTGGTGGGAAAAATTGGCCAAGGAAACGAGTGGTGAGATCATCCCAACTTGAGATGGAGCCGGCGGGAAGTCGCTCAATCCAACACAAGCTTGGTCCCATAGAGAGAATTGGAAGAGATGCAAATGCGTGGTCTCCCGAGTAGTAGCATCGAGGTCGATGGAATCGACGATTTTAAGAAAATCCTTAAGTGCTGATTAGGATCTTCGGAACGAAGTCCATGGAATGCACATCCGTTTTGCACTAACCGGAGGTGCGATCGAAGGGCATAGTTTAGGCTTGGTCGGGAAGCTCAATGGTGTTCCTATACCTAATGTGGCTTGGTCTTGAGTATTCACTAAGAGTACGGCCCTCTTGGTGGGTCATTTGGTGGTGGGTTGATGAGTGGTGGTTGATTATCACCTTCCAAGATGAAAAGTGATGGATTATGAACAAAGTCACGAAGAAGAAGGGATAGACTACCAAGAAGCTAAAAATGAGAAAAAGTTTACTTGATAGGAATCAGCAAGGGAACCTAACGAGGTTGGAAATCAACTAGCTATTCTTTCCCCGGCGCGGCGCCAAAACTTGATACGCGTACACGCGCGTTCGGGTCAAGGAAACTCCTTTTCTTCGAGCAAGTTTTTCAACCACCTAGGCAGTGAACCTAATCGTTGTAGTGTATATTAGATAAGCTTGGGATTGATATCGTTCTCTAGGGTACAGGAATCTAGTGGAAATTACCTAACGCTACTGTTGGGGTTTGAGGAAGATTATTTTTTATCTTTTTTATATTTTTTAGAAAATTGAAAGGTACGAATCTCGGGGTATTGGATTTGGGGGGTGGTACTTCTACCGATTACTCTACTATCTATTTATCTAATTAACTAAGCTAAGGGGTAGTCTATGTCTAATTGATGTGTGCTCGTATGATGATTAAAAATGTGTCTACCTAGATACTATTACTCCCTAGTTATATTTTATTGATGGTTGAATTGTTACGTCCTTATTCTTAACGCGTTGTGTCTTCTAAGGTCGTAGGGTATGTTTTTTTCCCTAACTCTTTGAGGATACCTTAAGGTTATTGCCTACAGAATCTCTAGGATTTATAAACTAACTCTAAGGTTATCGTTGGATTTTTAGCCTACAATAACTCTAAGCGATTATAAACTAATGTTCACAAAGATTACTCAAGCATTAAAAACACAACGATGGCCTATTGCAATCCTAAGCCAATTACAATTAAGATAAAAGACAACCAATCAATATTCAATAACTAGGTTTCATGGATCTAAGCAAACACACAAATAAATTAGCCGGACATGATAAACATGCAAGCATACACACGTACAATCGAAGACATAATGAAATCAATGAAGTAGATTACTTATCTTGATGTAAAATAGGGTATGAGAACCCTAAATACTGCCCAAGACAAACCAAAATCGTTTTAGGTTTTTACTCCACAATTCTACCTCTATAAAAGTTTGAAAATTCGAATTCTATATATAGAGTTACAATCGCGACGGCGTCACTCTTTAAGAGACCTAAAAAGTGAAAAGGAACGAAATTAAGCAGTAACGGATATAAAAGTGGTCGATTAAGGGCTTAAATGACCCCTCAAAAGTGTACCTTTTAAATCCTTATCATAGACCGTGGACCGGACCCAACCGAGAAACCGGACCGGACCGAACATATTTCGGTCCGATTCTCGGTCCACCTTTTTTCTCATTACAGTCTTCGGTCTGGTCCGGTCCGATCCACAACTGACTATTATGACTTGTTGGACCGGACCGATCTGGACTTAGACCGAACATTTCGATCTGGTCCTTGGTCCGGAATTTTGGGCCAAATTAGTTTTTGTTCTAGTCCGAGTTTTTTTCCATGACGAGGCCTATGTTTCATGATCAACTTATAGGTGTTTACACTTAGCAATAATTGAATTGGAACTTCATACATTTTAATAATGATAGCCATAACTTTTAGTGGCGGTTAATTGGTTAGATTCTTTGTACATGATATGATACTTGTGCAAGGTAATGGGGACTAAATAACAAGATAATGTAAACAGGTTGGTTGGTTTGAAAAAAATAAGTTTAACACGTATACCTCGGTTTTATGAACATGATCAACAACTATTTCAACATTCATTTGAGCATTGATATGGGCCCTATGGGTGTTCATCGGTTCGGTTATCGGGTTTGCGGGTTGTATAGTTCGGGTTTATCGATTTGAAAATTTTTAAATTTAAAACCAAATCAATTATAGAACGGATAAAACCAAACTAAAATAGAATTCGATTAGGTTTCGATTAAAATAAAAAAAAAATAAAAAAAATTCAAGTAAACATAAAAATATAATCTAGAAATCATAACTAAAAATTTAAAAGTAAAGATAAAATTAACAAATCAAAATGTCTCACAAATTGCTCAAGTAAATCAACAAAACTTGAGTTTAAAAAATCAAAAGGTTTCACAACTTAAAGGATGTAAAGAAAATGAAAACGAGACAAGATAAAATTTTCTTTAACAAAAGTCTTCAGAAGTCTTATTAGCTTGAATATTACATCTTTAAGCATTCAAACCTAGTTAAATATCAATAATGTTATTTAAAATGATAAGATAGAAACTATGTATATTTAAATTATTATATTTTATGTAAATAGAGATATTCAAATTCTTTTGTTTGGTTTGGTTATATTTTTGTCAAATCATAAATCAAACCAAACACCAAATAAATACTTCAGTTCTGTTTCAAATCAAACCACACACCAATTAAAACTTTCAGTGCGGTTTTATTCAGGTTTGGTTTGATTTATTTTTTGGTTTGTTCGATGTCAAATCAAATATTGAACACCTCTAAATATGGATTTGGTAAACCGTTTATAAAATAATACAAATTAGATTTAAGACTATCAATACCAATATGTAGTAAATAATATGAATAGTTTACAAAATTCATACTATGGAAATATTCAAACTAATCAATGATGATACATGATATTTTTAAATCGCACATGTTGCATTATGTTTGGAAATAAGTTAATCAAAATTAAAAGGAAAAAAACATCAATTGATTAGCTAGCAACTAATATCAAATAAAAAATTAATTTTGTTATGAAAATAACTAAATGAGAAATTCATTAATTGATAGCTAAAATGTTTAAACATATCATCACTTTTGTTATGGAAAGTGAAAACAAATCATCACTTTTCTTTTTCTTTTGGTTATAAAATTACGGTTGACAACGTCACTTCAGCAAACCGGATCTCTGAAATAACGATGCATTCAACACTCACATCATAAAATATCCCAAACATCAAACAACCATAACTTGAAACAACCACGCATTTAACATTTAAATCCGAAAACACCCCAAAACATCAAACATTTCAAGTAAAGTTGCTCAATATCCCTTACCATAACTCCTATTTGCATGAACATAACACACCTAAGGCACTAACAAACTAAAAATCTGCAACAAATAAAGCACAAAACAATAGAAATAAACTACATAGTTGTACCTTGCAAACCACATACTCAATTTCACCTTCTCTATACGCTATCCAATTTTTAATACTACCTATGAAAAAGCTTAAATAACAAAAATTTTCTAACACCATACAAACTAAAAAAATATATGAAAAGATCATGATAGCCAAATAAAAACTACTTATAACAAAAACCATATAAATTCAACACTCATTATCACATATTAGACTTCTCACAAAGATTAATCAAATACAAACACATATCCACAAATCAACAAAAACAAACCTGTATCGTGCTTGTAAATTAATTCACGAGTCGACCTAAAAACATAAGGCTCAAAACGAGCTCGAGCTTTGGCAGGCTCCGGTTCGACTTAGATCATTTCTACCCTCAATAATACCCATGAAATTTTAATTTTTAAAATAAGGGTTAAGTCCATTTATTTGCAATGTACTTTCATCATTTTACAAATCTAAGTAACAAACTTTTTTTATTACCAATATAGTCATTAAAACCTTCAAATTGTGAATAATATAGGTAACTTTATAGTGAACTGACTAAAATACCCTTGTGTTCTTCACATACACTTGTATCGTTAGTCCTTTATACTAATGGCCATTAGTAAATAATTTAAAACTTGGTTTTCTTACATTTTCGTTCGTTTTAGACGTTTGGCGTTTTAGCGTTGCGTCGTTTTAGATGTGTTTTCATTTTTGTTTTTTTTTTTTTGCACGTTTTCGTCCGTTTTTACAAGTTTTCATTCGTTTTTGCACTTTTTCGTTTGTTTTTGCCCCTTTTTGTCCGTTCTTGCTCGTTTTCGTCCGTTTATTCATGTTTCTGTTCATTTTACATGTTTTTGTTCAATTTTGCAAGTTTCCTTCCGTTTTTGCATGTTTTCATCCGTTTTTACACATTTTCGCCTATTTTTACACATTTTCATTCATTTTTGCACTTTTTCGCCCGTTTTTACACATTTTTGTACATTTTTACACGTTTTGTTCTTTTTTGCACATTTTCGTCTATTTGTACATGTTTTCGTTCATTTTGCACGTTTTCATCCGTTTTAACACGTTTTCGTTCATTTTTGCATGTTATCGTCCGTTTTTGCACGTTTTTCACTCATTTTTACAAGTTGTTCGTCCGTTTTTACACATTTTCGTCTATTTTTATTCGTTTTCATCCGTTTTTACACGTTTTCGTTTATTTTTGCACATTTTTGTTCATTTTTGCACGTTTTCGTTCATTTTTATAAGACCTATAAAAATGGACGAAACCTTGTGAAAACGGACGAAAACGTGTAAAAACGGACAAAAACGTGCAAAAAAATACAAAAACGTGTGAAAACAGACAAAAACGTGCAAAGACAGACGAAAACGTGTAAAAACAGTGGAAAGCGTGCAAAAATGGACGAAAACATGAAAAAACGAACGAAAACGTGCAAAAATGAACTAAAACGTGAAAAAACAAACGAAAACCTGCAAAAACAAACGAAAATGTGTAAAAACAGATGAAAACATGAAAAAACGGATGAAATCGTGAAAAATTGAATGAAAATGTGTAAATACGGACGAAAACGTAAGAAAACGAAATTTTAAGTTATTTTCTAACGGTCCTTAGTATAAATGACTAACGATGCAAGTGTATGTGAAGAACACAAGGGTATTTTAGTCCGTTAACTAGAAAGTTACCATTATTGTTCACAAATTGAAATTTTAATGATTATATTGGTAATAAAAAAAGTTGGTTACCTAAATTTGTAAAATGGTAAAAGTACGTTGCTAATAAATAGAATTAACCTTTAAAACGAGCGGGGTTAGCCCACGCGTTGCTGCGGGTTCAGTTTGAAACCCTTTGGTACGAAACAAATGATTTAGGAAAATATTATCGTGTGACCATCGACACATGTTTCTTAAATTCATAGCAACTCCTTTGTAAAGACATACAACTTTTTACGCAATCAATTAGAATTATGTTAATGTTTTGTGTCGGCTTCATAGTGAAAATGAAAAATTAGGCTGCCATGTCCATTGTTAAGTATCCCAAACACCCTTTCAACTTGGAATGTAATATGTAGTATATAACAGCGAAAATTAGATACTTCTACAGTAAAGAATAAACAATAAAATGATAAAGGGATTGAGTCGTAGAATAGCAACGTACTTTTTCAAGTGTCCAATTCTGGTACGTGTACTTTTTTAAGCGTAGAATAGCAATGTACTTTCATAAGTGTCCGTTCTAGTACGTCTTTTTTAAGTCGTAGAATAGCAATGTAATTTCATAAGTGTTCAAATTTAGTACGTGGGATGACGTACCAAATTGGAACACTTATGGAAGTAGGACGTACCAAATTGGAACACTTATGAAAAGTACATTGCTATTCTACAACTTAAAAAAAGTACACGTACTAGAACGGGACACTTATGGAAAGTACATTGCTATTCTACAGCTTAAAAAAAGTACACGTACCAGAATGGGACACTTGAAAAAGTACGTTGCTATTTTACGACTCAATCCCAATGATAAAACAAAGATTATATCATATTATTAGTCAAATGTTATTGTAGATATGAGAAGATCCATTTTTCATGATCACATTGATTAAAAATTGTATCTTGAATACAACAAAGTTTCATCCGAAAGGCCAAAAGCTATGGCAAATATATTTAAGAAAAATCGAAAAAAACATACACAATATATAGAGTTTTAACATTCTTCATAATCATGTAGGCAAAATGAAAGTTTCTAGCTACTTTATTAACATGCAAGGCCGACCTTTTTCCTTATATGCTTCGAAAACTACTTCACATGAGTTGCAACAATCCTCCGCCGCCTGCAAAAAAAATGGATATGATTGCTAAACAATATAGAAAGAAACCGATACCATATAATAGAAATAGGTTCTGTTCAAAACACATTATCTAGAGTATCGATAACTTACCTGCTTCTCAAAAGTCTCTATTGGAAGATTATGGTGTACTACTAAGCTGATCATCGCAACTTCTGTTTAGAATTCTCATTGGCCGCCTGCAGCACCATTATCTTTCAACCGCTTGATCATCACTGATGTATAAGTTGTGTTCATTCAGAAGGTGTAGTTATGCTATCAGGAGACCTTGGGAGAGAAGGACCACTATTCGACGTTCGTGCGGTATAGCCTCATTAATAGGTATCTAAAAAAGCGCGTGTTCCTTTTAATACAACCATTTTGTCTAATGCACTTAAATCACTCTTACTCTACCCAATACCAATTCTACTTATACGCCGTCTCTACTCTAAAACGCAATCCCGTCTCTACTCTAAAACGCAATCCCAAACGCCTCTAAGTATGAAGGATTAAAAAAAGCTTTTTACTCTGCAAAATCATCTTTTATCTAAAATGGCACAAAATCCTTCTACTATTGGTATTTTGTTTCTTATAAACTGGACTACCATTCTTTCTAATAAATGTACCTAACGCTACATTCCGATTATTACACGTGTTTACTCAAAGGCCCAACCCCAAACACCCTCCAACGACAATCAAAAGTCAAAACGAACAAAAACACAAAATAAAGGAAACTACCTTAGACGGATTAACAATCGATTTCTCGCCATTTTCCACACCCGGGTTGTCTTTCCAGCTTGTATATCCCAATCTTCCTGTTAGGAAATTTGCTTGATACTTGCCAGTCGCCCCTTCGTTTTGTGTGCAGACCAAAACAATAAACACACACCATCAACCTCATTAAGTGAAATAAGAAAGAGAGTAGTTTAAGAATTAAATCTATATGACAGTATAGCCTAAATAGTTAGTATGCAAGTTGATTTGGTTGCAGCCATGGCAAAAAATCAGATGTTTCAATGAGGAAAAAATCATAACCAAAGGGGTGTTTATTTAAGCTTACTTACTGGAAATGTAAGCCTATTTTTTCTAACTTATTTCGAAACTTGCGGGCTTGTAAGAAATCATAAGCTAATACGTACCATAAAGTAACTATACGATAATAAGCTTATGACCTGATTTCGGACGTATTCTCGATGTATCAAAGAGCTGAAAGACCTTATAAACACAAACTAACCTGCATCCGGTTTCACTGTTTCCTCGGTAGTTGTCCCTCCTCAAATAAAAGCTTTTGACCCAGGCGCGAAATCCCCATGAAACGATGCAAGAAACTCGGTACAAACCTTTAACTTGAAATTATAGAAATCAACCTAACATTTTTGCAGATATACCAAACAGTGGTTTTGTTTTCTAAGCCACACCACATGAAGCACGCGGAATCCCCATGAAACGATGCAAGAAACTCGGTACAAACCTTTAACTTGAAATTATAGAAATCAACCTAACGTTTTTGCAGATATACCAAACAGTGGTTTTGTTTTCTAAGCCACGCCACATGAAGCAACAGTTTCACTATTCAGATGAAACACAAAGTCTTAACAGTATTTTCATGCTGCCTTTTCTATATCAAGTCTCAAAAATCATCAACCCCACAACCCAAATAAAAGTAAACCATACCCGGCTAAAGTTGCTAACGAATAAACCAAAACATCGATGAAGCACATGCTAGTAAGCTGGAATCTTAACTACAATTACAAATCAGGGAAAAAAATGCCAAAGAAAACCTTCGTTCCATGAACCTGCCACAATTGCGAGTGCGGAACCTTATAGGCGGGTATCGGATCCGTCATGGCTGCAAACACGAAGCCGTGCTGCGCCGCCAAGCTACGGATCAGTTTCACCTCCCACGGTTCAGTAGATTATTATAGCTGAAATATCATATACGCACAAAAGCAATATCATCATCATCGCCATATACCTGTCATGACTGCAACCTCACAAAAGCTTCACTTCATGAACCTGGTACAACAAATGCTTCGACGTGTGGAACTCTTAAGGTCAGAATTGCGAGTGCGGAACCGTATAGACGGGTATCTGATCCGTCATGGCTGCAAACACGAAGCCGTGCTGCCCCGCCAAGCTACGGATCAGTTTCACCCATCACGGTTCAGCAGCCTATTATAGCTTAAAAATCATATACGAACAAAAGCAATAGCATCATCATCACCATATACCTGCCATGGCTGCAACCTCACCAAAAGCTTCGGTTAATGAACCTATCCGATCCGTCATGGCTGCAAACACGAAGCCGTGCTGCCCCGCCAAAATACGGATCAGTTTCACCCACCACGCTTCAGCAGCTTATTATAGCTGCAAAATCATATACGCACAAAAGCAATAGCATCATCATCGGCGTATGCATGCCATGGCTGCAAGCTCCGCAAGTTTGCCCTGCCATCTACAAGTTTCGAAATAATGCTTCTGTTAAGTGTGCCTGCCATAAGATACATAACAGAACAACTACAAACATACATCGACATATTAACCTCACCCAACTTTAGTTCCTACTTTCTACAAATCTTCATTTCACTTGAATAAAACACAGAAATGAAAGTTATATATCTTACTTATAACAAACACAGAAATGAAACTATCATTTTCAAAATCCAATCCAAACATCACAAAAAAAACTTCAACAGATACTATAGCAAAATAGAGCGTAAAACGGAAACACAGCCAAACACTCCCTAAACCAAAATGGTCACACAAAAACTGATAGAAATAAAACCCGATAAAGAGGCATTAAATTACAACAAAATAAGCTAAGAGAAATTTAACACCTTAAAATTTAGCATATGAAACAGAATAAGACATCCATAAAATCAATAAGAAAGACAAATAATCATCATCATCCATGAATATTCTAGTTTAATTCAAAGACGCAACAAATCAAAACAAAACTCATAAAAAAGCATTAAACTGAATCTTGTTTTTACCATAATTAAAATCCACTGTAACAGAATAAACTCGCAATATAAGAAGGAAAAAACATACAACATACCTTTTATATCATCAATAAACAACAAAGCTTCAATACACATGAAATATCTAGAACAACCATACTTTCGGACACCATCTTAAATAATTAGTAGTAAAGAAACACTTGAACACCCTTTGCTGCAAAGATGATCAGCAAGCCAACCTACAAACAAAATCAAGAAAAATCCCCCATTTAACAAAAGCCTAACTTCAAATAAAGATTAAAATAAGATAAGTAGCTAAATTAAATCGTAAATTAAGCAAAAAAAAAAAAAAAAAAAAAAAAAAAAAAAAAAAATGATAGTCAACCATGAAGAATTAAAAAAATAAATTAAAAAAAACCCTAATTTAAAATAAAGATTAAATTAAGACCAATAGCACCTTATGCTGATCTCTTGTTTTACAAAGAGCAAAGGATAATAAAAAAGATGCATGGTGTACACATGTTTAGATGATTCGAGACGGAGAAGACGATTTTGATTATTTTGATAATAGAGAGAGACGGTGCGAGAAGATTCACGAAATGGGGAGAGGAGATAGGAACCGACACACTCTTCATGCGCTTGTACTGTTCATGCATTTGTACTGTTCATGCGCTCATGTACTAATTACTTAACTGACGATTAATGTTTTGCCAAGTGGACAATTTGTCTCTAATGACAGCCACCGAACCAATAGGGAAAAGAATTAAGGAGGCAAATGACTTCTTTTGTTTAACCCACCAAATGAGTTTTAGTATATAGTATAATAATGTGTATACTTAATGGGAATGTCTAACCAATGCCCTAAGGGCATTGGTTAAGATTTGTCTTCTTGTGGTTTTTTATTACGTAAATAGTCTTTGTAGTTGAAATAATAAAATGCATATTGGGAGGGGGACCTACATAATAGTATTAAAACTACAAAAAGACAAATCTTAACCAATGCCCTTAGGGCATTGGTTAGATATTCTCATACTTAATTCGTGAAATTCCATGAGGCATAATTATTAAGTTTGAGTAGGGTAGTGAAAATTCCACTTAAAAACGTTAAAGATACATTGCTCTACCTTTAATAATTTAGGGTACTAAAAATCCACTTAATCAAATTTAAGGTACTAAAATATCTCTCGGCCTATTAGGGGTAAAAAAAAAGAGGGGCATAAATTGATTGTAAAATTGAGTGTCGGAATATCACTTCTAGAAGAGAACTAGTTATAATACCCGTGCACGCACGGGGTTTTGACAAAAAAAAATATTCTGTATTAATACTGAATATTGTGTCTTTAAAAATAATTGCATATAGTTATAAAGTTATAAGTTTCGTGCACGTACGAAGTTTACACATAAGTCAAATTTATTTTAACATTTTAGTTCAATGTATACACATATAAGAATTTGCCCATGAAAATTGTGATATAAGTACAACTAATACTTATGCACGAGTTTTTCATTATGCATTAATATCAATTAAAATTTGGTAAAATATTTGTAAAAATTTCTGTTAGGTAACTCAAGATTTAATTTTATTTAGCTGACAAAGATGTTGATGTTGTTATTTAAATTTCACAACTGATATTATGTTGTATACATGATGCAAGTTTAATAACACATAATAAGCGTTGATAAAGTTAAAGTATACTCCTTAAAGTTTTTTAAAAAAGTTTTTCTAGATATCCTTATATAAATAAATACGAATTATATGAGTCATTGTTATAAGTACAATCACGTATATTTATTTTTATATTAAAGAACCCGTGCTTACAATTTGATAATTATATTCCCGTTTTCAGTAATTTAGCCGTATTTAAAATGTAAACTCGTGTCTACATAAGTTAAACTTTTAAAAGTGAAATAAATGAGTCCTTACTGAACGTATATAGTAAAAATAATTGATACTTATAATCTTATGCAAATTTATATTTTGTTATTTTAAAACAACATATACATTGTATTTTTTAAGATATAAAATATAAAAGGTATAAAGTATAAGGGGGTATTTGTTTATAATCAACAGTTATTAAAAAACATGGAGACTTATAATATTACATTTAACTCTATATAATTTTTAAAAATTCAAGAGTAAACTGCAAAAATCATCCCTGTGGTTTGTGTATTTTCGCAAGAATCATCCCTATCTCAAACCTTCAGCATTAACCATCCCCAAGTCCACAAACGTTTAGCAATAATCGTCCCTGAGCACTAACGTCGTTAGTTTTACCAGTTAAGTGTTAAATAATATTTTCCCGTTAGTCCCTCCGTTAACATTTTTGTACGTTAGTCCTCATTTTACGTTTTCGTAACTTTTTTACGTTTTTGTCCGTTTTTACTCGTTTTCGTCCGCTTTTTATCCGTTTTTGTCAGTTTTTATCCGTTTTTTGTATGTTCGTCGTCATTTTACGTTTTCGTCCGTTTTTTTTTTTTTTTTTTTTTTACGTTTTTAGTTGTTTTTTTACGTTTTCGTCCGCATTTTTACGTTTTCGTCCGTTTTTTCTTTTTCGCCCGTTTTTTTACGTTTTTGCCCGTTTTAAATCGTTTCGTCCATTTTATATGTTCATCTGCTTTTTATCCGTTTTTTTTATGTTTTCGTCCGTATTTTGAGTTTTTTTCCGTTTTATACGATTTCGTCCGTTTTTTTTAATGTTTTTGTCCATTTTTTACGGTCTCATCCATTTTTTTACGTTTTCGTCCTTCATTTTTACGTTTTCGTCGGTGAAAACATACAAAAAACGGATAAAAAACGGACAAAACGGATAAAAAGCGGACGAAAACGAGTAAAAACGGACAAAAACGTAAAAAAGTGACGAAAACGTAAAATGAGGACTAACGGTACAAAAAATATTAACGGAGGGACTAACGGGAAAATATTATTTAACACTTAACTGGTAAAACTAACGACGTTAGTGCTCAGGGATGATTATTGCTAAACGTTTGTGGACTTGGGGATGGTTAATGCTGAAGGTTTGAGATAGGGATGATTCTTGCGAAAATACACAAACCACATGGATGATTTTTGCAGTTTACTCAAAATTCAACTACTAAAGTTTTATTAATTACCTCATCTTTTTTTAAGTTTTTATTTTCACAAATTTGACACCTATATTTTTATGTGTTTTTTCTATCTACCAAAATTTTTCACCAAATTTATTAAAGTTTGACAAAAATCAATTTAATTTTGACTTTTATTAACCAATCACATCACACAATTTTACTTACGTGGCGAAATCGAGCTCTCCTATTGGTCCAATTTTTTTTTCAATGAGAAGGGTTTTGCAAAAACACTTTGAAATGATGTAATTCTTTTATTATATAAAAGATGAGGAACAATTTTTTATAGCAATGCAATAGTATGGTTTCTGTTATTGATTTGTGCTTTGATTCATTGTTGTGTTTCTTGTAGTTCATTTAATTTCAATAACAACAAAGTAGATAATTTGAATATGCTTAAAACGTTACATGTATAATAACAAAGTTGTGTTTCTTAGCACTGAGTGATTGTGAGTTTGGGCATAATTTTTGAAGCAATAAAGAACTTAGTTAACTTCAAGAGATGAATAATAAAATATATTTCCCTTGAAAAAAAAAAACAATCATAACCAGTGGTATAATACATATTTCTGTATCTAGTATATGTTGTTAATTGCTAAAATAGAATAAGGTTGCAAAATTTTGAATACAAATCAAGTATGTAACAAATGGCTATGTTCATTGAAGTGCTATTCCTATCTATAACATCTCTAATACATATGCTGTTAGATATAAGTAATTAACACACTAAAATTTGTGTTTGAACTTGTTCAAACCGCATATTTGAAGTAGATAAACACCTCCATGAAGTTATATTCATACGTAGTTCTTCCTCAAGTTCTTTGCTCGTCTGTCGTTCAATATGAGATATAGTGTATTGCATAAAGTCGGCTCTCAGGGGCAGCCTAATCGGCCCATCCCTCTGCAAACCATATTCTTCCTCAGCCATCTCCAGTAGTTCTTGAAAAAGGTCATTCTTTAGATAACCTATTGGTATCACAAATCGTACTCCGTCAGAAGTGTACACCACAAAGCAACCCTTATCAACAATTGTTGTTTCATTAAAGTTAATGGCCCTTGAGAGGGAAATTCTTTTACGCCTTTGTGCCACTAGATTTTGCCACTTTGTTGCCATTGCAACTAGTTTCTTGAAGCTGACCATTTTGTTATAGTAGTATGGATTTGTAAGAAGATAGATAAACTTGTACGATGCTTATTGTTTGGTTTATGTTTGATGAAAAGAAGTGAACTATAATGGTCATATATATAATGGCAAAAAGGAAGATAGGACACTGGTAATAAATGAGTTTTTGGAATATAGGAACAAAGAAGAGGCAAAACCATGTGACATTAGATGCATCAACTTTGTGAAATCAAGACATAGTGGGTGTGTTTTCGGTCTATGAATGAAAGGAATACCTTCTAATAATATGTTGACACATGGGTCCGAGAACAAATGGCTTGTTTCTTTGGCCAGTATAGCTCCATATGAACCACAACTTACTAGAATTATACATCTAAAAGGGCATGTTACATGCATGTAGAAAAGTACCTAATCTAGATGGGCGTGTTTGGGTAGAAATGTCTTACGTAGTATTTTTTAAGCAGTGGGTAAGACTATCAGTCATTTACTTATTTTCAGGAATTAGTAAGTCTTACACCACTAAAAAAATCTCATTAGCAACGACCTAAAGTCATTACTATGTAGCAAAAGCATTGTTGGTGTTAGCAACTAATAAAGGATGTTGCAAAAAAATTAATTGCAAGGGAAGATCAATTCAGTTAATTTTTAATGCTTTGGTTCATAGTTTAATATGGTAATTAGAGAGAAACGAACGATCATGACACTTTCAGTTGTCAAAATTCAGTCCATTAACGGTTAGCACGCAATGGCATCCAAGGTTTGTCATTTGCTTTGATTATAAAAGGCACAAAAACGTTAGGGTGCTTAATTACTTGATTGGATTTGTAATCCCACTGATGCTTGTGTGTTGAGATTAGAGTTGCATCTCTTTTTGTCTGTAACATATTTCCAGTTTGCCTTGTTTTAACATCGACGACAATGAATTAGAATATAAAATTTTCTGGTAATTAGCTAGAAGTACAAGAATTTCAATAACAATAAATAAAGTACGTCGGACAATTTTAGTCATAACTATATTAGATTCCCACTAAGGCACTAAATTAATGTGCAAGCCTTCCAATAATAAAGACTCATCCAAAGTGATTAAAACCTCTTAACTCTGCTCGTCCACACCTGCCCATCGCTAAGTAAACCCACCGAGAATGCCTAGCTTGTTCCTGTTAAAAAGCACGGTGTTCTTCCACAACGGTATCCTAAACAACTATAACTAAATGTAAACATATGTAATATCCTACATGTTCATATTCAGATGACATGCACCGCATTGTCATCCGTACATAAAGTAATCTCCCATCGTAACTTAAAACTTGGCAACTTATACAACATGCATAGACTTGTTTACCTATGTGTATAGTGGCATTAGAATCTAACCAACAAACTGGTTGAGTTTCTGTACATTAGACATTTTTATCTTCTATTTTTGGTTTATGAAGTATTGTAGTTGTTAAAAATTAATTATACAGTAGTCAGTTGTTGAGGGATTAAGTTTGGCATTAGTGATAAGGCTTTAATTAGTGTGTTAGGTACTTACCTGAGTATGGCAGGCCTAATTATGGTCAAGAGTTGCATATTCTATTTTGACATTTCTATTCAATATGTGAGGGGTCAAAAAAGAGAAGGGACATAGATTCACTGTGAAATAGAGTTTGAGAATATCACTTGATAGCAATGCAATAGTATGATTTTAATTTGGTCTTTGATTCATTGTTGCATTTCTTGTTAAGTTAACTTCAACAGTAATAAAGTTGCTGATAATTTGAGTAGGCTAAGCACAATTAGATGCAACAAGAAGTATAGTCCGTGCCCATTTAATGAATAAAGTGTCACTACAAAATAAATGACTTTTGCTCACTAAAAAAAGTATGAGCAAACGATAAGAAAACAGTAAGTAAATGCTAATTTCTCAACTCCCACTAAAGAAAAAACAGTAAGTAGTAAAGGGATCACTAAAAGTCTTTGCTTACTAAAATTTTAGTGAGCAAAAGCTCAAAAGATTTAGTGTCTAAAAGTTTTTAGTAACTAAAAATGGTACACCACCTTTCTATAAAATCACTAAAATGACACAATTTATAGCAAATTTCAGTCAGCAAAAGTCTAATTTGCAATGTACAGATGCATGCTTCCCGTCAGAAATACAAATTGAATTTTCAATTGTGCAGATTGCATTTCTCAACAAAACAGAACAATTATTGCACTCAAGTTAAGTTCAAATACAAATCTCTAAAATAATCTCAAATGTACAAAATATTGTAACTGGTACCCAAGCCTGGCATTTACAAAAAATATTGGTCTATGTAACCTGCATTTACAACTTGAATACTGGACTCTGTAAATGTAAAATTTGGTCTCAACTGGAACTGGAAATGGAAAATACCATCTATTGTCTTTGTAACCTGCATTTACAAAATAAAAAATTGGTGTATTAGTGCCTTATATAAATCTTATTTACTTATCCAAAACAGCTTATTTACTGCAAAGGCTAAATCGTTTTTCCAATAAACTGACCCAAAACAACTTATCGATACAACTAGTGTACGGATTAGCTAACTGGCCCAAAACAACTTATCGTTTTTTCCAATAAACTGACTCATTGTATACAACTAGTGTACAGATTATCGATACAAAACAGCTTATGTGCACTTGCAAGTGAAATCAAATGATCACCTTCTTCTTTGGTGGAAAACCCCTCATATGTATTTAATTTGATAAATGGTAGTAGTATTAATTTCAGGCAGTGATCTTACCTCATAAACTTCATCAGGAACAAGAAACCCGCGACCCCTGTTGAGCAAAAACAATATTAGCCAAAAGTATGAAGCTGTTGCAGATAAATCATGTGACAAACTGAAATAAAGGACCACTTATTAACAAAATCTTGAAAGTTAATGGAACACTTATGCACTTTATCATGTCACTCATGAACACCAAAGTGAATAACCCCATCCGGCCTACCCGCTATTTAACAAGGTCATGACAGCTGGTACAACATAAAATAATTGAAATTTATATCAAAGAGCCACTTCTAAAAGCGCACATAAGAAGCACACAAAACTTAAAGGGATTAAAGTTTTCTACTCATTGTAAATCTTTTTTACCAATATTTTCCCTAACAACCAGAAATGACATTAGACTATTTCTATGTAACATGATTAGACATAGCTAACCAACTCATGATCCCTCAAAGATCTAATGGATGCAACCAACATATGTATGGGTTATTGATGTGGCCAGGGCTACGCATAGACAATTTATACCTATGTGGGTAATATCGTTTATGGCACATATGATAAAAAACTAAAGGGGTGAGATAATGTCTCGACTCTTCTGAAATAAAACATTATCCCATTATGAAAACCAGAACAATACGTCTATAATTACAGTAATTTATCAAAGCTATTAAGACTCTTAATCCGAAACTAGTTACATAATTCAATACCAAGACTAATCTAATAATGATAACTGATTAATATAAAACTAACTAGAAGACTGCTTAATTTAACTAAAAGACTTTAGTAGTATAAAACTAACTAGAAGACTGCTTAATTTAACGTTTCATTTCCATACAAAGAGTAAATTTAGAAAATAGTTACCGGAGGATAGTAGATGTCTATTTCTTCATGAGCGCAGTTTAGATCACCTGTTAGAATATATGGTTTTGACTTTTCAAGTTCCTGTAGGAACAAGTTCGATACTCAGCATGTTGCACACATAAAATCATATTATATCACCAAGAACATTCCATAAATTTGTGAAGGAGTTACCTTAATGTAGTTACTAAGGCTAGGATTCCATTCTGTTATCCTGTATGACTAGATAAAAGACGCAAAAATTCATGACTTACATGATAACGAATTAAATGTTTCATTTCTGAAAAAGTTTAGATAACTTACCAGCCTTTTCAGACCATCGCAAGAATTAGGAACATATCCACTTATTGCCTCTACATCTTTGTCCTGCAATTTTCCAGAGATTCTATGTCAAAAGGCAAGAATATAGACAGTAGCCAAGTATAGTATGGATTTAGATTGATACTATATATACAAAACTGCAATTTTCCAGAGATACTATGTCAAAAGGCAAGAATATATCCAAGGGTGTCCACCTTACCGTAAGTAAAAAATAGAAAAAATCACGTTATATAGTTTTTGGTTTATGCTAAGGGGCACATACCTGTCAAAAGGCAAGAATATGTATGCATGCTATATGTTAGATTATTAGGGTAGAAAAGAACCTTACTTCTCGAGTCTTAGCCATACAAAAGTATTTGAACATGGTCAATGCAAACTGAGGAAGAAAAATTAATAGACTTGTGCAAGTACCTTAGTCAATGTAATGACATCTGCTTGCTGCACAGATAATGCCACACCTGCAATACAAGGTTAAATCATTTATACCTTTAGTTTACGGAAATTGAGAATAATAAAAAAACACTAACGTACTTCTAAAATAGAATGGAATGTAAGAGTTTCACCATTGCCAAAATAGTCATAACGCTTAAGTTGGAACTCTGGCCGGTTATGTTCATCTGTATGAAAATAGCTAGAGACTTACGTCTGCAAAATTTAGTTGATCATACTACTATAAGCCACAATCAGAGATGCTTATGAAATAGTCAATCACACGTTACACAAGTGACAAGACCAGAGTTACCTCGCATTCCCATATGAAGTAAGTTCCAGTCCTAGCCTCCGTTTCTCGAACGACATACTCTTGGGATCTTAATAGGGATAATCAAAACTAATCAGTCAATATACGTATAAGAATCTTCATCTATAAATAAGCATAGTATACAAGTATAACCTAACTTACAGGTATAACCTAACTTACTACAACAGTAATTCAAGATATTCAAACTAAAGGAAGACATTTTAAACAGAATTCAACCCACTACGAATAACTAGATAAACAAGAAAATAAGAAATATCACTCGCACCACAAACTATATCAATATTATCCGACTAGAATACTAGATGCCTATTATAACTTATGTTGATTAAAGCTAGTGTTTTCTCCCTCAAATCCGTGAACCACTTATTCATCAGCCGTGACATATGTAGGGGTGTTTGGATTAGCTTATTTCCCCATATTATGGGAATTTGAAAAAGACAATAAGCTCATTTTTAGAGCTTATCAGCTTAAGCTTATGGACTTACAGAAGCTGAAATAGATAAGCTCATAAGCTCTAAAAAGTGAGGTTATTGTATTCATACGCACTTATATTGAGTATCGTAAAATAGTACTTGTGGATGACCACATATATTCCACTTCACAACTTCAACAAAACAAGTACATCACACAGAAAAATTCTCGCAAAACAAATGGATTTATAACATAGCGGCAATTTGCCTCTTAATCTTACATTTATCACTGTAATCCATCAATTAATCAATTTCACGATAATTAACATCAGTAAAACATAATTAACATCTAAAATTGATATAATCAATTATGTATGAAATTGACCTATACTCGCTATTAACAATCAAATTAAACAATCAGTAATAAATCAACAAAATTAGGTTAAGAACTTAAAATTAATAATGAAATAACAGCGATCATATAAACTCTACAATTAGGTTAGAGCTACGAAATCGAATTCAAACCCTACGATCGCCGATAAGTTAAAAATAATGGAATCGGTATCAACCTAATTTATAAAATCGCCGATAGAAGATGGCCGGTGAAAGATCGCCGTCGTCGGTGGAAGATCGCCGGAGAGAGATCTCCGTCGTCGGTGGAAGATCGCGGATAGAAGATCGCCATTGAAAGATCGTCGTCGTCGGCGGAAGATCGCCGGTGAAAGATCGTCGGTGAAAGATCGCCGTCGCCGGTGGAAGTCATCGTCGTCGGTGGAGGGATGAGTGTGAGAGATTTGGAATCGGGGTGGAAATATGATTTGGGAGGGATGGAGATCAGTGTATTTTTTACGGAGCATATCTATACATATATATGAGGCTACACATGCCACGTGTATAATGCTTACGAGGCATTTTAATGTTGACATGGCGCCTATATGATGAGGTGGAAATGCCACCATGGCACTAAATCAGGATACATTATAAAAAAAATAAATTGGTGGCGGCCAAGATTCGAACATGGGTCTCAAGAATCACAGTCACACGCCTCAACCACTGAGGCAATCCACATGTTTGTTAATAATCTTCTACTTCCAAAGTAATAATTCTTCATAACTTCCAAAGTAACACGCCACAACTACTGAGATCCCTAAGTTTCAATGACAGTCAACACTTCTTCAATAACTTCCCCATTTCATTCGCCAATAACTTCCCCATATCAAAAACGCAATAATCATCAAATCAAAATGACTGAGGATAATCCGGGGTTTGATTATAATCATCAAATCATGACAAAAATCACGGAGTATTTGAATTTCACAATCATAATCATCAAATCATCAATCTGCCTTTCAAAACCCTACAATATTTTCATCAAGGTATGTCAATCTGGCATAATTTGTTAATTTTTGATATATATCTGGCATTTTTTTTATATATATCTGAATCTTGTCATTCTGTAATACAATTTATAGTTCATATCAGTACTATAAATTGTTTTTTTTTAATTTCACTTTATTCCTTCTTCTTCATTCGTCATGGTATGTCAATCTGGCATTTTTTTGTTAATTTTTGATTCAAAATTAGGGTTCTCTTTCATATGTTTAGGGATCTAACTGATATGATATTGATACAAATAAATCTCTATCTAAACAGGAAACTTTTTTAGCATTGGGATTTGATTATTAGCTTAAGCGGAACGAATGTGAATGATTGGTATAATTTATTAAGAAAATAGTTTAATTTGATTAAACCGTAATTTTGGGGGGTGTTTGTTTAAGCTTATATGTGGGCTTATGAGCTTATATCATTTTGGCTTATATTTTCATGAGCCCCAATTTTTCCGGCTTATTTTGAGACTTATGGGCTTATATAAGTTTATTACATCACAATAAACTTATATTACAAGTCTCAAAATAAGCCAGAAAATTGAGGCTTATGAAATATAAGCCGAAATGAAATAAGCTCATAAGCCCACATATAAGCTTAAACAAACACCCTGTCTAAAAAGTTGTGATTTTTAGCATTGTAATATGATTATTACCTGGATCGAAACGTATTTATTGTTAGGATAACAGTTTAATTTGATTTTTATCATTGTAATGTGATTATTAGTTGAATCGAAATTGTTATTATTGTATGCGATTGACGGTTATGAAGTGGATTGGTATAATTCATAAGAAAATTAGTTTATGCTGTTAAAGAATGGTTTTTATTATTGTGATGTGATTGTTATTAGCTGGATTTGTGTATATTGTTAAACCCCTAATGATACTGGTGTTAAGGTATTATTAAACGTGATTGATACGTATGAAGTGGGTTGGTATGATTTGCTAAAATAATTAGTTTTTATTATAAAGAAAATTTAGTTTTCAGTACTGAATGTGATTAATGTTTGCGGGATTGGTGTATATTGTTAAAAGCCCTGTTTTTTATGTATAAAAAAGGCTGCGATTATGATTGTTAGCTGAATCGAAACGCAATTGACAAGATTGATGCTTATGAAGTGGGTTGGTATACCTTGTTAGAAAAATTGCTTATGTTATTGAATAATAGTTTTTTTATAAAAAGATTTGGTTTTTAGTATTGTGATATGATTGTTATTAGCTTGTTTGGTGTATATTAAAAGGTGTGATTTTTAGCTGTTATAGTGTTATTGTTTACTAATTAGGTTAATTTGATATGTCAATCTATCATGTTTTTCAACCTTAATTTGGAAAAAGAATTTGTGACTTTTAGCCTTGTAATATGATTATTAGCGAAACTTGAATGATTACGATGTCATGATTTGTGATACTGGTTATGAAGCGGATTGACAGAATTTGTTAGGATAATAGTTTACAGGGTGTTTTGGAAGCTAATTTTGTTGGGCTTATTTAAATATGGAAAAGCTTGTAAGCTTGTGACTTATTTGAGCTCATAAGCCGATATAGGGTTTATGCTCTTTACAAAGTTAATATAAAATTATGATTTTGGGTGATTGTATCGTTTTGTTTTGAAATAAAGCTGAAACTTTAGTCATGCGATTATCAGCTGAATCAAAACCATTATGATGTTATAATTGAATGTGGTTGAAATGAAGTGGATTCATATCGTTAGGATAGTAGTTTAAACTGATGTGCTTGTATGATTCTTGATTAGGTTATTGTGAGAATGAGACCGATGAGTAGAAATGAAGAAGGGGAAAACATGATAGTTGAGAAGACTTCTGGTGATACGTGCTACGGAGGATCAACTTGTTACACCATGGCCTGTTTCTATCGCTAGGTATGCTCTTATTTTCCTTCGTTTTAGCTTCTTCATTACTTGTTGTTATGAATGAAGCTTTTTGATGTATATAGGAAGTTGAAAGATGTTTATCTGTAATTATTGACTGTTTAATCAGTTTAGGTTATGCTGATTAAATTAATTACTACATCATCATGTTCATCTAGAATTTTGGTCCAATAACTTTTTAGTTTATTAATTAGTTAGATATTATTTATTATTATGTTATTGCTTATTACTTCAATTTAAGCTTCGAGGATGTTGTTTGTTTGTTTTGTAAACAAAGCTTTTCAAGTGTGTAATATGCATCTAGCTATGAGTAGTCTGAATCGGATTATCTTTTATTGATGTTGAATTTTGCTTTGAAGAATGATGATTTATGATCCATATTTATGTCTATATAATTTAGTTAGGTTTCGGATGATTAGATCAGTTAGTTAGGTGATCATGTCGAATTTTGTTGTAACTGTGGAAGATTATTGTTGTTTATAGTGGATACACTTTGCTGAGGGATCCACACCATAACAAGGGACTTGCGTTTACTGAGAGGGAAAGAGATGCGCATTACTTGCGCGGTCTGTTGCCTCCATCTATTTCGAATCAGGAGCTTCAGGTTTGCGTTTGTTACAAAATCCTTGTATGGATGCTGATAATTTATTTGGATCGAACATGTTACATAAGATGTATTTTGTGTTATGACTCATCAGGAGAAGAAGTTGATGCAAAATATCCGTAGTTATGATGTTCCTTTGCACAAGTATGTTGCTATGATGGAACTCGAGGTATTACTTGAAACTTGTATTTTTGTTTCGTTTCGGTAATCAACATATTTCACAAGTTGTATCCTGTTTGCTGTATGGTCTTAAATGTTCGTTCTATTATGGTTTATAGGAGCGAAACGAGAGACTGTTCTA
Organism: Chrysanthemum makinoi; assembly: GCA_910596185.1. Lineage (NCBI taxonomy): Eukaryota > Viridiplantae > Streptophyta > Magnoliopsida > Asterales > Asteraceae > Chrysanthemum > Chrysanthemum makinoi. The sequence goes on from OU343222.1 coordinate 146,647,239, forward strand.
CAAGCTTCTGATTGATAATGTGGAAGAACTTCTCCCTGTTGTATACACTCCTGCAGTTGGTGAAGCTTGCCAGAAATACGAGAGTATTTTCAAGTGTCCTCAGGGTCTCTACATTAGTTTGAAAGAGAAGTATGGCTGTTAGACGAAACTGTGTTCAGTTTATATTGACTATTTCAAATTAGTAATTAATTGACACTTGAGTTACTTGAATCTTCAGGGGCAAGGTTTTTGAGGTGCTAAAGAACTGGCCTGAGAGGAGTATTCAAGTTATCGTGGTGACAGATGGTGAGCGTATCTTGGGACTGGGAGATCTTGGGTGTCAGGTACCATAAGCTAACCGTATATCCTTATTGATTTTGTTTCATGAATATCGAAATTGTATAACTGAACTCTATAAATTTGTACAGGGTATGGGAATCCCAGTTGGGAAACTGGCTTTATATACGCACGGGAGGATTAGTCCTTCTGCGGTAAGCTCCATTAAACGTTTTAATTCATAGATTTTAGATACCTAGAGGTTGCATGAGTACTTACTTTTGTATTCAGTTTATTACGTAGATATCAACTCACTGGTTTAAAATAGCCTTATAACTTTACCTATCAAAATAATTGCAAAACCCATTTAATTGTAGATTTACTAATTGCTTTAACTTGTTTATGCAGTGCTTGCCTGTAACCATTGACGTGGGGACCAACAACCAGAAGCTTCTCGATGATGAGTTCTACATCGGACTTAAACAAAAGAGGGCTACTGGAAAGGTACATATTCTATATGTTTATTGTTTCATACTTTAATTATGTCTTTTCTTTGATATAGTATAGAGGGCAAGCTTTTATATCTTATGTTTTTGCAGGAATATTAAGAGTTACTTGAAGAGTTCATGTCTGCAGTCAAGCATAACTATGGTGAAAAAGTCCTTGTGCAGGTAAATAATCCATGTGTCTTTCGTTTGTTACATCCGACTGTAAGAGCTCATAAGTACATATATTCGTGCACACTGTGTTGACATTTTATACTATGTTTCACCAACTAGAATCAAGCATAACCATTTAACCCACTCATAATTTATATTTTATTTTTTTAATGAGATATGGTTTAATTTTGTCACATATACTTATAATTACTGAGTAGACACTTATCAATATTTAAGTGACTGTTATTTATGTAATCTTACATGCAGTTGAACAAGAAGATCGTTGACAGGTAGCAACAAGATTAGAAATCCCAAAAGACAAAGTGATATCAAATATGGGAAAGTATGAAAATTATGAACGCCACTTTCAATACATTCGTATCAACGTAAGCGTTAGAATCATCCAGATTTAGTAATACCCTGAAGGTGTGACCCCTGAAAATGATCCTTGAGACACCCTCAACGTCCCACTTTCTTACACAAACAACCATGTGTGGCTATTTCGTAAGTGAATAGCAAAAAAAGCTTAAAGGTTGCGATAGTGAAGGAAAATACACAAATTGCACGACGATGTGGTTTACAAAGTTCTTTGTAGGCTTTGAATGTACAACATCCATCATATTCTGTTTTCATCATTTAATATTCATGTTTTACTTACGATTGCTTACATGGTCTATTCTATAAATGCTTTTTATATCACATATCATACAAGATGAATTATACTTTTATAACACAAATGCTTAACAATGTTCATATTTTAACAAAATTATTTCATGAAGCTAGCCCGCCCATCCGGGCGGGCTATGAAGCTAGTATGTTTATATTTGTTTTATTTTTATTTTTTTAATTATTTTGATTTGGTGACTTTTAAAGGTTTTAGTGAGCAAAGGTTTTAGTAAGCAAATGTCACAAATCTTGTAGTGTTAGTGTTTGGTTTAAGTTTGATGAAAGAAGTGAACTATAATGGTCGTATATATAATGGCAAGAAGGAAGATGAGAATATTGGTCATAAATGAGTTTTTGGAGTGTAGGAAGAAACAAGAGGCAAAACCATGTGATATTAGATGCATTAACTTTAGGAAATCAAGACATAGTGGGTGTGTTTTCTAGTCTATGAAAGTATGAATGAAAGGAAGAGCTTCTAATTTGTTGACACATGGGTCCGAGAACAAATGGCTCGTTTCCTTGGCCAGCATTGCGCGCTACATATGAACCACAATTTACTAAATTTATACATCTAAAAGGATATGTTTAATGTAGAAAAGTTCCTAATCGAGATGGGTGTGGTTGGGTAGAAATGTCTTTTTTTTAAGCAGCAGGTATTGGACACAACGTATCAGTCATTTACTTATTTGCAAGAATTATTAAGTCTTACATCACTAAAAAAATCTCATCAGCAAAGACCTAAAGTCATTAGTATGTGTTGGCGGCTAGTTCCCAGAACAGGGTTAAGACAATCAGTAGCAACTGCAATACCACTAGGTGGTTACCGGATATCACTTGGAATCGTGTGATCACTTTCCAAAGTAAACTATTCGACCCTAATGCCTGGGTATCACGAATATTTACTTGGGATAAGACCAAATGTTAGTTTTTGATTTGTCGTTTTCGTACACAAGATATTTTCCGAAGAAATACAAAGGAATGTATTTCCCTGGTCGTTTTCCCAACGAGGGATGAATGGAGTTTCCAACTCACGTCGCGATTATCGGGATTTGAATGGGAAAAGGGGATAATATGAAGTTTTCTAAACTACAGGGAAAGGGAAGCATAAAAGGGAAATTACACTATGGGGAATCCTAAATACGCGAATTATACTAAAACGATACGCTAATTAAATGCAACTACGTCTAATCTAAATCCTAAATATGATCTAAAATTACTTTTAAACTAAAATGATAATTGAAAACTATTTAAGAATTAAAACTAATTTTTAGGATTTTTCTGGAATTTGGTTGAATAAAAAAAAAAAAAAAACTAATTTTAAACATTTAAAATAGACTTAAAATACTAAAAATTAGGAAAATAAGCTAGAAAATTACAAAACTATTTTTAAAAAATCTTAAATGACTAAAAAGAATTTTAGAAACTGGAATCACATTTATTTGACTTTTTCTCTATTTATTATGAATTTAATACTATTTAAAACTAATTAAAATGCTAGAAAATACTAATTAAGCTAAGAAAATTCAGGAAAAATACTTTTTATGACTATTTGAATATTCTAAACCTAATAAAATTGAAATTGCATTTTTCAGAACATTTTATGAATTATTTGGATTAAATGCTAATTAAAAATGCTTAAAAATGAACTTAAATGCAGAAAAATAGCAAAAGAGCATGGAAAAATATGAAAAGCTCCAGATAAGTCTAAAATAATACTGAGAATCAGAGAAAAATAACAGAAACAATCATGGAGTGCAAGAAATATGAAATGGGCACATAACTAATGAAATAAGCACTTGAAATAAAGCTAAAAGATACCAATAAGCTACTATAAGCTACCACTAACCTAAACTATCTAAAACTGAGCTACTGCAACTGGAATGGATCAAAAAAGCTCAAGCTAAAAGCATTTTGGCCACTTATTCAATTTCTAGTCCATTATGCCAAACGACCCTTAATCACCTACTTTAAGCACTAAAATAAGCTATCAAGAAAAATCACAAAAATAAGCAAAAATGACCAGGCAGTAGACAACCAACCAATCAGCTTAAGTCCAAATTTTCAGCTCAAATGGACTTAAATTGAAGGAATTAAAAATCAAAACTATAAGCTATTTGAGAACTATTGGATCTGATGAATAGAGCAGTTCAGGGATGTGAAATGGGATTTGCAGACAAAATTCAAGCTGGTAATTAAGCACTAAAGACCTATTCTAATCAAGTCATGTAATCTCTACACTAGAATCAACAAGAGGAATTAAAAATTAAGCAAAATTATTAAATTCCTAAGCAGGTGTAAAGCTGAAAATCTGATTTGGGAACAACAGATTGCTGTAGCAGACTAAAAGCGAAAATAATGGACAACAGGTCTAAATGCAGCTGAAAAATAAAGGAACCTAGCAAGCACTTACTTACTTCTAAGGGAAACTAGGTAATTCCTAAAGCTAGATTCTAATGAATGAGCAAATAAGTAAACCTAAACTAAATCTAAAATAATGAAGACTAGATACTAGTCTGCAGATGCAGCAAACTCAAATGTGACTTGTAAAACTCGAGGAATTGAATGAAACAATGTCAAAACCAGTTTTGAAACTTCCCCAACTCAGATTAGACTACCCAAGTTCACTTTAACTATCCAAACAAGGATAAACCAAACACTCCTTTAATATCCTAAACTACACTTGTTAATAAAAACTTGATGAGAATCTAACTAAAACTGAATTAAAAACTTATGTAAACATGAAACTCATCATTTTAACAAACTAAAACCAGAAATTATCCTGAAATAGATTGACTTTTGATCTTTGACTTTTCCTTGATTTTTTTAACTTTAGATTAAAAACTTAAGTTCAAATCAAATAAAAGCTGAAACAAACTCACATAAGCTGAATTAAGCTTATGTGAGCTTATAATAACAATAACAAAAGCTTGTAAACAGTAACATTTAGATTTAGAATTTGAAATTGCAAGTAATTAAAATGAGAATATAAATTGCATTAAAGAAAGTTGAAATTACACTGATTACAAATTAAGCTACTGAAAACAAATTTAAAGACAAGGAATTAAGAAGGTCAAAATTTCTCTAAAAGCTTAAGAAATTGGACAATGAGCTTGTGACTGAAGATGGGCTTTTATAACTGAGCCAGGAGGTTGGGATGCTTCTGGATGTTCTAATCACGACCCTTGATCATCCTATCTTGTCACCAATCTTAATCTTGGCCGTTTGATCATTTGAGTGAGGTGTTAGGACCAATGAGGTTGCTTCCTTTTTCCAGCTTGGCAATCCTGATATCACACCCTCTGACACGTTGTCGAGGAGGGTTCTGAAGCTATTTAAGTTGGGTAAAACGTGGGGATGAGCAGGGTAAATGGGGTTGAGGTGAAAAAGTAACTGGAATGAGTTATTTGGGCGCGTATCTGGTTCAGGGGAAGGGTTTTTATTATTATAGTTTGACTTGGTATTGTGGGGTTGACCGGGTTTGGGTGGTTAACCAGATATGGATTATTTGGGCTGGTTGGGCTTTGGATATCTTGGACCGGGTATGGGAGATATATTGGATTGGGCTTGGTTAATTTTTTTGTTATTAGGATTTAATCATTAAGGACCTTTGATGTAAAGATTGGATATTTCAAGGATAAATGGTGTAATTTGTAAAGTGTAAGGGTGAAATTGGGAATTTGGTTAAATGAGGGTACAAGGGTGTATATGGTAATTAGGATAATTGAGGGGTGTGTTTGGTTATTTTGGGAAAGTTGAGGGGTAAAAAGTGTAATTGTGGTATAATGACGGGTAACTTGTGAAACTCCCAAACATGATCCATAACTCCTTAAATCAATCTTTTTAAGCACCAAAGTCCATGAAATAGCATCCTGGCATCGGCTTTTGCACTCTCCTTTATCTCGTGCTCGGTTTTCTTCGGTTTTGGCTTTCTTTTGTCTGTTTTGTCATATCCGTACCTGCACATGCATAAACTCAAGAAACCATTAAATATTAGCAATAAACGGCTCTTTCTTGGTTATTTTGGGTCAGGTTTGGTTAAGAAATGGTGTGTGTTTTAGCACATACCAAAATACCCCAGACGAGACCATTGTCGTGTCCCCACGCAATGCAATCAACTCGCGCTTCTAAAACTAAGGATTTCAATCTCTTTCTAATAAACCTATGAAAAGTAGCAAAGATTCCTCAAAAGAGATTAAGAAAGCCTTAATTCTAAAAATGCCCCGTTTACCTTTTAATTCACATATAGATATTACGATTAAGCACATTCCAATTATGAGTGACGGTTGTTGAACTTTCATGTCGATCAATAACTCCAACATTTTTCAAACGACACGTTAGGATCACGGAGTAGGAAACACAACACAGCGTGAAGTGACCATACGGATAGAATACATCGTCCCTGATTTTTCACAAGTCCCCAAACTAAGCGTAAAATCGAAATCATTGTTAAATATGATTCTAGATGCTAACACTACCCATGGAAGTTACTTGTGTAATTACCTTTTGCTCCCATTTTCCTATTTCCTCTAGATTTTTTTTATTTTTGTGAGACATGAATTTCTTCATAATTCTCGTTTCGATAACTTTTATTCCGATAAAGATATAAAGCTAAGTCGCTAATTAGTTATCCACCTTCCCTCAAAAACCATTGCACACAAGAATGAGGTCCACATCAATGTCCTAATTTCACACGATTTAGGGAGAATATCCTTTTATGGCGCTAACGGAGACAACTCATCTACGAGTCCGAGACAGAAGCTTTATTTAGACATCTCCGGATCCGAAGTTTGGCTTAACACTATTTCAAAGACATTTGCATTTTTGCAATTTAGGCCCTTGGTCTTTTAAACTACTAACTCAACGGGATTACCGCTTTATCAGAAGTCTTATTATGACTTTGGATTTTTCCTCTGCTTTTATAGAAGTCTAAGACAACTTTTATAGCTTTGGATTTTTTAATTTTAAAACATTTGGGCTTTATTTCATGTTAATTTTTGTGCCAAACTCCAAACCCTACGGCTTTTATAACAATAGAAACAATAGCAGCAAACTATCAGGAATCGGTTGTCTATTACACCGCAACACGACAAGTACCTCGATGTGTACCCAACTCTCATGGGCAAAGATTTTCTAAAGAAGACAAAGAACTAACTATCGCCATAACTCAACATCTCTAATTATTATTTGCAGATATGGGGTGAAACAATTTTGTGGGAACAAAAAGCCATAAGTACCTTCGATGGGCTCTAAAGAGAACCAACTACTCCACGTTTAGCATCTAAACTCATAAGTAACTCTATCATATTTCGATCTCCGCAAATTTAAAATCCCAAATAATGAGATCCGCGGATGCTTAGCCGATAATTTTTAGGTTATCTATGGTTAAGGGAACAAGCTAGGGCTCAACACGCCCGGTCAAGTCAGAATTCAATTCCTACTCTCACCAAATGAAAGTCAACAAGGTGTCAAAACATATATTAACTTAGCTAATGCTTCGTCTAAATGAAATTAAGTCATGCATATTTAAAATCACTCAGGGAAACTTGCAAAATCTTGGCCTTGTGAGCTAGAATTCGCTTTTTATAGCTTCTTGTCTAAGAGACTAGCAAACTTTTCAATCAAAAAGACTTAACAAAAGCTTAAAATTTTTTAAATTTTCTCATTTATAGCACAATTTTTTTTTTTCTAAGGAAAAACGGGGTTGCGCGAGTACACGACAAAAATAAGCAAGTGCGGTCAAATCAAATCGAAGATTACCCTACCCCAGACTAGAACGAAACATTGTCCTCAATGTTTAAAAGCAAGGGTATCAACGAAAATCTAAAAGCCGTTTATTAAGTATGCTAAAAGATAAACGTTAGTCGATAAGATTTCGGATATCGGATTTCCATCAGCGTCGATCATGAAACTCGAGTAGAGAAAATAAACTTCAAGCACGAGAGTCTTCATATCGGGAAAATCCTGCACAACATCACAAACAACCAAACACGAGAAATCGAAGAGTCTAACCCCTTCACGTCACTTATTAGAAAATAGAGATAAGCATGGGGTGCCTCCCACGAAGCGCTACTGTTTTTGGTCACCGAGTCGCTAGCCTGACTCGCCCCCGAATTCATTTGTCCTTGGGGAAGAAAATGGTAGAGATACCGTGGTCAAAACGGTGTCCTCATTCGAAAGAATGAGACTGGGTGGGTTGGGAGGAAAGAAAATGTCGGGCTCCAAAGACATACAGGAATAACTCCTCCCAAACTCACATAAGGCATATGAAAGAACGATCCATCATCTGGCGGTTTTGCAGGCGGACGAAGGGATGAAGGATCAATAAAAGAATACTCCAAAGAAGAACGGAGTCCATGGTATAGAAAGGTGTATTTCAAAGGCTCATCAACGAAGGCATCCAAGAGAGGATCCTTATCTCGAATGACGTTTTTAGCATAAAGCTCATCTATGTCGAATATCCCGGGGTTGAAAATCTTGTCTTCACATGTGGGCTCAACGGGATAAGTGAAGGTCGACTCAACAGAGGAAGGAGAATCGTCATTAAGCAAGCTTTCAAGAAAAAGGACATCTTGATCAGAGTCGCACCCGTCACTCTCAATACCCGGTGGTATTGGGTCATCAAGAAATAAGTCGATTTCTTCCATATCAGAATCATAAGGCGGATTATCAAGAATATCGTCTTCAACCACTTTAGTCAATTCATTAATCTCCATAATATCTTCAAAGTGTCGATTCATCACTTTCTTCATCTTGCATAACATCATATGGACGGAGAGAAAGGTCGGAACAGAGAGATGGGACAAGTGGTGTGCTCTGAGAGCTAGCAATATCCACCACCTCCGTTGTGGTCTCTCGAATCGGACTCAAAATCTTTGTCGAAAAGAGGATTAACTTCACAAAAGGTATAGTCGTCCTTGAATTCAAAAAGTGGATTTGAGAAAATCCTAAGTAACCTCGAATTGTCAAGAGAATCACATAAAGAGAATCACAATCACTGTAGATACATCCTGACTCACTTGGGATTGGGTCAAGGCGCTCAACACTAGACGATTCCGTTTCCGGAATAGTGCTAAGAGGCTCGTCCCCCATTATGAGAGAATCCTCGAGTTCAACAATTATCGAAGACATAGAATCATCGACCTCTTCCAAAATGACGCCACTTCTCTCAACCGGTGTGAGTGAAGGGGAAGGGTCAGAAATGAAAGGCTCAGAAACGGGAGTGGGTTCAGCCGACAAACTTTCATAATATTCTTTCATTTGGATGGAATCCTCATCATCATCTTCAATGTAAGTCTCGAGCCATCAGGCACGTCTTTCAAGTGCTTGCTCCTCAATTCGTATTTCTTCAAGACATTTTTCAATCTGATGCTCGTTTTCCTCCGAGTAATTCTAACATAGATCTTTCGCTTTGAGATGCTCGATCTTTGTAAAGTAATTCACCATACGTTTCTCGATGAGGATCCTTTTCGATACCATGTTTATCCATAAATTCTTCGAGTATATTAATACATCGTTGGAAACTATCTTGAGGAATTTGCGGATGTTGTGGTTGAATTTCTTGGTATTGTGGAGGTGGGTCATAAGAATAGTCATAATTATCACAAGGAACTTGCTCGTAAACAAGCGGGTTCTGCATTTGACAATCGGAATTAAAGTGCGGACCTCCACAATACTCACAACAGTATGATTCTTGTGACGGGTTTGGTGAAGTATATGGATAAGGTTCATAACCAAAGGTCTGCTTGTTATATTGAGTTTGGCATTGAAAACCTTGGTGAGGACCTCCACAGTACTCACAAGAGTATGACTCCGTCTCATGGTATGGGGATTGGTTAAGGAAATCGGTCGTTTCATTGTAGGGATGTTGGTCGTAGACAAACTCGTTTCCCGTATTCACAATGCTACAACCGGGACAATTCCCACCATTATGAGGTCCCCCACACCATTGATAACCATAATGGTAAGACGAAGACATCGAGAAGAATTATACGAATAAGAGGGTAAAGAGATAAAGAATTGACGGTTCAGAGGGTAAAGAAGAATATTTTTGGGTATTTAGAAAATAAATTTTGAAAAAGAAAATCTTTTTGGGTTTTTATAAAAGGTATATTCACAAAAAACAACGATAACTTCTCGGGGAAGGATCTTCAAATGCACGCGAATCGAGAAGGAATCGGAAACTCACTACATGCCCTCCCCGGCAGCGGCGCCATTTTTTGATTTGTCGTTTTCGTACACAAGATATTTTCCGAAGAAATACAAAGGAATGTATTTCCCTGGTCGTTTTCCCAACGAGGGATGAATGGAGTTTCCAACTCACGTCGCGATTATCGGGATTTGAATGGGAAAAGGGGATAATATGAAGTTTTCTAAACTACAGGGAAAGGGAAGCATAAAAGGGAAATTACACTACGGGGAATCCTAAATACGCGAATTATACTAAAACGATACGCTAATTAAATGCAACTACGTCTAATCTAAATCCTAAATATGATCTAAAATTACTTTTAAACTAAAATGATAATTGAAAACTATTTAAGAATTAAAACTAATTCTTAGGATTTTTCTGGAATTTGGTTGCATAAAAAAAAAAAAAAAAAACTAATTTTAAACATTTAAAATAGACTTAAAATACTAAAAATTAGGAAAATAAGCTAGAAAATTACAAAACTATTTTTAAAAAATCTTAAATGACTAAAAAGAATTTTATAAACTGGAATCACATTTATTTGACTTTTTCTCTATTTATTATGAATTTAATACTATTTAAAACTAATTAAAATGCTAGAAAATACTAATTAAGATAAGAAAATTCAGGAAAAATACTTTTTATGACTATTTGAATATTCTAAACCTAAGAAAATTGAAATTGCATTTTTCAGAACATTTTATGAATTATTTAGATTAAATGCTAATTAAAAATGCTTAAAAATGAACTTAAATGCAGAAAAATAGCAAAAGAGCATGGAAAAATATGAAAAGCTCCAGATAAGTCTAAAATAATACTGAGAATCAGAGAAAAATAACAGAAACAATCATGGAGTGCAAGAAATATGAAATGGGCACATAACTAATGAAATAAGCACTTGAAATAAAGCTAAAAGATACCAATAAGCTACTATAAGCTACCACTAACCTAAACTATCTAAAACCTGAGCTACGCAAATGGAATGGATCAAAAAAGCTCAAGCTAAAAGCATTTTGGCCACTTATTCAATTTCTAGTCCATTATGCCAAACGACCCTTAATCACCTACTTTAAGCACTAAAATAAGCTATCAAGAAAAATCACAAAAATAAGCAAAATGACCGGCAAAGAGACAACCAGCCAATCAGCTTAAGTCCAAATTCTCAGCTAATTTGGACTTAAATTGAAGGAATTAAAAATCAAAACTATAAGCTATTTGAGAACTATTGGATCGATGAATAGAAGCGGTTCAGGGATGTGAAATGGGATTTGCGACAAAATTCAAGCCGGTAATTAAGCACTAAAGACCTATTCTAATCAAGTCATGTAATCTCTACACTAGAATCAACAAGAGGAATTAAAAATTAAGCAAAATTATTAAATTCCTAAGCGGTGTAAAGTGAAAATGATTTGGGAACAACAGATTGCTGTAGAAAGGACTAAAAGCGAAAATAATGGACAACAGGTCTAAATGCAGCTGAAAAATAAAGGAACCTAGCAAGCACTTACTTACTTCTAAGGGAAACTAGGTAATTCCTAAAGCTAGATTCTAATGAATGAGCAAATAAGTAAACCTAAACTAAATCTAAAATAATGAAGACTAGATACTAGTCTGCAGATGCAGCAAACTCAAATGTGACTTGTAAAACTCGAGGAATTGAATGAAACAATGTCAAAACCAGTTTTGAAACTTCCCCAACTCAGATTAGACTACCCAAGTTCACTTTAACTATCAAAACAAGGATAAACCAAACACCCCTTTAATATCCTAAACTACACTTGTTAATAAAAACTTGATGAGAATCTAACTAAAACTGAATTAAAAACTTATGTAAACATGAAACTCATCATTTTAACACACTAAAACCAGAAATTATCCTGAAATAGATTGACTTTTGATCTTTGACTTTTCCTTGACTTTTTTAACTTTAGATTAAAAACTTAAGTTCAAATCAAATAAAAGCTGAAACAAACTCACATAAGCTGAATTAAGCTTATGTGAGCTTATAATAACAATAACAAAAGCTTGTAAACAGTAACATTTAGATTTAGAATTTGAAATTGCAAGTAATTAAAATGAGAATATAAATTGCATTAAAGAAAGTTGAAATTACACTGATTACAAATTAAGCTACTGAAAACAAATTTAAAGACAAGGAATTAAGAAGGTCAAAATTTCTCTAAAAGCTTAAGAAATTGGACAATGAGCTTGTGACTGAAGATGGGCTTTTATAACTGAGCCAGGAGGTTGGGATGCTTCTGGATGTTCTAATCACGACCCTTGATCATCCTATCTTGTCACCAATCTTAATCTTGGCCGTTTGATCATTTGAGTGAGGTGTTAGGACCAATGAGGTTGCTTCCTTTTTCCAGCTTGGCAATCCTGATATCACACCCTCTGACACGTTGTCAGAGGGTTCTAGAAGCTATTTAAGTTGGGTAAAACGTGGGGATGAGCAAGGTAAATGGGGTTGAGGTGAAACAAGAATGGAATGAGTTATTTGGGCGCGTATCTGGTTCAGGGGAAGGGTTTTTATTATTATAGTTTGACTTGGTATTGTGGGGTTGACCGGGTTTGGGTGGTTAACCAGATATGGATTATTTGGGCTGGTTGGGCTTTGGATATCTTGGACCGGGTATGGGAGATATATTGGATTGGGCTTGGTTAATTTTTTTTTTGTTATTAGGATTTAATCATTAAGGACCTTTGATGTAAAGATTGGATATTTCAAGGATAAATGGTGTAATTTGTAAAGTGTAAGGGTGAAATTAGGAATTTGGTTAAATGAGGGTACAAGGGTGTATATGGTAAATAGGATAATTGAGGGGTGTGTTTGGTTATTTTGGGAAAGTTGAGGGGTAAAAAGTGTAATTGTGGTATAATGACGGGTAACTTGTGAAACTCCCAAACATGATCCATAACTCCTTAAATCAATCTTTTTAAGCACCAAAGTCCATGAAATAGCATCCTGGCATCGGATTTTGTACTCTCCTTTTTCTCGTGCTCGGTTTTCTTCGGTTTTGGCTTTCTTTTGTCTGTTTTGTCATATTCGTACCTGTACATTCATAAACTCAAGAAACCATTAAATATTTGCAATAAACGACTCTTTCTTGGTTATTTTGGGTCAGGTTTGGTTAAGAAATGGTGTGTGTTTTAGCACATACCATTAGTTATAGAACTAGGCACAACTCAATAACCCTTGCGCTTATAAGTGTTTAGCTTAATGTTTGTTTCTCCTGATATCAGTATGATTTTCAGTATATTTCAGCTGATGAAATCTATCTTTATTTATAGTAGAGAATACTCACTCCTAGTCAATGGACATTATGAATGATTAACGGCCAATTAATCACCCATAATAAGTCTCCATTATCATAGGAATAGTGGTTACATGACCAATTAAACGTGGTCATAAAGCAGTCATAACAGTCACTTGAATGAGTGAAAGCTGTTACAAATAATCACTGCAACACTACCAGTAGGAACCTTTACACTAGCAGTAGGAACTAATCCACTGCCAGTAGGAACTAATCCACTGCCAGTAGGAACCAAACCACTGCCAGTAGGAACTAATCCACTGCCAGTAGGAACCAATCCACTGCCAGTAGGAACCAATACACTAGCAGTACTTTCCACTATTGAGTCAGGGGTTTCATGGACCTCATGGGTGTACACTCCGTACCTCCTCACCCAAAACCAGGTGTGAACTAATCCCACAAGTGCACTAAATTTTCCAACAATCCTCCCCAAATTTAGTTCACTTCCTTTTCAAGGAAAAAAAACAAACATCAAACAAAACATGTGCATAAACGAAAATATCTTGAGGATTGAATTTCCATCTTAGTACTTTACACGTTCAAATATTCGAGAATCAGGGTGTTTTAAGAATTGAACCCTTCAACCCATTTGAATACCTGAAGATAAAATACACACAAGTTTTCAAACACTTAAAAGCTCCTGACACTATACAAGCCATGTGTCCATATCCAAATTCAAAAAATGTTATAAGAGCCAAAAGTCCAAAGCTCCTTGAAGCGGCAAAAATTCAACATTCACATAGGTGGTTCCTCTTTATTTATGCTCCTGCCAAGCACTTTTTCAAAGAAGTTAACCATTAAGAAATAAAGACTTCATCCTCCTTTTCAGCATGTTCTGAGCACAACCTTGGGATGTAAGATAAAACATGTGCTCCAGTCCACTGAATGTTCAGCTTTACACATTGAACTCAGCTCCCAAGTTTCCTCAGGAGGGAGTTGGGTGTCCTAGCATTCAGTGACTAAGTTGGACTTAAACCCATCCCTTTAGCAGACTTTATAACCAAGTCTCTAGCCAATCCCTTTGATATGTGCAAAAACACATATCATTTCTTTATCAAATATAGACCCAAAATAACCAAGAAAGAGCCGTTTATTGCTAATATTTGTTGTTTTCTTGAGTTTGTGCTTGTGCAGGTACGGATATGTCAAAACACACAAAAGTTAACCAAATCAGACGAAAACCCGAGCACGAGAGATAAAGAGTGCTAAAGCTGAGCCGGAAGGTCAGAATTGTGCATTTGTGAAGATTTCTACTCTCTGAGGATGATTTTTGAAGATACGATCAAGTTTGCAGAATTGTCAGAAATAGTCCCTGAACTTTCAGTTATTGGCAGAATATACCCTCAAGTTTCAGAATTTACAAATTCAGCCCTTGGTCTATTGAAGATTGGCAAGTCTAGCCCTTGGATTATATTTACAATATTGGCCCCTGGATTTTCAGTTTATACACTTTTGGTCCTTGAATTCTCACTTGGTTTCATTATTAATCCTAAGTCCAAAATATTACCAAAGCCCAACCATTACAAAACCCGGCCCAATCCAATCCCCAAAACCCACGGTTACCACTATACCCGGTCAAACAAAAAAACGAAATACATTAAAAAAACACCTTGGCGCCTATTTTTTCCCCCAAATATCCAAACCCAGATTTTCATGAACCCTAAAACACCCCTGGGATCAATTGGCCAAATTCACTATCATTAAGGGTAATTAAGTAAATTCCCTGACACATTATGACACCACACTGACACACGGATGCCAGCGTGGCAATCCGTGTGTCATTCCTCTTCTATGATTGGTGGATTGGACAAGCACACATGATCCAAGGGCTGATGTTGATTGGAAAGAGCTGGATACTTATCTAACGGATGAGAGGCATCAAGAGAAAGCACAAGGAGCTGATTCTAGACTCTTCTCAAGCTCAAGCTCGTGTATAAATACCCATCTTCATTCACTGTTGTAGACACCTTTCTTTTTTCTCATTCAGTAGCTTAATTGTAATTTTAATTTCAGTTTTACATGTTTTAAGTTTTCCAGCTTTGTAATTCTATTGTAATCTTACTTTTAAAGTTTTAATGAAATTCAGTCTTTCCATTTAAATCTCTGATTAAGATTTCATGTTTTCAATATCAGCTTATTAGTTACATTAAATGCAAATTAGCTTATTCTTAAATCACTTTGAGTTTACATTTCATCTTATTCAAAAATAAAAAAAAAATCAGTAAAATAAAAAAAAAAATATATTTCAAATCTTTTTATAAGCTTGTAAAAAGCTTAGGCTACTGTTTATATAAGCTCATTTTTGCTCTTAATAGCTTTTAGTGATCTTATATTTGTTTTCTAATTCAATTCACATCAAAACAATAAATTAGTCAAACAAAGTTGATCTGCAAGCTTATCTGGTTCTGGTATACTGATATGGCAATGGAAATAGGTTGAGATCAGAATTATTATGGGTTGATAATCAGTTCTAGGTAGAAGTTACTTGTGTTGATTAGCAAGCCATTGTGGCTGGACTTATGTAAGTGTTGTTTATCTAATTTCATAACTGTTCTATTGGCATTTTGATTTTGTGTTGGTTAACGTTAGAATTATTGCATCATTTAGGTCTTATATGTTCATTTGAGTTTGTTTAGAATAAAACCTTAGGATTAATCTGTGATATATAAGTGTTTAATTACATATCAGTTTTTACACTAGCGTTTGGATTAGGATTAGAATATGAGTTTGAGGATTTGATAGTGGTTAAGCTCTGTTGCATTAGTTTATATCAGGATAGTTATAGTCATCTAGTTCATCTATTTGCATTCTAGTAAACTTAAAGTCAAAATCAATTGTTATCTGTCTTAATTTCAAATCTATTAGGAATTTTAAGGTCTTAAATCTTCATTTAGGTATAGAATAGGTTAGTCTAGCTTAAATTAGTTACAATTCATCATAATTTAGCAATATCAGTTCATAATTTGGATTCAAAACTCAGTTTAGTCAAAATAACATTTCTGTTTTCAATAGTCAAAAAGTGAAAAAGTGGTTTTTGCAAAAGTTTGTGGAATTTTCATTGATTCATTTTTTATTCAAATTAAGTGATATTTTTGGATTAGCTAGTTCAGTTGGTCTAATTTGCAAAACATATTTTTTTGAATTTTTTGGAAGCACGTATAAGCTTTAAATAAGCTGTCCAATCAGCTAGTTTTGCTCTGTCTCACACTCAGCATACTGAGTGTGAAACAGGCCTTATTGCAGAATTAATTCAGGCTTCATTATAGATTGTTAAGGGCTGAAACTTGGTGTATGTGTTTATTGGTTGGTATTCTATAGCTCATCATTTCTGGTTCCCAGCTTGGTTCACTGAAATAGCTTGTGCATTAGCTTGAAGTAGGTAGGTTAAATTTGTTTTCATTTTAAATAGTCAATCAAGTCATTTCAGTTTAGCTTGCACTATAGAGGTTTATATTAGTTCATTTAGGTTGCATTTAAGTAGTTTTAGCACACTTTAGCTTCTGCTTTCATTTTGTGCTTGTTTATGCTCATTTGCTTATTTTAAAGTGCTTATTTACTAGCACTTTCCACTACAGCTACATTTTCTTGTGCACCTGCCACACTTCTCTTATTTTTCATAGATTTAGAATAATATTTTAGAATTTTCCTGAATTTTCATAATTTTTAGTTACTGTTTACTATTTTTCTTGATTTAAATCAGTTTTTAAGACTTTTTAAATAGTTATTATTACTAATAAATCAGAAAAGTTTCTAAAAAATAAGTTTCCAATTTTCATAGATTAAGAAAAATATAAAAAGCCAAAAAAAATATTTTTCCATAATTTTCTTAGTTAAATAGTAATTTTTAGCATTTAATTAGTTTAAAATAGTTTTTAATTCATAGAAATTCAAAAAATCATCAGAAAAATACAAATTCAGTTTTGAAAAATCTTTTTAGTTATTTTAGAATTTTGAAAAATAGTTTCATAATTTTCCCCTTTATTTTCATAATTTTTAGTATTTTAGATTTGTTTTAAAAGTTTAAATTAGTTTTTAATTCAAATAAATTCGAGAAAAATCATAAAAATTAGTTTTAATTCTTAGTTAATTTTCTAATATCATTTTTAGAGTAAAAATATTTTTAGATCATATTTAGGATTTAGAATAGACGTAGTTGCATTTTATTTACGTTTCATTCGTTTCATTTTAGTTTTATTCGCGTATTTAGGATTCCCCGTAGTGTAATTTCCCTTTTATGCTACCTTTGCCCCGTAGTTTAGAAAACATCAAATTACTCCCTTTTTCCATTCAAATCCCGATAATCGCGACGTGAGTTGAAAATTCCATTCAACCCTCGTTCGGAACGATCTCGGTGCTCAAACCTAACACGTTTGAGTTACCCGTATACTACACTCTTCTCTATTATTGATTTTTACCGAATCAATTTTTCGTCAAGTGATCAGCTAAATTTTGTTGAGATCTAACAAACTCTATAGATACCACCCCATTCATGATAAGCTCACGAATCATGCTATGTCTGACACCTAAGTGTCAAGACTTACCATTGTACATCTGGCTATAAGCCTTAGCCAATGTAGTTGCACTATCACAACGGATAGAAATGGGTGCTATAGGTTTAGGCCACAATGGAATCTCAAAAAGTAAGTTTTTCAACCATTTAGCTTCTTTACCAGCAGCTGCTAAAGCCACAAATTCAGATTCCATTGTTGAACTGGTGATGCAAGTTTGCTTCTTGGATGCCTAAGAAATTGCACCTCCACCAAGTAGGAATACCCAGCCACTGGTAGACGAGTTGTCTTCAGTGTTACTGATCCAACTTGCATTAGTGTATCCTTCTAATACTGAAGGATAACCAGTATATGAGAGACTATAATCCATAGTTCTCTTCAAATTCAAATACTTCAGTACCCTCTAAACTGCTTGCCAGTGATGAGCACTAGGATTACTAGTATACCTACTCAATTTACCCACTGCAAAAGCAATATCAGGTCTTGTACAAGTCATGGCATACATCAGGCATCCAATTACCCTAGAATACTCAAGTTGAGATACAACTTTGCCATTATTAGGCATCAGCTTCTCACAAGTATCCATAGGTGTACTCACTGGAGTACAATCAAAGTAATTGAATTTCCTCAACACCTTCTCAATATAATGAGACTGAGAGATAGAAATTCTTTTACTTTCATGTTTAATCCTTATACAAAGGATAACATCAGCCTCCCCCATGTCCTTCATGGAGAACCTTGATGACAAAAATTCCTTTGTCAGGTCAACCTGATTTTGGTCAGTGCCAAAGATCAACATGTCATCAACATATAGACAAATGATGACTCCTTTACCAGATTCATCAAATTTTCTATACACACATTTGTCAGCTTGGTTAAGAATATAACCACTAGACAAAACCACTTCATCAAATTTTTGATGCCATTGCTTAGGTGCCTGCTTAAGTCCATAAAGAGACTTGATCAGTTTACACACCTTGTTTTCATTGCCAGGTAAGATGAAACCCTGAGGTTGGTTCATATAAACCTCCTCATCCAATTCACCATTCAAGAAAACTGTCGTCACATCCATCTGATGAAAAATCAGATTGTGAATAGATGCCAAAGCAATCAGCAGTCTTATGGTACTGATACGAGCCACAGGGGCATAAGTATCAAAATAGTCTATTCCTGAATTTTGTTTAAAGCCTTGAATAACTAGTCTTGCCTTGAACTTTTCAATAGTTTCATCTACCTTCATTTTCCTTTTGAAAATCCATTTGCAACCCAAAGGCTTGCAACCAGGTGGTAGATCAACCAACACCCAAGTGTTGTTGCCCATGATAGAATCCATCTCATCATTGATTGCTTCTTTCAAGAAAGCAATATCCTGGAACTTCATTGCTTCTTCAAATGTCTTGGGATCATCCTCAACAGTTAAGCAATAGGAATATTGGTTAGAGGCCTCATCCCTTGTTCCTTCAATTATATATAATTGAAACTCAGGTCCAAATGACTTTGGATTCCTGACCCTTTTGCTCTTTCTGAGCATAGGTTCAGGTTGTTGAACCACAACCTCATCAGGGACCTCTGATGGTTCTTCATCAGGGACCTCTGATACACCAGTGTCATGAGTTCCATTAGGGATCCTCTGACTTGGTCTAGGGACTGATGAGAATCTATTCTCATCAAAGTTTGCATCCCTTGATTCAATTATGGAGTTAATTGAAACATATTCATTAGGTTCAATAACATCGAACCTAAAAGCCTTGTAATGCTCAGCATATCCAACAAAGATGCAATCAATGCCTCTTTCACCCAAAGTTTTCAGCTTTGGATCAGGGAGTCTTACAACAGCCCTACAACCCCAGACCCTGAGATAGTTTAGGTTGGGTTTCCTTTTAGTCCAGAGTTCATAAGGGGTAACTTTGTTCCTTTTGTTGGGAACCCTATTTAATAAATAGCAAGCTGTTAACATAGCTTCACCCCAGAACCCTTGACTCAGACCTGAATAGGACAACATGGAATTAACCATCTCCTTCAGCACCCTGTTTTTCCTTTCAGAAATACCATTTTGCTGAGGAGTATAAGGGGCAGTCGTTTCATGGATTATACCAACAGACTGAAAATACAGAGTATCCATATACTCACCTCCCCTATCAGTCCTTAATATTTTGATCAAAGACCCAAGTTGTAATTCAACTTCAGTTTTAAACACTTTGAATTTATCTAATGCTTCATCCTTGGAATGTAACAGATAGACATAACAAAACTTAGAAGCATCATCAATAAATGTCACAAAGTACTTCTTATTCCCCAAAGAGGGAGTGGCATGCAAGTCACACATGTCACTGTGTATTAGCTCCAAGAGCTTAGTCTCACGACTAACACCCTGAAAAGGTTTCTTGGTTATCTTGGTCAACATGCAAGTTTTACACTTTTCAGTGTCCATGTCAAATGCTGGGATTAACCCATCCTTAGACATATCTTGCATCCTTTTATAGTGAACATGGCCAAGTCTAGCATGCCATAGGGTAGAGTCAGTCAGGTCAGAGGTGGTCACAAAGGCTGAATTAACACTGTCAGTGACAATATTAAGCCTGAACATTTGGTTACACAAATAGCCAAAACCAATAAAAACACCACTTTTAGACAAGATAAATTTATCAGACTCAATAACTTGTTTATATCCATGATTATTCAAAATACTACTTGAAACCAAGTTTTTCCTTATATCAGGAACATGAATAACATTAAACAAAGTTACAATCTTTCCAGAACTAAATCTAAGGTCTACACAACCACAACCACGACCATGCACCAAGGCTGTTGACTCATTTCCCATGTGAAGAATATAACCATCATTCAGTGACTCATAAGTCTTGAACCAGCTTCTATCTTTACATACATGAACTGTTGCACCAGAGTCAACCCACCACGCAACATCATCATCCTGCACATAATAAGATTCAGATACATATGTAACATAATAAATCTGAAAAGACTTATTAAACATATTTTGACCTTTCAGTGAGTTTGTAGAACCACCAATCCCTGAATCATTAGTGCCTGATCCATTGGCTTTACCACCAACCTTAACACCTTTGCAATCCCTTTTAATGTGACCAGTTTTTTTCACATTTCCAACAAGTAGGTGTTGCCTTCTTGTTAGGATTCGCCCTTGTGTTGTCATGATGTTTACGTTTGCCTTTGTTGTCATTGTACCTGGTGGAGTTGTTATGCTCCACCATATTGACAACAGATGGTCCAGTTGCATTGCTACTTTTTGGCTTGTCATTATCCTGCACCCTGAGAGATTCCTCAATGCGCAGATGACTGCCCAACTCAACAAGAGTTAACTCCTCTATGTTTCAAGATATGCTTGAAATCTTTCCAAGAAGGGGGAAGTTTATCAATAACACAAGAGACTGAAATAGCCTCATCCATGTTCATATTGTGTTGTGTAAACCTTCCAAGTATACCAAGAAGTTCATTGTATTGTTCCATGACTGGTCTTGAATCAGTCATATTGTAATTTGTGAAATTACTTACAAGAAACTTCTTACTTGATGCATCCTCGGCCATATATTTGGCATCCAAGGAATCCCTCAGTTCTTTGGAAGATTCAAAGTTCTGATAAATGTCAAATAGAGAATCAGACATACCATTGAGAATTAGACCTCTGCAAATGTAGTCATCATTCTCCCATTTGCTCCTTCTCCTGATCTGCTCTACTGTAGAATCATCCCCATCACCAGGAATAGGAGTGGTTAGCACATACACCACGCTCATGCTTGACAGCAAGAAGTGCATCTTCTTCTGCCATCTCCTAAAGTCCACCCCTTCAAACTTGTCCAGCTTGGCAAAGTTTGAAGCCATGTGTTTCATTGCAGCAGCAGCCATTGATTATCACAAATAGTTTACTTTGATTGTTGGCGGTTAGTTCCCAGAACAGGGTTAAGACAATCAGTAGCAACTGTAATACCACTAGGTGGTTACCGGATATCACTTGGAATCGTGTGATAACTTTCCAAAGTAAACTATTCGACCCTAATGCCTGGGTATCACGAATATCTACTTGGGATAAGACCAAATGTTAGTTATAGAATTAGGCACAACTCAATAACCCTTGCGCTTATAAGTGTTTAGCTTAATGTTTGTTTCTCCTGATATCAGTATGATTTTCAGTATATTTCAGATGATGAAATCCATCTCTATTTATAGTAGAGAATACTCACTCCTAGTCAATGGACATTATGAATGATTAACGGTCAATTAATCACCCATAATAAGCCTCCATTATCATAGGAATAGTGGTTACATGACCAATTAAACGTGGTCATAAAGCAGTCATAACAGTCACTTGAATGAGTGAAAGCTGTTACAAATAATCACTGCAACACTACCAGTAGGAACCTTTACACTAGCAGTAGGAACCAATCCACTGCCAGTAGGAACCAAACCACTGCCAGTAGGAATCAATCCACTGCCAGTAGGAACCAATCCACTGACAGTAGGAACCAATACACTAACAGTACTTTCCACTATTGAGTCAGGGGTTCAGGGACCTCATGGGTGTACACTCCGTACCTGCTCACCCAAAACCAGGTGTGAACTAATCCCACAAGAGCACTAAATTTTCCAACAGTATGTAGCAAAATCGTTGGTGGTGTTAGCAACTAATTAAGGATGTTGCAAAAAAATAAATTGCAAGGGAATATTCGATGCTTTGATTCATAGTTTAATAAGATAATTAGAGAGAAACGAACATTCATGAATTTCAGTTTGTCAAAATTCAATCCATTAACAGTGAGCACGCAATGGCATCCAAGCGTTGTCATTTGCTTTGATTATAATAGGCACAAAAACGTTAGGGTGCTTAATTACTTGATTGGATATTGTAATCCCAACAATGCTTGTGTGTTGAGATTAGAGTTGCATCTCTTTTTGTCTATAAAATATATCCAATTTGCCTTGTTTTAACATCGACAACAATAATTACAATATTAAATTTTCTGGTAATTAGCTAGATTCAGTAACAATAGATAGAGCACAACAGACAATTCGAGACATAATTAACTAAATTAGATTCCCACTAAGGCACTAAATTAAGTGCAAGCCTTCCAATAAAGACTCATCCAAAGTGATTTAAACCTCAACTTTTTTTCGTCCACACCTGCCCATTGCTAAGTAAACCCGCCAAAATGCCTAGCTTGTTCCAGTTAAAAACCATGGTGCTCTTCCACTATAGTATCCTAAACAGCTATAACTAAATGTAAACATATGTAATATCCGTACATAAAATAATCTATCATCGGTACTTATGACTTGGCAACTTATACAAGTATGCAACCATATGGAGAGCGTTGTTGAATAATGAAAAATCCATTTCCATCTATATCATTAATTTCTTATTTCAAGTGTTATGGTTGAACGAAATTTGGATTTTGATCAAGCCTTTGAAGATATAAAAATATGTTGCAGTAACTTGAAATGCCTATCAATGTATGTTTTGGCAGCAAGCAATATATGTCATTACACCATTCGAATATTCCAACATATCACGTGTTTAATGGCACAAGGTATGTGCCACAAAATCGTATTTAGTCTACTATGACAAATTACTAAGTGCCACTATATCCTTTAGGTCTACAGCAACACAACAAAAAAGTGCCATTAATACTCTATAGTGGTAGCGTCATTAGTGACACTTATTTTTTTTGCCACCGAATGTCTAAAAGGCCTATAACGGCACTTATTTTGCCTATTGTGGCACTTTATGTGTGTCACTAAATGGCAATTTTTTTGTAGTGCATGCATAGACATGTTTACCTATGTGTATATTGTCACTAGAATCTTACTGGTTTGATTTTCTGTACATTAGACATTTTTATTTTCTATTTTTGGTTTATGTAGTATTGTAGTTGTTGAAGGTTAATTATACATTAGTCAATTGTTGAGGGATTAAGTTTGGCATTAGTGATAAGGCTTTATTTGGTGTGTTATGGTCAAGAGTTGCATATTCTATTTTGACATTTCTATTCAATAGAGTACCAGCACCTTGCGACAGCACCTAGCGACAACGGTGTCTAGTTTCAACAAAATTTTAACGGCGATTAAGTTTGTTTCATGAATCAGTATTTTAAGCGTTAAGGAATACATTTTGAATGATTTTATTGTTTTTTCTATAGCGTTGTTTTTACATACACTTACAAACTATCAACAAACATACAAATTACTAACAAACTTACAACTACACACAAGAATTTACTAACTACTTTAAAAAGAAACTACACATTTACCGGCAACAAAAAGCAAGTTCGATTGCGGCGGCGACACACATTCAGGCAGCAGTGGCGACAACGGTAGACTCCGGCGGCAATAACAAATCTATAAAAAAAATTGTCAAAAAAGTTATATAAACTCAAAGCTGAAAAATAATACATATATAGATAGATCTAAAAGTAACCACAAAACTTGATATAAATCTATCAAATACTAAAAACAATTGAATAACACTATTAACATAATCAACTGTATACAAATATTAACAACAACTAAAATAAGGCATAATATAAAGTGCGACAACAACTTTTTCCGACAACATAAGCCATGCAGCCGCGACTGTAGATTTTTCTGACGAGAAAGGTGAGCTCGTTCTCTTATTTTCGGCAAAAGTTGGTGGCGGAACCAATTTCCGGCGAGTCCGCGACGACGGCTAAAAATTATAAAAAACTTAGATCTACAAATAAAATCTATAGATCTGTAAAAAAAATTATAAAAAACTTAATCTATTAATAAAACTAAAAAAAATTTACCTCAAAACATGATGGTCGTGAGTCGTGGTGGTTATGGGTTTCGGTAGTGGTTTGGTTTAGTTGGTGGAGTCGTCCTGTGGCGGTGATGACCGGTGGAGGTGACGTCCGGTGGTGGGAGTTGCGGTGGTGGGTATGGTGGTATTATTTTGTGTGTGTTTTTAGTGTGAGATGAAATAGTGTGTGTGAGAGAGAAAGAAGATAAGTTTTTCAAAGTTACGAAAGATAATTCAACCTTAACTTTCAATTTTCAACATTCAATTTTCACTTTCACCTTTGACAATTTTTCTATTTTATGTAGTTAAGAAATGTGAGGGATCAAAAAAGAGAAAGGACGTAATTCACTGTGAAATAGAGTTTGGGAATATCACTAGCTTGCAAAAGAGAGTGAAGAACAACCCTTGATAGCATTGTGCTTTGATTCATTGTTGTTTTTTTAATTTAACTTCAACAATAATAAAGTTGTTGATAATTTAAGTAGGCTAAGAACAATTAGATGCAACAAGAAGTTTCATACGTGTCCATTTAATGGATAAAGTGTATATCTTTGCACCGAGAAATTGTGGGTTTGAGACTTTGAGCATAACTTTAAAAGAATAAAGAACTTAATTAACTTCAACTTATAACATATAAGAAGAATTTTTAAATGCTTACTCTTATTTTGATGTTTATCAAGGGACAAATCCTCACCATCTATTTAGTTTGATCTAATGGTGGGGATTAACCTAAGATTTAATATATCTAAACATAAGTCCATGGTGTTATTTATATATATATATATATATAGGGAGGCGTTATTGTGATGTACACCTTTAAAGTAGAAAACAATAGGCACTATTGTGGACCATTAGATCAACCAATCTAGATGATAACTAGTTTTTATTGAATTATTAATTAACTATGGCAATCTTGTAAATAAATGAAATATGAGTGGCATTTTGATACAATGCATTTGAAACTAATTAAAGTAATTCCGTTGGTTACGTGTTTTACTAAATCGCTAATTTTTAATTTTAAAATGTGAGGCGCATAGTGTATCCCATTTGGCATTCCATAATCAATGTCTATATTTAATTTGGTCCATAATCAACGTCTATATTTACTTTAATATTTTTATATAATTTTCGTGACACAAATAAGTCATAAATATTCGTGTGTCATTATGAATATATAGTAAAAATTAACGTGTCATTATGAATATATCAAAAGCATTAGGTGATAAACATAATATGTTACTACAATGCTCAAATTTTTTGTAATGTATTACTACAAATGTATTTGAAATTTAGTGTGTCACTATAAATTATTGTCATTACAAATGTATTAAAATTTCAATGTGTCACTACAATTAATGTGTCATAAAAATAATAAAATGTATTAAAAATTAATGTTGCACATATGTATTGACACACTAAATTTTGTGATACATTTTTAGTGATACATTAAAATCTGTGACACACTAAATTTTGTGATACATTTTTTACTGAGGCACAAATTTTTATAACACATTTTAAGTAACAAATTAAGTCTTTTGACACATATAGGGTCAAAATAAATTTATAGTGACACACAATTAACGTATTATTAACACACACTCGAATTTTTAAATGTGGTGTCACATTTGCACATAACTTTTTATAATCGACACATGATTGACTTATTATCGACACACGAACTAATAATCCATCTATAAATAAACAAGTCAAGATCTATTGTTACCTTGCTAAAAACTTAACATACTACGAAGTAATAAACTGATAAATTAGTGCTAATCTCACTCACGGAAATGGCAACCAATACACAATTGAAAAGTCAACCAATACACAATTGAAAAGTCAACCAATAGATTTACCAAAAAAAGTCAACCAATACATTTAAAAAAAAAACTCAACCAATACACAATTGTAAAAAAAGGATCCTTCACATGATGTAACATACTACGGAGTAATAAACTAATATATTTACCAAAAAAAGTCAACCAATACACAATTGAAAAATATGTTGAAAAAAAAAAAAAAAAAATAAAAGAAAAGAAGATACAGTTCCATTGAAACCTAAAACTAAAAAACTAATGTACCACTTACTTATTAAAAAACCAAAACACAACACGCTGTATCAAACGAAATTCATTTCTAAAGATATGAACAGATGGGAAAGGTTTTCTTCACACAAACGGGGCTTATGTGCGATCATCATCATGTATGGACATACGTCATAAAAGTCATCACGTGATAATTGCATCATCTGAATTAGTTAGCAAGTAAATGTAAGGTTAGAATCAATTATGCCTCTACTAATAATGAATCTAGTTATATTATTTTGCATTTTCTTTACTAAAAACGAACAGAAAATAATTAAAAGAAATATTCAAAGAGCAACAACCAGTAGGTACCAAATTGACGAGATAAAAAACCGAACACCGGCGACTTTTCGATCCAAGATGCATTACTGGAAAATTAAATAAAATGTATCACCTTAAACAATATGCATCATTTACATAAAACAAGTATCACCTTGACACAGATCTACGACAGCAATTAAGATACAAATTTCGGCAAGTGAACGACGGCAAAATTATATCCCGTAACCGAGAGCGAGAGAGCTTAAATATCAAAATAAGAACCAGTTTTGTGGTGGCCGAAAATATTACAGACGAAATTGTGGAGATACGTTTGACAACGGAAAACGAAACCATTAAGGCGGCATGGATCTCGACAGCCACAATGATCTCGACGGTGGCAGATCGTTATATATGAACGTGAGAGATCGAATTTTTGTTCACGTGTGGTTGTTTGCTACTATTCACAGAAATATAAATATGATTTTTAGATGTTTTTTTATAGAGATTTAATAGGTTTTTTTAGATGGAGAGAAGTGTTAGATCTGGGATGGGACAGGAAAAATGGGTTTTTAATTTTGTGGATGAGGATGAGAGAAATTGTGATAAAGCAGGAATATAATGGTGTTGAAATTAACTAAAAGCCCTTCTGACTTAGTTAGAAATGTAAATTTATTTTTTTTCTAACTTTTATGATTAATGCAACTTGTCATATTCTTATTGGTGCCTATTGTTTTGTATCTTAAGGTGTTCATCACATGAACGTAAATCTATATATATATATATATATATATATATATATATATATATATATATATATTTTATTCACGTTTTTGTTACAAACAGTATTTTTTTAATAAACGTTTTTGTTAACATTCACGTTTAATTTTTCAAAATTCGCATTTTTAATATTCACGCTTTTTGTTTGTTTGTTTTTTAATTATGTTATTTACGTTTTTTCTTCTTTCATAATGCTCGTTCCGTCCGTTTCAATACGTTTCATCTATTTTTGTCCGTTTTCATACGCTTTCGCTTTTCTTACGTTTTCCTTATTCATAATGTTGTTTCGTTTTCATAATGTTTTTACGTTTTCATATTATACGTCCGTTTTCATACGTTTTCGTCCGTTATTAAATGTTTTAGGCCGTTTTTAAACGTTTTCATACATTTCTGAATATCACAAGTGATATTCTGAACAGTACAAGTGATATTCTGAATAGCACAAGTGATATTCTGAATATCACAAATGATACTGTGAATATCGCAAGTGATGTTATGTGATATTCTGAATATCACAAGTGATATTCTGTGATATTCTGAATACCACAAGTGATTTTTTGAATATAACAAGTGATTTTCAACTAATGAAAACATATGAAATCGGGCGAAAAATGATGAAAACGGGCGAAAACGTAAGAAAACGGATAAGAACGTATGAAAACAGATGAAAACGTATGAAATCGAAGAAAAAAACACGAATTAAAAAAAACGCAAAAAAAAACACGAAGTAAATTAAAAAAAAAAAAAAACATTAATTAAGAAAAAACGTGAATAAGAAAAAAAAAACAAAAAAAGAAAGTGAATAAAAAAGAAAGACAAAAAAACAAGAAAAAAAAACATGGACTTAGGTTTATCTACTAAATCTTTGGTTAATCTTACCATTAGATCAAATTAGATGGATGGTGAGGATTTGTTCTTTGGTAAGCATGAATTTATGGGTAATCAAAATAAAGTGCCACTAAGATATAAATAATTGAATAGAATTCCCTTTCATAAAATGATTCATAACCCATTGCTCAGTGGTATCGTACATATGTCAATAACTAATATATGCTGATAATTGCTAAATAAAACGAGGAAGTTAAACTTTGAATTCGAGTCAAGTATATAAAAACGGCTATGTTCATTGAAATGCCATTCCAACCTATAAGGTCGCGCTACACATGTTAGATATATACATTCATTCCTCACGTAATTAACACACCAACAATTGTGTTTGAACTTGTTCAAACTGCATATCTGAAGTAGATAAACACCTCCATGAAGTTATATTTATACGAAGTTCTTCCTCAAGTTCTTTGCTTGTCTGTCGTTCAATATGAGATATAGTGTATTGCATAAAGTTGGCTCTCAGGGGCAGCCTAATCGGCCCATCCCTCTGCAAACCATATTCTTCCTCAGCCATCTCCAGCAGTTCTTGAAATAGGTCATTCTTTAGATAACCTATTGGTATCACAAATCGTACTCCGTCGGAAGTGTACACCACAAAGAAACCCTTATCAACAATCGTTGTTTCATTAAAGTTAACGGCCTTTGAAAGGGAAATTCTTTTACGCCTTTGCGCCACTAGATTTTGCCACTTTCTTGCCATGGCAGCTAGTTTCTTGAGGCTGACCATTTTGTTATATGTTTGTAAGAAGATAGATAAACTTGTAAGATGCTTATTGTTTGGTTTAAGTTTGATGAAAGAAGTGAACTATAATGGTCGTATATATAATGGCAAGAAGAGGCAAAACCATGTGATATTATATGCATTAACTTTAGGAAATTAAGACATAGTGGGGGTGTTTTCTGGTCTATGAATGAAAGGAAGAGCTTCTAATTTGTTGACACATGGGTCCGAGAACAAATGGCTCGTTTCCTTGGCCAGCATTGCTACATATGAACCACAACTTACTAGATTTATCATCTAAAAGGATATGTTTGATGTAGAAAAGTTCCTAATTGAGATGGGCGTGTTTGGGTAGAAATGTCTTTTTTTAAGCAGCGGGTATTGGACAAAAAGTATCAGTCATTTACTTACTTTCAAGAATTATTAAGTCTTACTCTACTGAATAATCGCATTAGCAACGAGCTAAAGTCATTGCTGTATAGCCAAAATCATTGTTGGTGTTGGCAACTAATAAGGATGTTGCAAAACATTTCCTCCCAAGGTAAAGATCAAGTAAGTTAACTTTTGATGCTTTGGTTCATAGTTTAATATGGTAATAAGAGAGCAATGAACGATCATGACTTTCAACTGTCAAAATTCAGTCCATTTACGACGAGATCCAAGCCTTGTCATTTCGTTTGATTTTAATAGGCACTATAATAAAAATTTGAGAAAAGCCTAAATTAGATACCCCACTAAATTAATCTGCAAGCCTTCCTAGGACTCGATCCAATAAGCAATCGTTCCATAGTAATATAGACTTCTTGTTACGGTTGGTAGTCCCTGCCCTTCGCTAAGTAAACCCACCGAAGATTGCTTTTTTGAATCCAATCGTAGATGCCTTCTTCGTGTTAACCACGGTGTTCTTATATTTCCACAAGACCCAAACGGTCACCTTGTATCATTTTTCAAAAGAAAAGTATGGCTTCAACATCAAAATTGCATTGAATGTTAGCTATGACTTGCACATACGGCCTTTGTAACCTAACCAATAACTATGCTAAATTGATAACATGGGTTAGTTTTCTTGGTCAACCAAAAGTAAAGTCAAAGAGGGTTAAATGTTTGGGAAGTTTGGACTTTGGAAACAAATAGAAAGTGTAGATTGTGCACCAGCAGCACAATTAAATGGCATTTCAAAAAAGTAGCCCAAACTCATGCAACCGGAACCGCAACTGCAATTCCTACTTGAGTGCACTTGCAAAAAATTTATGCTAGTCTTTAGAATATAAGTTGATAAACAAAATCTGTTAGTGTGTTTATTATATAGCAGAAATTTAATTTAGAACACAGGTTGATAAACAAGGGATCGATTATACAAGACACAATAAAAACATAAAAAACTAAATTTGTTTTTGGTTGCTGTGAGCTAATCTTTACATATTTTTGGTTGCTATGTAATTTGTTTGACTGGTCTCATACTCAAAGAGTCAAAGGTATCTCTTTCGTTGCTATGAGCTAGTCTTTTATATATTTTTGGTACATTAATGAAATTCACTGCTTATAGAAAAAAAAAAACATTAAAAAATAGAAGCAATAATAAAATACATTCTTTTGGTTTGTCAAGTTTTACGGTTTACACCTCTGTGAGATAAGTTGGTCCTATACATCCCTTCATTAGCAAACGTTAAAAAATATACACATCACTAAGGACGAACGATCCAAACTTTTTCTCGTTATATTCTAATGTGGGTCTAACATGAGAGGTGTTTTCGTCTGTTTGCTTATAACATGGATGTATTTTGCGGTTTATTGGTATTATTATTATCATTATTATTAATGTTATGTATTTATTTATTTATTATAAATATCACTTTATTAGAAACTCATAGGATTTACAAGAAATTAGTGGGGAGCCGCTATACTATCTGAGCCCCCACTCCTCTAACTATAGAAAAGTTAATCCTACCGAATATGTGAATAACAACACGTGCCCCAATGTCTTAAGTCACAGAGAACTTTTAGATTCTCTTTAGTAAGGTCACCGCATCCTTCTCAAGTTCCCCAAAAGAAAAGAATGAGAAGGGGAGCAACCCACTGTAAGCTCCCGGAAAATTTCAATGTACTTAACGCTTTAATCAGAAATTTAACACGATCTATTTTGTCATGAAATTTTCTAAGCATCACTTTTGCATATCATTTGGCATGTGCATGATCAACGCGACCTGAGCGTTCAAAAATACACCGTTGTGATTTAAACAAAATTCCTCACGATCCCGATATTTTTAATACTTAATATATATATATATATATATATATATATATATATATATATATATATATATATATATATATATATATATATATATATATATATATATAAATTTTATAAAAATAAAAACAAATATAATAAAAAAATATAAATTATAATTAACTTGGACCGGGCCTAAAACACCCACCCATGATTTCTTTGGGCCTCCATTTGATCCGAGCCCAACTCATACACGATAGCTCCTTGGGCCTTCGACCCATGCCAAGCCCAACGAAATACTCTTTTATTTGAGCCCTGCCGATTTGTCTCACTAGCCCAACACCATACTTGTTTTCTTTTGGGCCTTGCGGGTTGTACCTCTAGCCCAAGTACACACATCTTTCACATGGGAGAGTTAGTAACAAGTGAGATTTGATTTTTCTTTGTTTTCTTTCCTTCTGTGCGTCAAAACAAGACCCAACAACAAGTCAACCTAACCATTTCTATGACTAAAAATACAAAACCAAAACAAATCACACATGTGTGATTATTCCTTGGGCCTTCGACCCATGCCAAGCCCAACGAAATACTCTTTTATTTGAGCCTTGCCGATTTGTCTCACTAGCCCAACACCATACTTGTTTTCTTTTGGGCCTTGCCGGTTGTACCTCTAGCCCAAATACACACATCTTTCACATGAGAGTTAGTAACAAGTG
The DNA here is from genome assembly GCA_910596185.1 of Chrysanthemum makinoi. NCBI lineage: Eukaryota > Viridiplantae > Streptophyta > Magnoliopsida > Asterales > Asteraceae > Chrysanthemum > Chrysanthemum makinoi. The sequence goes on from OU343222.1 coordinate 146,679,302, forward strand.
AGATTTGATTTTTCTTTGTTTTCTTTCCTTCTGTGCGTCAAAACAAGACCCAACAACAAGTCAACCTAACCATTTCTATGACTAAAAATACAAAACCAAAACAAATCACACATGTGTGATTATTCCTTGCGTGTAAACATGATCAAAAGGAGACAAAGAGCCACCCCTAGCCACCCTAAACTAATAAACAACTACCCTAAAGTCCTAAACCATGCTTGGACTATGTTGACTTCATCACCCATTGTATAATATGTCCCTTGGTCCACTCCATTGACAAGATTAGACTCTCATGCCTTCCCCATGTTCTAGCCGGTTCTCTTTTGCATGCTAGAACACAACAAAATTCATTCAAGGCTTTGGTGAAACAAATGCAACGTGTGAAAATTTAAAAACATATAAGCCATGCCTTTGCTTCACTATAAAAGCTACACACATGCATAACCTTTCATCACAACTCAAACACAAACACTTCACATCGTTTTATTTCTCTTTGGTTGCTGTCGAGCAAGAAGAAAGGAGGAGAAGCACTTGGGTTACTAGCAAACTAGGAAATTTGTTTGGGTTATTTGTGGTGAATACTTGGGTTAAGTTCGGTTGAGTTTTTCTTGGCGTCTCTCTTCTTGTTCAAGTACTCACACCCCTCTCATCCTCGTAAGTATCTCGCGTTTTTTTTTATTTCCTTGCACACGTTTATATAGATGTCGTATGTTAAATAAGTGTCGTAGTAACTAAAACGCATTTATACGCTATTATATACTAGCAGGGTACCCGCGCGTTGCGGCGGCGGGTACCCTGAAATAAAATTTTCCGGTGAATCATGTATTTTAGTTTATTATATATTTTTTGACAATAAATATACGAGGATCAAGAATTTTGTTTAGCCCGTGCCCGTTCAGGCTCGAGCCCGTTTGGCCCGTTCCCGTTCGAGCTCGACCCAATTTGGCCCGTGCTCGTTCGGGCTCGACCCCGGTTGGACTGTACCAGTTCGGCCTCGGGCCCATTTGGCCCGTTGCCCGTTCGGGCTTGAATATTTGTATAAGGTGCTTTTTATTTGTATTAGTGACATTTAATGCAGGAATTATGTTTTAGTTGGTTGTACAATATGTTTGATAATTTGTATTTCTTGTGTAACGGGTATTTTAATGACTGCATTAGTTGTATTTATTGACCAATTAATTAATTGTCTACATTAAATATCTTGACCACATTAATAGTACTTTGTATTTTGTACATTAAGCTTTAAGACTTGTAAGTCTTAAAATTAAGATTGATAAGAAATATCATTAATAGTGCATTGTGTATTGTACAATAGGCTTTATATTTTGTAAGTCTTAATTTTAAGACCATGAGGAGAGAGATTCATTTCTCTATTATAAGTAGTATAGATATCAAGTGAGGTACCAAGATCATAGGAAATATGTTAATGAAGAAGAGATAAAAACTTAACCATGCATACATGTATATTCGATCAGCTACTGAGAAGGAATGAAAACCAAGAACAATGAAAATCATGCAAGAACTCACGCTCAAATAATGTGACTTATAGCAAAAATATAACACAGAAAGCGTTACATTATATACGGTGTAACGTAGAAATAAACAATAAGTAGCACTAGCTCAGTTGGTTAGCACGCGTGGGTTTTAGGCGAAAGGTCCATGTTTCGAATCCAGTCTATAGCATTTCCTCTCCCCTTTTTATTTTGTAACTATCACTGATTGACAAAACAAACCCCTCCACTTCAAGTAAATTTATAACTAAAGTAAAACATTATATTAAAAGTGTAACAAAATCCAACTTTTGAAAATGTTTTACGAAAAGAGTTTTTACGAGGGACTAAAAGCGAAAAATCTGGAAACTTTAAGCATGAGATAATTATGGGTACAAAGTGTCATTTTCTAGAAGTTTAGGGGCTAAAACTCGACTTTTTTGTAACTCGAGGGTAAAAAGTGTAAATTTGGGAAAAGTTTAGCAAAACTTATGATTTCATCATAGCCTCATAAAAATGAGTATTTTGACCACATTAGCGCAATATTTTCGAATAAAGATAAATTTATTTCATGTATAAATATATATGTAAATATATATATTTTAGAAAATAATTAGGTATATGTAAAAATATACATATTTCAATAAAACACACGGGGAATCTAAATACGTTAAAATACCCAACGAATTTACTAAGATCACAACGGGGGAAACATTTCACTTATGCGTAAGTGAGGATCACTAATTAAGACAATGTAGCACGTAAATTAATTTGAAACATTAAGCACGCACGCACACTATTGGATTGGGCAATCCAATGATCTATTGAATAAGAATATTCAATGCTCTATTATTTTGGTCGCGAACCAAAATGTTCATTTTACTGAGACTCGCCATCTCATCATTTTAGGTTTCGAGTTGGAACCTCTGCTACATTGTGCTTGATCTATTTGTGCGTGTTCACTATCTTCAGGTGAGTTCATAGCCTCGCTTTTACTTTATTTTGCAAACCCCGCGAGGGAGATACATGCTCTAAACTAGAACACAAGGTTTTTTATAAATGCTCTATCTTCTTGATTATTGGTAATCGCTTCTAAGTTGTTAGCCACAAGTCCCCTGATCATGAACCATTAGTCACCAATTTATGAACGAGATATCGTGAATAGTACTATGGGATTAACGAACCCCGTTTCGTTATAGAGAAATAACCGGCGCACTATATTGAATTTCTTTAGGTAATTGGCTACCTCCTTTGGGGCATACTTACGTATCGCGGTAATTCGTGTATGCAGTTGAGTCTTGGTTTCATGAGCTTAGCGCATAATAATATGTGATTTTTCTTATGATATTGTTAGTTTACAATGATCATGATCTTATACTTGTGTTCAACTTATTTTAAACCTATGGATTTCCCTCAACATTTTTGTTGACCTTTTAAGCATGTATTCTCAGGTAATCAAAGGAAGTTTGACCAAGGCGCGGAATGGGGAATAATGGCAAGGCTTATATGGTGGTGTAAAACATAAAAGTTGTCATTTCTTTCAAACTCATGATCTTTCTTTTGGGAAAAACACTTGATCAATTTACAACGTTTGTAATTTCAAACTATGAGTTTTCGATGAATGATAACTATTTTAATAAAAACGTCTCTTTCGAGTCGTTTTCTATAATTATTGACTATGATCTCCATTCAAGTAACACCCGAATTAGTCTTCCGCTGTCATTAAGATTTTCGGGGGTGTTACACCCACATCCAATATTCGCGCACTAAGCCTCATATTTGACGCGTTCACGTTGTGCGGCCTCAATCACAACACTACCCAGCACAAAATCAACCATACCAGTTTGCGTCAAGGGCGATGACCCTGTCGAATCGACACATACATCAAGTCCTCCATCCCACGAGTAGAGCAATATATCTGATGGACGTAAGGGTTTGTCCCTTTCTCCACTAAGCCCAATATCAACTTTTTTATTGGCCAAAATCCCCGACCGATAACATATTTCAACAAGAGTATCACGCACCACGTTATGCCGATGTTTAATACCAATAATACCAGCGCACGATACAACATGGTCCCCATATATATCACCCGTAAAGACCCTGAAACAAGCTGAGCATGAGATTGAACAGAGAATAGGGGAACACCTAGCTGATAGCATAACACACACCGGTAAGTCCTAGCATTCATAGTCTGTCACAACCAAGATATCGGAACCACCCTAAGCCAATCCGAAGTGTAGTCCTCCATTTGCGATTTCCATAATGCCATTTGTTAATACAAATAAACCGTAAAAATGTTTATTAATATTTTGCGACCTCTTTGTGTTTTGTTGATAACAAATGTAATGTTATCTTAAGTATAATTATAAGGATACATGTTATTTTTGTAAAGCATTTACATATAGCCATTTAAATACAAAAATGTAATAATTAAGCATTTGTTGTAATAGTTTATTAGGATGGGTAAAAACCATAACTCATGGACCATAACCCATGGATCTTAACCCATACCAAAGAAGACTTGATACAATGTATACTTAGATACATTGAATCTAAAGAAAACCCATGGACCAACCCATAACCCATGACCCATAACCAAAAAACCCATGGGCAAAGAGGAGCGTACCACGGATCCCTAGGATTACACTAGACGGATCCCAAGTGGAAGGGATCCGTGGGATCCGTGGAACAGAGGAGAAATTTGCCTATAAATAGAGAGCCATTTCTTCATTCTAACTTACCCCTCTTCTTACTAAATCTCTCATACACTCTCATTCTCTTCTAACATATAGATCACTTGATCTAGAGAGTTGTTCTTCTTTCTTTCTATTTGTGATCCTCATATAGGTCCTTCTCTAAGGCGAGATCACGAGCATTCTACAAGTCATCCAAGCAAGGGGTCCTTGATTGATTTGTCACTCCACAAGATTTCTGTAGCGAAGATCTTGTATTTGATATTTCACATATTTGTTGTGTAATAGTCGTGTTGGTTTGGTCCACCGTGCTACGGACTCGGTATCTAGCTTTGTACCGAATAAAGTGTAAGCAACGTTGTGAAGGCTTCTCCGCCAAGTGAAGGAGTTTGTTGACATAGTGCTTGAACTCTCGAGTAGGTGACTCGAGGAGTGGAGTAGGGCAAGGAAGGTGTCCTTGTAGCCGAACCACTATAAATCGGTTGTGTCTTTTCTATCCCTTAACTTTATTTATTTGCTTGCATTATCATTAGATCTATACGTTCTCAACATCCATAACGATTTCACATAATATCGAATCTAAAGTTTTTGAAATCAACTTAAAATCGGCAAAACTATTCAACCCCCTTCTAGTTTTCCACAATTGGCATCAAGAGCTAAGTTTATAAAAGTTTTAAAATAAAATTGTATTTTAAAAACTTTTCGATCACTATGGGTTCTGAAAATTATAAAGAAGGGCAATCTATGCAACGACCACCACTACTTGAAACTAATGGTTTTATATATTGGAAAAATAGATTCGAAACATATGTGAAGTCTAAAGATATTGATCTTTGGTACATTATTGTTGAAGGTGATTTTGAGGCTACCTCAAATGATGATAAAGGAAATTTAGTTCACATACCTCATGATAAACTAAACGATGAAATGAAGAAAAAGCTTTCTAAAAATAGTGAAGCAAAAATGGTTTTATATAATGCTTTACCGAAAAAGGAATTCGAAGAATTTCTATGCTTAAAACCTCTAAAGAAATTTGGAATTCTTTAGTTGTAACTCATCAAGGCAACCAACAAGTTAAAAATAATAAAATTGATTTATTTGTTCAACAATATGAACAATTTTCAATATCGGATGAGGAAACTATAGATCATTCATTTGCTAACTTTAATACTATTATTACATCTTTACAAGCACTTGATGAATCTTTTTCTAGCCGTAACCATGTTAGGAGATATCTAAGGGCACTTCCATCGAAGTGGAGATCAAAGGTGACGGCAATCAAAAGATTTGACAATCCTCACCCTCGATGAACTCATAGGCAACCTAAAAGTCTACGAGCTTGTCCTTGCTAAAGATTCCGAAGCCTCAAAGGTGAAAGAGAAACACAAATCTCTTGCCCTTAAAGCCAAAAAGGCTTCGAGCGATGAGGAGAACTCATCTTCGAGTAGTGACGACGAAGAGTACGCTATGGCGGTAAGGGACTTTAAAAAGTTCTTTAGAAGAAAGGGTAGATACGTCAAACAACCATATGACGATAAGAAAGGCTTTCGGAAAAGCAAAGAGGACGAGAAGCCAAAGGATGATCGTACTTGCTTTAAATGTGGGGACCCAAACCACTTTATTAGTAAGTGTCCCAAACGGGATGATCAAAAGGCGTTCGTGAGCGGCACATGGGGAATGAGCGACGAGGAGGACGAAGAAATTTGTCTCATGGCAAATGACGAGGTATGTCACGAATACTATAGTAGCTCATCACTTGATGACGACTCATTGCATAATGAATATGATAAACTATGCAATATTAGCTTAAAACTAGTTAACAAAAACAAGCTTTTAAAAAGTCAAAATAAACGTTTAGATAAAGAAGTCATAGAGTTAAAGGCAAAACTAAAACGTTTAGAGAAGGGTAAAATAGCAAGTGGTGAATGTGAACTTTGCGTTCAACTTCAAACACTAGTGGATCACTTAGATTCTAAAATTTCTAGAATGAGCACGAACACTTTAGATACAATACTCGATAGCGTTAAAACCGGTAACAATCAAAAGGGTCTAGGTAGTCAACAACTTGATCCATCAACTAGTGAAAGTAAAGAAACAAAATTTGTTAAGGAACTAGAAAAACCAGCCACTGTTGTGGGATCCCCTAAAAAGGGAACCAACTAGTGTACAGAAAGGGATCCGTGGATCTGCTGTAGCAAATAGTAGCAATAACGTAGCTTCTTCATCTAGAACTGAGTTTGTCATAGTTAATAGGAAGAAACCAAGTCATGTCACCACTAGACAACCACCTCCAAAATATAATCCTACTTTTGCAAGAAACAAAGCTCCATATTTTTCAAAACCTAACTCATTTAGGAGACCTAATAACGTTTACCCAAAAAGTAACCATCAAATGAGATGGAATCAAAACATGCAAAACGGTTTTCCTTTTCAAAACTTTGCTCCATGGAATGCATACTCATCTTATCCATACATGTCTAACATGAATGGAATGTTTAACACTAATGGACCCATGAACAAATGGGGACCAAACTTTTGAGTTTATTATTGTTTTAGGTGTGCTTAAAAGTCGACCTAGACCCCGATGAATGGGTCAAGGATAGCGGGTGCACGAGGCACATGACCGGAAATAGGGATCTATTCTCCACATATGAATCCATAAATGGAGGTAATGTGGTGTTTGGAAATAGCAAAAGTAGAATCATCGGTAAAGGTACGATTTCTAACAAATCTCTAACCATTAACGATGTGTGTCACGTAAAATGGCATAACCATAGGAAGAGGAATTAGGAAACATGGAGTCTATGTCATTAAAATCGGTAATGAACCTAAAGACAAACTATGTCTTACCTCTATGGATGATACTTCGACCTTATGGCATCGAAGATTGGGTCACGCCAACATGCGACTTCTTCAATCGCTATCATCCAAAGATCTAGTAAGAGATCTACCTAAGTTAAAATATGAACATCATTTTTGTGATGCTTGTAATGTAGGAAAACAAGCTCATTCGAGTCATAAAGCTAAAAACATGGTGTCCACAACTAGGTGTCTAGAATTACTACATATGGATTTATTTGGTCCATCCGCTATCCAAAGTTATGGAGGCAACTACTACACTTTGGTAATAGTGGATGACTACTCTAGGTATACATGGACAAATTTTTTAAAGAACAAAACGGAAACCTTTAACTATTTTGAAATATTAAGCAAAAAGATCCAAAGACAACTAGGAAGTCCCATAGTGTCTATTAGGATGGATCATGGTAGGGAATTCGATAATGAAGTGCTATTCGGAGCTTTTTGTGACGCTAATGGTATTACTCACAACTTCTCGGCTCCACGCACTCCACAATCGAATAGAACTCTACAAGAAATGAGTCGAACCATGCTTAATGAACAATCCATACCTCAAAATTTTTGGTGTAATGCCGTTGATACTTCAACGTATATACTCAATCGAGTCTTGATTAGACCAATCTTAGGAAAAACTCCATATGAGTTACTTCGAGGCAGAAAGCCTACGTTAAATCACTTTAGAGTCTTTGGTAGTAAATGTTTTATTCTTAACACTAAAGATTACCTTACAAAATTTGATCCTAAATCAACCGAAGGTATCTTTTTAGGTTATTCGCCAAATAGCAAAGCTTACGTCATATTAAACAAAGAAACAATGAAGGTAGAAGAGTCATTAAATATAAAATTTGATGAAAGTCCACCCAAACCCTCTCCACCTCTTGTCGATGACGAGATTATAGAAAGTGAAGCCATAGTAATAAAGAAAAAGATAAGTGAAGAAGAAGAACCTCTAAGTGATGAAATAATAAACATTAAAGAGTCCAAAGATCACCCCGTAGATAAAGTCATAGGAAAACTAAACGAACGAACATTAAGGTCTCAAGTTCAAAACCAAAGTAGCTTGTTTTGTTTCGTTTCAACCTTAGAACCTAAGAATACACAAGAAGCCATAAAAGATGAAAGTTGGGTAATAGCTATGCAAGAAGAAAAAAATCAATTTGTTTCTAATGATGTTTGGACACTTGTCCCTCCACCTAGTAATCAAACCATAATAGGAACCAAATGGGTTTTTAAAACAAATTAGATGCAAATGGAGTAGTGTCTAGGAACAAGGCTAGACTCGTTGCTCAAGGGTATAACCAACAAGAGGGAATAGACTTTGATGAGACCTACGCCCCCGTGGCTAGATTAGAGTCTATAAGAATACTTTTGCGTATGCTTGTGCTAATGATCTAAAGCTTTATCAAATGGATGTCAAAAGCGCTTTTCTAAATGGTGTCATAAATGAAGAAGTATATGTAGCTCAACCTCCAGGCTTCATTGATTTTGAAAACCCAAACATGTGTATAAATTAAAGAAAGCCCTTTACGGTCTTAAACAAGCTCCAAAAGCTTGGTATGATAGACTCAAGTCATTTCTAGTTAAACACAACTACACCATGGGTTAGTTGACAACACACTTTTACTAAGAAAAGAGAGTCACATATAATCATAGTACAAATATATGTAGATGATATTATATTCGGATCCACTTGTCAAGACATGTGTGATGATTTCTCTAAAATCATGCATGACGAGTTCGAGATGAGTATGATGGGAGAACTTAGTTTCTTTCTTGGTCTACAAATAAAACAAGTAGAAGATGGTATCTTCTTCAATCAATCTAAATACATCAAGGAGATGTTAAAGAAATTCGGTCTAGAAGAGTCAAAACCAATTAGGACTCCAATGTCATCCGACACCAAACTCACGAAAGATGAAGACGGACTCACGGCAAGTAGGCCGGATATCATGTTTAGTGTTTGCTTATGTGCTAGGTTTCAAGAAGACCCTAAAATATCACACCTAGAAGCCGTAAAAATGATATTTAGATATATTAAGGGTACAACACAATTAGGATTATGGTATCCTAAGGGCACGGGAGTAGAAACAATTGTATATGCAGATTCTGACCATGCAAGTGATTACGTTGATAGAAAAAGTACAAGTGGGGTATGTACTTTTATGGGATGTTGTTTAACATCATGATTTTCTAAGAAACAAACGGCACTTGCAATATCAACAACGGAAGCCGAGTACGTCTCCGCCGACAAAGCATGCCAACAAGCACTATGGATGAAACAAGCGTTAGTAGACTACGACATTCATCTAAGCGACATAGCCATCCTATGTGACAACAAAGGTGCCATCGACTTAAGCAAGAATCCGGTATTGCATTCTCGCACAAAGCATATAGAGATTCGTCATCACTTCCTAAGAGACAATGTTCAAAAGGGGAACATCTCTATTGAGAAGGTAGCATCCGAAGACAACATAGCCGACATCCTCACTAAACCGTTGAAGCTGGAACAATTCAACCTACTTCGTCTTTGTCTTGGTCTAATGGAACAAACGTCGTAACTTATTTGACTCTACAAGGTATGTAAACACTAGCCTTCTTCTTTCTGAGTCCAGGATTTCTATTTCACGCACAACTCACAAACAATACGGGAATTTTCAAAACCCAAGATGAGTTTTCCACTTATAGCTTTCTTATTTTTTTTTTCATATACACATTTTCAAAGAAAACCTACTTTCACAATGTTTTCTAAAAGGATGATACCTTCCCGTATCAATTTCACAAAAGCAATTTCTCACATCTAGGACAAATCGCTTTTCATTATTAATACAAAGTAAAACCCGCTTTCATTGCATCTCATGTCTTTTGAATGCTAAAGGGGACACATAACTAATATGTGTTTTCGGGTACATTCATTTAAGCAACAATGAATTAGGAGCATTGATAACACAAAATTACGTACTCATGTACTAAATATGTGTTTTCGGGTTATCTCAATAGGATGGTTTTATACTTCTAGTTTATTTTCTATTTCTTTTTAGGAGTCAAGATAACCGAAACTCCAAATAGTTTGCATATAGGCACACACTAGGCAAAAATGTTTCCAAAAGGAAAATTTTGTGCTGCATGAATCACCAGACCCACGGATCCCAGCCTTTATGCTGGACAGATCCCTCAAGGGAAGGATCCGTGCAACAGAAGCTGTTTTCAACTTCTATTTTTTCACTTTGGATGAAAAATCCACATTTGTTTCATTCTTTTGGAGTATGCTCTTTAATGCTTGTGTTCTCATGATCACATGCCTTGAATTCATATCTAATCATTAGATTTTAATCCACATTTTGGGTCAAGCATTCATTACAATGCTTTGTTTTTCTATATATATATCTCCCAAAATGCTTGCATACTCCATCTCCTTCTCACAAACACACTTCATCATGTCATCCAAAAACCTTTTAGGAGAATCATCTAGTACAAACAATCATGATATCCAAACCTTTGTACTTCCACCATCCAAAATACCACAATCAAATGCTAGGATATCCGCACGGATTAGTATCCGATCTTGTTGTTTAGCAAAACCAACCTCAAATAATTCATCCTCAAATTACTCACCACAAGATGCTTCCATTATAGCACCTCCCTCATCACCAACAAATACACCAACTTCATCACCACCTAAAATAACTCTTTTGGAACTCCTTAAGAGTCCAACAAGATCTAACCAACCTAAAGAAAAAGAATTAGTCTTTTCAACACCCCCCATATCTCCAAATACTATATTTCAAGATCTTGAAACATCACCACCATTAGCTCCCATCACATTACAAGAACGTCTAGGTTCTTTTCCACCACCATTTACAAACATTCCGGATATTGATCCATATTTTCCTATTTTTCCACCACAACTTCCGCATAACTCAAATCAAAACAACCCGGAAAACTTCCGCACTCATTATCCACATCATTTACATTGTGAACATTGCCAATCCACTAGGGAAATTGCAATAGAAGTTAGGGAAGAAATGCGTTTCATACTCAACCTCATCCTTGATCGCATCAATACCATTATTCATCAAAACCTCCATCCATAACCTTATGCAAGCATGGAAGGAATCACTAATACTATTTTCTATTTTTAGTATTATTTTCCTTTTGAAGTCATTTTCAAGAACAAGTCTTGTTCTTATTTTTACATGCTTGTAAGTGGCATATATACCACTACAATTTGTTGTTTTTATTACAAGGCCTTGTTTGCATACCTTGGCTCCCAATCTTGATTCTCGGCAACCACAAGATTATATAAGCATGTTACTAACCTTTCTTTTTGTATGATTTTTTATTTTTCTTCACTTGACGCCCCAAACAAGGGGGAGCTACCATCAAGGGGGAGTTAGAAGTTTGTTTATTTCTTCCAAGGGTTATCTTTTTGTTTCGACAAAAAGGGGGAGAAGAAGTAAAACTTAAGGGCTTTCAAAACTTGCATCTATTCTTAAGTTTTACTCATCATAACATTATGTTTTGTCATCAACAAAAAGGGGAGATTGTTAATACAAATAAACCGTAAAAACGTTTATTAATATTTTGCGATCTCTTTGTGTTTTGTTGATAACTAATGTAATGTTATCTTAAGTATAATTATAAGGATACATGTTATTTTTGTAAAGCATTTACATATAGCCATTTAAATACAAAAATGTAATAATTAAGCATTTGTTGTAATAGTTTATTAGGATGGGTAAAAACCATAACCCATGGATCTTAACCCATACCAAAGAAGACTTGATACAATGTATACTTAGATACATTGAATCTAAAGAAAACCCATGGACCAACCCATAACCCATGACCCATAACCAAAAAACCCATGGGCAAAGAGGAGCGTACCACGGATCCCTAGGATTACACTAGACGGATCCCAAGTGGAAGGGATCCGTGGGATCCGTGGAACAGAGGAGAAATTTTCCTATAAATAGAGAGCCATTTCTTCATTCTAACTTACCCCTCTTCTTACTAAATCTCTCATACACTCTCATTCTCTTCTAACATATAGATCACTTGATCTAGAGAGTTGTTCTTCTTTCTTTCTATTTGTGATCCTCATATAGGTCCTTCTCTAAGGCGAGATCACGAGCATTCTACAAGTCATCCAAGCAAGGGGTCCTTGATTGATTTGTCACTCCACAAGATTTTTGTAGCGAAGATCTTGTATTTGATATTTCACATATTTGTTGTGTAATAGTTGTGTTGGTTTGGTCCACCGTGCTACGGACTCGGTATCTAGCTTTGTACCGGAAAAAGTGTAAGCAACGTTGTGAAGGCTTCTCCGCCAAGTGAAGGAGTTTGTTGACATAGTGCTTGAACTCTTGAGTAGGTGACTCGGGGAGTGGAGTAGGGCAAGGAAGGTGACCTTGTAGCCGAACCACTATAAATCGGTTGTGTCTTTTCTATCCCTTAACTTTATTTATTTGCTTGCATTATCATTAGATCTATACGTTCTCAACATCCATACGATTTCACATAATATCGAATCTAAAGTTTTTGAAATCAACTTAAAATCGGCAAAACTATTCAACCCCCCCTTCTAGTTTTCCACACCATATGTCGAGTAGATAGGGAAAAAGTAGATTTAGCCGTTTTGGTAAAACGTGTGAAATATATATCTGCCAGTTTCTTCATGATTTTGGGGGCAACAATCTCACTTGGATTACTCAAAAGGTCAATCTCTATTTTCGCAAAAAAGCACACAAGGCATCATCAAAGAATGCATAGTTCAAGACATCACTTGCAGAATAAACATCATGCCTACCAAATGCAAAAGGTAAGGTGGCAAGCCTCCATTGCCAATCACCAAAACCAGACCCAGAAGCAATGACAATACACTCCAAAGTAGAACAAAGTGTAGCATCAAATGAAATCTTAGCACGCTAAAAAACACCGGGAGAACATGTGCGCATAGAAAAATATAATTTGGAAATACTGGCACAAGCACGAACGAGCAGTAACTCACACTGATGATCATTAATATTAGCAACAACACCCATAAGCTCATTGGTTTTGGCAACCCTTTTCATAACAAGCTCACTACTAAAATCAAAGTCCACATTAGCGGGCCCACCCAGTAATTTAACACCGTGCAAAGGTCGGAAAATATTAGGGGGGGGGGGACACCCACAATCCTGCTTCTGTGGTCAACTAGTTTTATCAACATTGAGGTGCAAACCACAACGAGGTCCCTCAACCATGATAAGCTTTAAAACCTTCCCCACAACCAAAGTATCTCCAATAATAGTACCATCATCCAAATACCAAGCTTGAAGGGAAAGGCTAAAGGAGCCTCTAATCTTGCATACCAAAGGATGTAACACTAAAGCAAAAAGCACAGGTCCAAGTGGATCACCTTGTTGCACACATTGGTGTGACCATAAAGTGTGTTCCCTATAATATAATCTAGCTGGGCTGGAGTAACAAAATTCCACCCAACATGATATAACATGACAACGAAGGCGAACCTCCTGTAGCATAACCTCACGATCCACCAAATTGAAAGTCGTTTTTGAAATCCATCAACAACATCGAAAGACCCAGCTCATCTCTACAATCTTCAATCTACCGATTCAAGGCATGAAAAATAGCCTCCTGTTAGCCTTAAAAGTGAAGCCATTTATGAAAATTGCATTAGTTTTATCTTTTATATATACACAAGGACTAGACTTGCCAATAGGTGATAGTTTGGCATGTATAATAATATATACACCCTCCTAGTAACAACTAGGAGGGTGAAGCTCTCATTGTATATTAGAGGTGTGTGTGTTTTTCTCCTCATTCTCTCTAGAAAACACACACATCTTGTAACACCCCCAAAACCCGAGGGCGCCACTCAATTGGCATCATAACACAGGTAATAAGGAACGGATAATAAAACCCGTTTAAGAACTTTTATTGATTAAATAATAAAGTTTACAAAACTTTATTTGTTGCGGAAATTTGGCCCATTAATAAAAGGTGGTCCCAAATAAGTCAGTGTAGTCTATGACCATGCCATGCCAAGCCCTGCCTTGATATCGTCATACTTCAAAATCAAATACCTGAGAAAACATGCTAAAAGGTCAGCTATAAAGCTGGTGAGTTCATAGGTTTACATAAAGTAGTTAAGTTGGACCAATAAGTTTGCTAGCTAACATTATAAAGTGCATAATGTTATACAAAAGTCTAGTAAGTTTACAAGTTAACATTATAATGTGCATAATGTTATACGAAAGTCTTTTAAGTTTACAGATTAACATTATAAGGTGCATAATGTTATACGAAAGTCTAGTAAGTTTACAAGTTAACATTCTAATGTGCATAATGTTATACGAAAGTCGTTAAGTTTACAGATTAACATTATAATGTGCATAATGTTATACGTAAGTCTACTACGCTGCATTAAGTTCCATGTTACCGAAGCTACGACAGTGTGCATGAAATGAGCTCATGTAATCAAAATAAGGCCAGGCAAGTGTTTTATCCCGTGACACTTGTAATTCGACATGGTATACATCCGTTTGTCCTATCCGGGCAGTTGGTTCTCCAACACGGATGGAGGTGTCACCCTCAATAGATCTATTTATATCACTCGTGCTTCCCAGCGGGAACTAACGGTACATGAGTATGGGCATGAATTTGGGATACAGTATAGTTTTTCAAACAAAAGCATTGTTTAATGGTCCATAAAAATCAAACATGTTTCTCACCCCAAGTTTGCAAAGCAAATACGAGTTAAAAAGTGGGGCTACGAACTCACCTCAGAAATAAGTCCTCCGAAATGAATAGTCAAGTAGTAGCAGTGTGTAGCACCAACACGCGACCTAAATTAGTATGGCAATTCTTAGTTTACAGTAAAGTGTACTCGCGACTCAAAGTGTGTAAATAAATATAAGAGTTTACGAGTGGTTGTGTTTAATGTTGCTTGTGTGGCAAGGTTTATGTTTAAATCGTTTTCAAGTGTTTGTAAGTATAGGCTCTCGGAAGAAGTGTGAAAAAAAAGTATACGAAACCTTCGTATAAAAGTTGGCTCGAGTGATGGCTCAAGTATGCCAAAGTATGAATAAATACAAGTCAAATTGTATTTATTAGATTTGTTTAGTTTCGAGGGGTATATATATACAATATATATTTATCGGAGTTGTGGGAAAATATAATATTTATGGTTTACGCGGATGGAGTCGTTAAAAAAAATATGTGTTAACGTATTCATTTAACAAAAGTGGTAAAATAATATAAATTTATTATCTCCCAAGTTTTAGGCTGAAAAGTGTTAAGTGTACAACTTAGAAGGACCAAAGTTGTAAATGTTATTACAAGTTTGTAAAACTTATGAAAGTCTTGATAAAGATATAAAAGTATTCAAAGTTGAGGGCTAAAGTTGTAAAGTACAACATTTATTAGAGTGTTGGGAGAAAGTGTCAACTGTTTGGAAGTGAGGGGGTTGAATCTGCCAAGTCGCCATAGCTGTTAAAAAATAAAAAAAATAAACTGCCATGGAAGGGATTTGAACATGGGTCTGGTATGTGGTTGTCGAGAGCCCCAATCAGTGAGCCAAAGACTCTCTTTGGTTATAATTTACAGTTTAGTTATATATAAAGGATTCGTGACTGCCTAGTTTTAGTTAAAGTTTTCTCTCAGTATTATATAATGCGAGCGTATGAGTTTGTGTTTCACTTCCAAAACAATATGTTACCACTTCTCTCAAATAAGCATACCATGTATATGAAAAAGGCCAAGACTTGTGTTTATATGTAAGTTTTCGTTTAGTTGTTTCGAGTTCAAAACCTTAATAGGCTCGACATATATGTAAGTGTATGTCGATTTAGAAAACAAGTATGTGCTAGCTTTCATAAGTGTTAAGCGAGTTAAAGATTTCCACACAAGTCTTTAAACACAACCAAGGTCTTTTATGTAAGCATGTCGATCGTATACATATGTTTGTATGTCGAGTAGTGTATGAAAACATGAGACATATTTTCTATTTTTAAGACTTGAACATATAATAAAATGCATGCTTTATCTAGTGTAACGTGTTTGTGCATCAAGGAAAGCAAAGAAGCATGAGTTTAATAAGTTCGCCTCTTACAGTGGGATTCGAATAAGGATTTGAGTCGAATGTAAGTGCAAGAACTGTTGGGATTTAATACTCATAACAATTATATAAAATCAAATAACATCATCAAAGCATGCAGCGGAAGTAAATAGGAATAATATATGTAAGTAATTAACCGAATAAGAAAACGCGTACCTTTTAGCAATTCAAGAATCAAACGGTAATTGAACAAGAACTAAAACCCAAAACCCTAACATTAGGGTTTATTAAATTCGACCCACACAAAAGTCGACCACCAAGATTACAAGCTCAAGCGTGCTTGTCCTTCGTTCTTGTACACATGTACTATTAGCGATTTGATGTGAAAAGCTAGTTCCTTGAACCACAAATAAAACCAAACACTTGTTTCTTTAGTTAAGCAAAATCGAAACCCTTATGGTGAGGGGTGTTCGACCGGCCACAAAAGAAAGAGGAGAGAAGAGGAGAAATTAGGTATATTGGTGATCCAAGATTAGTTTAAGAATGAATACAATGGTTTGTATATATACATTCTCAAAACTTGGTGACCAAGAAATCCCACCTCCTTGGTTTGAGAAGCCCACGACCGACCACCCAATCCCAAAGGGATTCCGAATCCTTCTTGTCATCTAATTTCATCTCTAGTCCTCGTAGTTTACATTTAACGACCGTTTAGTCAAAACCTCGTTAAATATTAACTATCGTTATGTTTTATTTCGTGACTAACAATTAATAATAATAACGTTTTATTTATATTAATTGTTTACATCAATTCTCATACGTAATGTGTGCAATCCCGAAGTCTCGAGTTCGAATCCGGACATACTATTATTTAAATATCCATAAAACCTTTCAGCTCCCACTTGGATATTACTAAATATAGTAATGACATCAGTTAGTCTAGCTTTCACACGCCAATGCCCCCAGATCAAATCGAGTATGGTCTCCTGGAAAAAACCATTTAATGATTCATCATTTTTACTTATCCTTTTGTTACTAATACTACATTAACTATGAATATGGATCAAGTCATTTCATAAGTTAATATTCTGTTTCTCGTTGTATTCGATTGAACAAGATTACCAAATCATCTGAACGTATTCCAGATAGATCTTGGGTATGGCCATACAAACATCTTGTCAATCCTACGAGGGGCCCAAATATAGTATTATGCTTTGAAACAAATTCAAAGGAACAAATTCTCTTGACTACAAACATAACTCATGAACTTTGCAACACTTCCGAAAATAACCCTTATAACTACCAGTTACGGATAGCGTTAGACTATCTTACACAAATGCACTACATTCATATCAGTTATCTGGTATCTCAAGTCTGAGGATAAACACTTCATGATATACTTAATGACAGAGATCCATAAAGTATCATCATGTAAAGTTGGGATAAGTCTTATATTCAATTCATTGAATATCATGTGAATCTGGTATGTCCCACGCATCAATATACTTTAAAAGTATATTCTACCAAAACTCAGATTTGTCTTAATTCAATGACATTCCCACATCATTGATCGACAACGGACTATTTAGAATAACATAAGTTATTCACAGATTAAACATGCAAATATAGGATATAATATTAAGAAAATGAAAATAAACATAACCAATATTTTATTTCATTTAAATAATATTTGTTCAAAACATCCCTTATCCAAATACTAAATAGATCAATGCATGATAATACTTGTTAATGAATTATGCCTCAAGTAATGACACTCATACTTGTTGACAAGGCATAATTTCAACTAACTTTGATCTATTGGAATTTTGAGAATACTTATTTCAAGAATTCAACTAGTGAAGTTCTTGTATGTGTGCATTCAAAATATTTTGATATTGCCACATAATATTTCATAAAGTGTGTGACATCCTCAAGCACCAATTTATGACAATCAAACTTTCAAACATTTTTAAAGTTTAAAGTATTCTTATTCTTTATTGTATAATGCAACTATGCTCTTAGTTGAGCACAACTAGTTCACATGGCCATTTACAAGGATGAAATCCTCCCATGACTAGTATTGAGTGTCATCTCAATTAAACCAGCATCATTGTATACAAACAACAATATGCTCTTTAAAATATCCGTAAACTTCAATATCTATAGTGTAATGTTTGATGCCTTCCAAACTTTCAAGTTTGTTGGCTATGACAATTTCACAACAATTGTTGTATTGCTCATCCATAGAATTTTGAGAGCAAATCCAGGTTGAGGAATGTAATTCTAAATTCAAACATATTCCATTAGAGTATTCATTACACCAGTTATATAATAACTTCATTAGATATCAATGTTGTCAAATCATCTTGCATTCAAGCATGATACAACAGTTACATGATGTACATGAAAAATCCTTGTGTCAAACTAAGATTTCATTCATGTTCTACATATCCATTTTCCAAATGATATATCATGTTCTTTTAGACTCATTTATTTAATACCACATATGTTTATTAATAATAAACATATATTCCAAGGTTGCATGTCTTATTTTCTAAATCTTTCATGTGAAGTTCCATTCCAAACTAATACTTATCATCTAGCTTAGATGGAATGTTACTACCCACATCATATAAGATTTTAAAGAAAATAAACATAATACTCCCACTAGCTTTCAGGAATACTTAGAAATTATCTTATTTTAATTTTTAAACCAAAACTTGGATTTAATAGTTAAACATAAGAATCATCTCCTAGATGCATGCATATATCCATTCATGGATTCTTGCAATTTGTACATTTCCAAAGATTATGTGAATTCATAAAACTCATTTGTATTACTTATCGTCCTCGCAAAAGCAATCACACAAGAAAGAGTTTTAATATCCAATTGTCATTTTTCATATCAATGAAAATAAGTATGACAATTATAATCATTATATATTTAATGTGTCAAGGAAAGAATATTAAATCACAGTTAATTGCTTAAGTGTGATTAATAATCTTGTCACAAGTCATGCATTAAACACATGTACAATATTGTCCATATGATTTCTACACAAAGATTTAAACCACTAGGGTTTTCCTTCCTTTGAAGAAACTCATCTTTATTAAGATAAACCAAGTTTACAAAGTTGATTATCTCTTTGAACAACATCTTGTCATTCATAGTATGAATAATTTACCACAATTCAATATTAGGTAATGTATCATTATGATTAACAGGTTTACAATGATCCTGTAATTCATATTTCTCGGCACATCAATCAATTATCTGAGAATCCTTGCGGATCTATGAATGAGAATTCCATCATCTTGAGGTCTATCAAATTTGTCCTCATCATGATATTTACTAGTGTATTTTAGAAGATTATGTGTTTTGTAATTGTAATTTAATCTCTTCAAGATCTAAACAAAACTCCCACTTGCTTTTGTAATTTAAAGACTATCTATAAATACTTCAGCAATTAGAACAACACTAAATTGTTTTCTTGTGGGATATTTACAAATCACATTAACAGTTCGTAAATCTTATTCGTTAATAACCTACTCCATAAGTAGTTTTAACAAACCAGAACTTCAATATAAGACTCAATGTGATTCATCACATTCCATACTAAAATAGTGTCTTATTAATCTTCTAGATTTTGAGTTAAGTATATCCAATCAATACTCAATTTTCTAACCTTGATAACTTTTGGAAGAAAAGAAGATATTGTTATTTTGAATCAAACAATATAACAAATGTTTGATTCTTCTAACTGAACATTTCATATACATACAGTATTTCATTAGAATTAATATTGTAAGACAATATAACAATATTTAAGATAAACATATTCCTTTTGGCCTACCTATTTACCAACTAAGTCAACTTAATGGTATAATAGAATATCCAATCCAATTGCATGTTTTATAACATAAGTATTCTTTGACCAAGTCAAAAGACATAACAGTTATAGTATCTTACTTTATATTATAAGTCTTTAAAAGACTTCATGTTTGTGAGTTTATACAGAAACACAAAACCATGTATAATTTAAAGTTATTATGAACACCACGCCATGGTTTCAATTAATTAATTTTCAAGTTAATATACTACTCCATCTATTTATGTTATTCTAAAAATACATAAATATTTCAGATAGTATTAAATTACTTTATTTATTTATGTCATTCCATGAAGTATTCAACTTAAGAAACAGTAAAAACATCCACGCCCGATCCCACGACAAGTGGAGATTTACCTTGAGATTACAATCTAGCCAAGATCACACTTAACCTAAAATGTAACTTCAAGTGTTTCTATAATTTGAATGACATAAGACATAAAAGTAGTCTATGTTATAATCTTGACACATGTTCTTTAAGCAAGACAATCTTATTAGAACGTTAATCTCTTACCTTACGATCAAGAGAATCCATTTATCATATTGGTATGTGTTGTTCCTATGCACACAATAAATACTTCTCCCACTTGTGCATAGAACAACATCATATAATAGATAAACACCATGACATTCATTTGTTTATGTGAGCAATATGATAGTGTCGTAGAGATATAAGCATTACAAGTAGATGTAGGAGCACCTAATTATCAAGGAAACGTTCATGACTATCCTTGAGAATATGAATGTCTACATTTTTGAACGTAATATATTATTTCAAGAAAATCTAGAAATAATCTGAGTTATTACCAAGATAATAACTTGTAACTCCCACTGAATTAGACAACGTTACAATAATGTCTTATTCAGTAATACACCATACTCCCACTGGATTTGACAACATTGTAAGTGTTTCATTAACCAGTGAAAATAGCGTGCTATTACGTTGCTACCCCTTTGTAAGACCATTCGTAACAATTACTTAGGTACTAAAAGAGTGTATTCTACTCAGTAGATGATGGATTATCCATCAATGCTATTAACTTGAAAAATTGAGCATGCAATTTCTTCCTTAATAGGTCTACTATCCCCACAATGGTGTGTAGCACCTTCAATTAGTCAAAACAAAAACAACTAGATAAAATATACTAGTTTGTCTTTTACCAATTTTGCGGTAATTCGTCTAGCTTCTAATTTAATAACTCATAAAATGTCAAACATGTTTTCTAGTTGACCAAAATGTCATATAAGAATTCAATCACCAACAAAGGGTAATGAAATATCTTAAGGAAAACATGGTGTGCAATTTTCTTAACTATTAAAGTTGCTATGAGTTATATATTAGAATTTAGATAATTCTAATGTTCCTAACATACCTTTCTCAATCATGAAAAGGAATAGGATTGAGTCTTACTCTTCTTCCATGGAAAAGAGTTTATGTTTGTCTTTTAGTAAATTTTTCTTGATCAAACATTTGTTTGAAAACAGAACTAGATCAATTTACCAAAGCCCAAACCACGTTTACGGTTTAATGTTGCATTAATACAATCAAAAGAATTAATAAAATTTAATTTTAGTATTTTCGATAATTAAATCTTTCAAGAAAATAAAATACCCTTTGGTCAATATTCATATTAACCATAGTATTTTCCTTGAATTTTTGGATCCTCATTATCATAATTTCATCACATCAGTTGATCTGCTAGTGGTGAAAGTATAGAATAGGTAATCGTTGAAAAACGATAATTGACAAACAAGTTTTCAATTCCAAAAATTATGAGATTTACAATTTTGCCAAAACAATTAATGCAAAACGTAAGCATGTTTTATCCCATCTTATGCCTTAAGTCATAGGTCTCACTAACTAACTTAATTAAGTTGTCTAATTTAGAAACTGCAAATTATTAAGCTGAGGTCTCACACAACAAAATAATTCACCTTGTTATTGTAATCTAGATCAAGGTCTCACATAACTAAATTACAACTTCAAGTGTTTCATATCATTAGATGGCATAAACTTAAATTTTAAAGGGTACAATTTTTGACGTGTAATCAAAACTTATGTATAAAGAAGCATGCATACAACTTTATAGCACAAAATTTTCGAAAGAAACTTACTTGTATTTTAATTGCTAAGATTAAATTCTACAAAGTTTTAATCGATGCGTTGAGAAACTTACAACTTTGCACTAAGATGCTTCGTACATTGAATGGTTATACTAGGTAGCTCCAATCGAACTCACAGGGGGCAGAGGACCAGGTAAGCGCAAAAGCATAACCTTAGACATCCTTTCAGTGGGACTGTGCGCACTTCTTTTAACCCCTTTTTAGTTTGTTCTAGTGGGTGAGCCATTCTAACCATTTAGTACAGTCGCATCAATCGATTAAAAGTTCAAGAATAATTCTTAGATAACAAATCAGTTTCACCATTATTTAGTCCATTTAATTTTCTATTCATAAAAACCCTTTTTGCTTACTAACATGTCAAAACAATATATAAACAAAAAAGCATTTTAATAAAAATTAAACACACTCAAATAATATAAACATATAACTAAACAATTTAACATATGTAAAAACAATTAGCCACATGCATAATTATTTCGATAAACACTAATAAACATTCTAGGCGTAAATAAATGCATACATTAACTAGGGCTTTCAACTACAAGGTAGATGAGCCACATACATCGACAAGTCGATTGCGTAAGCCAAAGTTAATAATATACCAATTAGCACGTAACGAATTTTTATTAGTTATAATTGAGGTCTTCCCCAATTCAATAATTATCAAATAAATAGAACATGTGTGTATCAACTAAACAATTTATAACAAACAATATTCCATGGCAAAACATGCATGTTCCACCATGGATTCCGCATAACAATTATCACCCAAGATACGCATATTACATGGCACATAACAATTATTCATTAATTAACCACATAAAATTAGCATGCAATCCTAGGGTTTCTACAAGTGTTACAAAATTAAAACCTAATTAAATAAAATAAGGGTAATCGACCCATAATAAATAAAATTAGGGTTTCGAATTCAAAACCCTAGAAACCATAAAAAACATGCATATAATCATAAAGATTCAATTTTTATGTGTTTCGGTAATTAATTACATCATATTAACGGCTCGTGATGCCACTGTTGGGATTTAATACTCATAACAATTATATAAAATCAAATAACATCATCAAAGCATGCAGCGGAGTAAATAGGAATAATATATGTAAGTAATTAACCGAATAAGAAAACGCGTACCTTTTAGCAATTCAAGAATCAAACGGTAATTGAACAAGAACTAAAACCCAAAACCCTAACATTAGGGTTTATTAAATTCGACCCACACAAAATTCGACCACCAAGATTACAAGCTCAAGCGTGCTTGTCCTTCGTTCTTGTACACACGTACTATTAGCGATTTGATGTGAAAAGCTAGTTCCTTGAACCACAAATAAAACCAAACACTTGTTTCTTTAGTTAAGCAAAATCGAAACCCTTATGGTGAGGGGTGTTCGACCGGCCACAAAAGAAAGAGGGGAGAATAGGAGAAATTAGGTATATTGGTGATCCAAGATTAGTTTAAGAATGAATACAATGGTTTGTATATATACATTCTCAAAACTTGGTGACCAAGAAATCCCACCTCCTTGGTTTGAGAAGCCCACGACCGGCCACCCAATCCCAAAGGGATTCCGGATCCTTCTTGTCATCTAATTTCATCTCTAGTCCTCGTAGTTTACATTTAACGACCGTTTAGTCAAAACCTCGTTAAATATTAACTATCGTTATGTTTTATTTCGTGACTAACAATTAATAATAATAACGTTTTATTTATATTAATTGTTTACATCAATTCTCATACGTAATGTGTGCAATCCCGAAGTCTCGAGTTCGAATCCGGACATACTATTATTTAAATATCCATAAAGCCTTTCAAGAACCAAAGACCATAAGACATGCCCAAGCTTCCAAATCTTTACCCAAGCTTATAGCTTAACCCAAAAACATCTAAACTAGTGAAATGAGATCGAAAACCCTAGCTTCCTTCTCCTTCTCCCTTCGTGTGCTCAACAGTGAGTATACAATGTGTTTGTGAGTTTGAGAGTTAGTTTGAGAGTGTTGTGATAAGTGGTGGTGAAATATGTTGCTTAAATAGCCACACAAAGCATGACCTTCCTATTATTTTACTACTAAGCCTCCTAGGTTTCATGTAAAAGTAAAAAGGGTGTCGAGCATGCATGGAATTCGGCTGAAACTTTGGGCATGTAATGGCTAGTCATGTCGAAAGTTGGGAGTGGGAAACACATTATACAATGGTTAACAAGGTCAAGAAGTCAAAGCATGTCTAGGGCATTTGTTTATTAGATTAAGGTGGCTAAAAGTGAAGGTTTTGTCTCTTTTTGATTGAATCTACACGCAAGAAACAAGAAGTAAAAAGGAATGTTGTGTTTGTCTTGAGTTTCTGTCGTGAGGAGTAGTAGCAAAAGAAAAGAAAATGAAAAGAAGGTAGAGTTGACCAAGCAAAAGTGAAGGCTATATGTTGGCATTATCCAACACAAGAAGAAAGAAAGAAATACAAAATGTGTTCTGTTGGTGGTTTTTTTTGTACGAGCAGGGAACAACAAAAGAAACGTTTTTCATTTTAATTCATTTCAAACACAATTTTGTTATGGTTTGTGTTTGCATGGTACAAGGCCCAAAAATAAAATATAGAAGTGGGCTTAAGAAGTGACTTGGCCCAACGAGGGTTGTCGGGTTCGATTTGTCCCGGTGTTTATAATAATTAGTCGCAGCGTCCGGGTTTGACACTTACAAGTAAAATGTATAAAATGTCTTTTTTTTTTCGAGAGTGTTTTTATATAAGTATTATAAAAATATTCTATAAACTCGAACATGAGGTAATTCAATTATTGCCATAACTAATTGGGTGTCGGTACGCGTGTGGGTTCGTTTTCAGGGGAAATGAGATAACTTCTCACTTTTTTTAAATTTTGTTCGTTAGCCTATGTCAGAAAATATAAAATGTGCATTTTCTGATATTCATAATTATTTTAAATTGTTTCAGTGTGCGGGATAACTTCCAATAATTGTATCAAGTGAGCTAATGCTTGCTCAAAAACGTTCAGGTAATAATAAATAATTATTTATTATTAAATTAAAGTTTGAAAATTTACCGATTGTCACACATCTAACCTTTCATTCATATTAATAATACCATGTCTTTCTTTTACTTTGAGCTTCCCCGACCTCCCGAATCACATAAATCAACAATATTTTAGATCCCACAATCGGTATCGGAGACATTTGTTGATTTGTTTTGTGGTTCGTACACTATCTTTGGTAACAATTTTCATCTGTTTTGTGTGTATCAAAAAGTGGTCAAGTTTCTAGCTTTTATATCCAGATTTACAAGAAACGGCTACTTGTGGTCTTTCAGTTCAAGAATCAGTTTTTAACATAACATCAGATTTTGTGACTGATTGTATCAATCCCGTGAAGAGTTTTGTGGTAAAAAAGTGGTCATAAAAGCTGGTCGAAAAAATGGTCGGAAAAGTGATCGAAAAAAGGGTTTCGAATCTGTTACAAAACCCTAGTTTTCGAATTTGTCACAAAACCCTAGTTTTTGAATTTCTTGTAAAGAAATTCAAAAAGGCTTTTCGAACTTGTCTTCATGCTAGTTTTCGGATTTCTTGTAAAGAAATCCGAAATAGCATTTCCTTTAAGAGCTTCTCATCAATCAAGATAAATAGACTTTCTAGTGCAAGGTTTCGAATATGTTTCAGACATGTTTTCGGACATGCTTTCGGATATGATTTTTGACATGTTTTTCAGATATGTCTTTTGACATGCTTTCGGATTTGTTGGAAACAAATCCGAAAAGTGACCAAAATGTAAAATTAAAAGAAGAAGATGAAGAGAAGACTATTTGACGAAACCATAATACCAACACTCTATGTTGACTTCAATATCATAACATCATAAGTCAAACATGTTGGGTTTTAAAGATTTGAAGATACAAAACAAGAAAAATGAAACATCAAGGACTTAAAGTGACAAAGGAAACCACAAAAAGATGAAGCTTTTAGAAGATTCTAGAAGACATGCTTAAAGAATATTTAGTTTCCTTATTGTATTATGATTTAGTTTCCTAATTGTTATCCTTTGTAAACCATAATCCTCTAGTATATAAAGAGGATGAGGCATAGAGAATTAAGTGTACACAAATATGTAGTCGTGAGTTGGTTAGCCCTAAGGTCAAAGGTTTCTTTGATCCTTGTTACAAGGTGTGTAACGTGTTCTATCATTGATCAAGGTAGAATTAGGGCTTGTATGGTGTATGATGATGATGAAAACCTTGTTTAAATGACAATTGATGTTTGTTTAATCCGCTGCGTATTGTATTTGTTATTGTTATTCCTAGTGCTCAAAACGATCCATGGAGTCCTAAAAAACTCCACAATTGGTATTAGAGCTTGGGGAGCTCGTTACCTAGGAATTCACAAGGTTTTATTGTCGAGAAGAAAGCAGCTTTGAAGGGTTTTCTGTATAAATTGGTTTTTAGGGTTTATACTAAATTGTTTCTGTCATGACTGATGCTGCTGTTCACAATCACTCTATGCTATTCAATGTATTCCGTATTATGATTGTGTGTATTATTATCAATATCATCAGTTGTACAAGAAAAAGAAAAATCGAAACCCTAAGTTTCTCTCTCTAAACTTAGCGACTTTGAAGAAAGTCTGACTGTCACATCTGCTTGTTGAAAGAAGGAACGAAACCCTAAACCTACTTGATTCTGATTATTACTTTGGTCCTTGGCGTTTTGATTATTGCTCATTGTATTATGTCAATGAAACCCTAACTTCTTGTGGATACAATTATGTGTCTGAACTGCTAGGATGCTACTGATCTCAACAACAATCCTTGCCTAAATTCTGAAAACGATTGATGCTACTGAACATTTTTTCTGCTCGTTGTGACTTCCTACTGCTCTTAATGAATTACTACTAATCGATCACACTTGGAGTGTACAGATCAAAAGTGATATTGGAGTTGAAATCTGGTAAATGTTTGGGGTTGAATGCTATTGTTCACGACTTGAATACCATAGGGTTTGCCTAAGTGATTTGCAGGTGAATGTTTTGAGTTATGCTGCCAAAGAAGGAGGATAGGGTTTTGTAACCCTAAGATCTGACAAGTTCCTACTGCTAGTCATTATTTATGATGCCATACTACTTGAAGAAAGTTTCTACTGCTGTCTTTATGAAACTGCTGCTGGAACTTGTTCATACTGCTGCTAGTTGTTCGATCTGCTGCTACCTTTATCGTTTCAGTTGTTGCCTTTGGAAGATACTGCTGCTACGTTAACATTACTACTGCTTTCGTTAAGTTTCTACTGCTGCACTTGTTATGATTGATTTAGTGCTGCTACATTCGAGTTCCTACTGATATGAATTGGTTTCTACTGAAGTTACGTATTAATGTTGCTCTTGGATTGAGCCTACTGATTGAAGCAATAGTGAGATTCAGGGGCGGAGCCATGTTGAGAGTACCAGGGGGAGTTGCCCCCAACAAACCTCTCGTAGACACACAAAATCATGTAGGAAAAATATCAAAATTGTAGAAAAAAATGTCAGGGCCCTCAGCTTAATAATCCGAGTGCCCTCATCATTCAAAGTGTGAACTAAGCTCTAGTGCCTCAAAACCATTTTTCCGATGGTTTTGTTTCGTCGGAAAGTATGGAAAAGGAATGGTGGAAATATGAAATAGGAAGATGTAAAGGGGAAGTACTTTAGCTGGTAGGCATTGGGAGTAGAGAAAAACGGTCAAAAGGTTTATCGTTTTCAATTTTGTACTCCGTATTATTTATTTACTTTAGATTTCTTTTTTGCATATTCCTTTTGTGTATTTCTATTTAAAATTTACAATGACAGTATATGTAAATTTTTAAGGTTTCTTAAAGGTACTATGTTGTACAAGTATCTCGGTTACAATTAAATTTTCAAATCTTATATATATTTTAAGGGCAAATGATAAAAAAAAGTATCATACTTGCCATCATTTGCTCTTGTGGGTAGCGAACAAATTTTTTTGCTTTTGTGGGTACTATACTTTCAAATTCATCCTCTTTAGGGTACTATGTGACATTTTTGCCCTTCGGGAAAAAAAAATTTCTATTAGCTAAAGAGGATGCATTTGAAAGTATAGTACCCACAAAAGCAAAAAATTTTGTTCGCTAACCACAAGAGCAAATGGTGTCAAGTATATTACACTGATATGATGTTGTTGTCATTTCGAATAATAATAAAAACTTGTCAATGTCAATTGCTAAACGTTACACGAAACACTTAAAAGTATCTCAATAACTATTTGCCATTATAAAATACCGTCAATATGCACGAGTAAACGTCTAGTTTTCATTTAATTCTTAAAAGATCTTATTGAAGATCTAAAAAAACCATTCATATTGTTATTGATAAAAGTGATTAGAGATATCGGATTATTTTGACACAAGGTTAATTACTTTGGGCTGGCTTTACTTACATTTGTAGTTGGGTATACGTGAAATTAGATTGCGAGTTGGTTGATCTTATAAACTTACATTATTGGTTGATTTTTTTTATAAAAATCGTTCATTTAGTTAGTGTTGGTTGCTTTAAAAAAGGCGTTTTTGCATTTAATTACAACCGACCCAACCCGACCCATTTTGAATTTTACCTAAAAAACAATCGGATCTGTTATCGTATCTTTCTTATCGCCCGTTACCCCCTTCAGTTAAATTTCGTGGCTCCGCCACTGGTGAGATTGGGCCACAACAGCAAGGGGAGACTTAACCTAAATGTGCCAAGGCTGCTAAAATTGAACCTGAACCTGAGTATTTTGATGACCAGCGTGACTTGAAGAATTATTTTGATGTCAAAGAGGAAGTTCGGACGTGGACATGCATGTTGTGGTATGAGGTTAAAAGTGGTTCGTGACTATGATTTTAGTGGTCATTAATTTAATGAGACTTTGTGTTTAGCAGTTAACAAGTGCGATAAAAATATTATGAGCACAATACATGGCGTTCTAGAGACGAATTGAAGTGTCTCGAATACATATGCTTTCGTGAAACTTAGTAATAAGAGCTAAGAGGGTATATTCGTTTCGATTTCTAATGTTCTTTGGTATTCGCGATACTTATTGCTGCTGACCGTAAGTAGATATTGCTAGTTAGTAATTATTACGGCTAGAATATTTTACTATTGTTCGACCATATTGATGCTGCTCCTCAAAGTTACTACTACTTGATCTCGGATATTATTGTTTTCATCCTTCAAACCTAATACGAAATTAAGATGTTCATTAATGGTTGGTACTACATGGTGTTCGTGGTTATTGTTGGTTAGTTTTTCGTACAGCTCTTATGGTTGATTCTATTGCTTTTGGTCATAAGATGGTTAACATATTGGCTTCAAGGGAAGATTATGATTACATGTTTAACTATCTTACATGCGCCATTTGAGGGGAATATTTTTACTACTGCTAGTTGATATTACTATTGTTGGTTCAAGATTTTATTGCCTTAATTTCATTTTTCGTAAATATGGCATTGGGAAACCGTTTATAAAATAATTCAAATTAGATTTAAGATTATCAATACCAATATGTAGTAAACAATATGAATAGTTTACAAAATTCATACTATGGAAATACTCAAACTAATCAATGATGAATACATGATCTTAACTAACTATAAAGCAAAAATGATCAATTTTAAAAAGTGAAAAAAACTTAATTTGGTCAAACTTAAAAAGTGAAAAACTAAAAGTAATTAAGGAAAGTCCACCACTATACGAAAGGCTAGAAACTATTTTGTCTAAGAAAAGTATTGAAGACTTTATTTGAAAGTTACTTGACAATATTGCAATCTTCCTCTATACATTTTATTCTATAGCACGAAAGGCTGGAAACTATTTTGTCTAAGAAAAGTATTGAAGACTTTATTTGAAAGTTACTTGACAACATTGCAATCTTCCTCTATACATTTTATTCTATAGAATTACGATTCAAAAACACCATTAATGAGTTTCCTTTTATTCCAAATCATTCAAAGCTTCTATGATACTCATTATAATGTATTTTTTATTTAACCTTTGATCAAGTTCAATTAAATTAGCAAGAAAAGTTTGATTCTATAATTCGATTTTTGATGATTAGAGGCATTATGCAGAACGATGATCATGCAAGGTAAATACAATTATCTATTTTTTTTTAATTGTTTTCTGATTGCATTCTTTTGATTACATTTTTAGTTCTCTTATCACAAATTAAAACCCTAATTCGGTTTTTGATTAATAATTAATCATGGAATCAAGGTTTTCATTTTGAATATGTTGTGTTTTCAGACACAATCAATTCACTGAGTAATTTTGTTATCCGATTGAAAACCACAAATAACGCTTAATCGGCTATCTCATATTGGTGTTTTTGTTTGGCAGGGAAGGAGGATATTATCCTACTTGTGTGATGAACCTAAGGGGTTGAAAACCAGTATGTCTGTGGTAAGATTTATAGTAACAGCCAAATTAGATAGTTAATGCATATATCCTTGTAATTTTGTTAATAGCAGATTTTTCTTGTTTAACTGTTGTCCTTATTTTATCTCCCTCTTGCAACTAAAAATACACTCACAACTCGGTCAATTGACGGGTATGTGGTCATCAGGAAACACTTGAGCAAATTTATCAATATTTTCATCCATAATCTGTTTTTTAAAATATTGCAAAATTCCCTGGATCGATGGGAAATGGGTACTTCCCAGTTTCTGTGTATACACATGTATGGTGTTCATCGTGATGCTTTAAAATCCTTAGGATTTGAACCAATATAAGTAAATTTTTGAACAATAGATATGCAATGTGGATAATTACATGCTAGAACAAAAAAATAAGAGGATTGTGTTTGCCTGGTTGGCACACTTGTGTGATTATTTCTGTTATGCACTGTTATTAGGACAAATTTTGTTTGCTACAAAAAAACAACTCATAAGAAGAAAACTTAACTTATTCATTTCTATCCGCTATCAGACTATCAGTTAACTGGGTTTGCCTATATTTTATTGAAATATTTCAAATTTACTTTATTCTCTTGAATCATTAGAGATATTTATTGCATCATTACACACTTGTTATTTTGTGTTGGTTCCAGTTGCACCCTATCTGGACTTTGCAACATTAGTTATTCATCAAATAACATCAGCTCTTAGAATCTACTGCTTCAGGTAACAAAAACTCTATTAATTTACTTATGCTATTCGTTATTACGTGTTGACCTAGATCACTAATATTATGGCTAAAATGATCAGAAACACAAAGAAAGAGGCTTGATATGTGTCATTTTCCATGTTCCATATGAAGTTATCTTTCAGATATCAATAATAAATTTCTGAGACATACTTCTGCACAATAAAATGTGGAATTATCATCTCAGGTTTACGATTGTAATTCCACCTTAGCATTCGCTTGAGCTCGAGATCATTTTGTGTCTTGTTTGTATTTATATTATGTCATTTCTTATAAAGGCAGTGTAGTGTTCAAATGTAACTATTTTGCTCCTTTCTGCCTTATGGTGGCACTTTATTAAGGGATTTTTGGACAATTTGAACTTAGCCCAAATGATGATTTCATTACATTTGTCTTAATACCTTACTATTGCATCTCGCGTCAAGAATGTTTGTACATTAACCAAATGTAGACTAAACTAATATTAGAAATGGCGACTAAATCTAAGAACCCGATTAAGCCCCTTATGAGAGTTTGGTTCAAGAACTCACTTTACAACAATAGTAGTTTTCTTGTGATACGTAAATGGGTATTAGAACGACGTGGGTTTTAACCTTTTTATATAATGGTTTTTAACACTTAAAATAGAGTATATGGTTTATGGGTATGGAATAATTGAATTGTAGGACAATAGAAGTTATTGGTTGATGGTTTGAATTTTATAATATATATCAAGCTTCAAACCTACCATTTTAGGCATACTCTGAACCCATAAACCTATCAAGAGTGAGTCAGTTGCAAATACACTCTCATTCTCATTTCAATTTAAGAGCACCGGGTGCAGTAACACCCACCCCTCGTTGGCGGTTTAGGATTGCTTATCAAACTGCTTAAGGGTTTTTTGGAATTTTTAATAGGGGTTGTCTGGAATTGTATACAGTCTTTACTAGAAATGGCGGATTGGACAACTCAGAGAGATTAAGGTGTTAGGGACTTTTTTTCGAGGACCTTATATATATTTTTTTAACCAAACGCCCCTTTACACTTCAGATGAGAATTCTATAAGTGCATTTAAAGGCCGTCCGTTGCGATAAATACAAATGAACCATCTATGTGTGGTTAATGGTGAGTGCAATTTTTTTCTTTGATTTTCTGATATTGGTCGTTTATTGACTTTGACATGAGATACGTTCGTCATAGATTCATACTTTACAAATGTTTTTATATGTTCTTTGATACATGCTAAGAATTTTTGTTTGGGTTGATTTATCGCGTGTTACATCCATTTGCAATTTTTTGATATTTTCACATTGTATTTTGAACATTATACGAAACACTTACCAAAATATTGCATATCGTTAATTGTCTGCCGCTAGGAATTTTCATTGCTAAGCACGAGTACTCGTCTAGTATTTTTAAATCGCACATGTTGCATTATGTTTGGAAATAAGTTAATGAAATTAAAAGGAAAAACATCAATTGATTAGCTACCAACTAATATCAAATGTTATGAAAATAACTAAATGAGAAATTCATCAATTGATAGCTTATTTTTTTGAACATATCATCACTTTTGTTATGGAAAGTGAAAACAAATCATAAGAGGGTATTATGATAATTCAACATATCATCACTTTTCTTTTTCTTTTGGTTATAAAAGTACGGTTGACAACGTCACTTCAACAAACCCGATCTCTAAAACAACGATGCATTCAACACTCATATCATAAAGCATCCCAAACATCAAACACCCATATCCTGAAACAACCACACAATTAACATTCAAATCGGAAAACACCCCAAAACATCAAACATTTTCATGTAAAGTTGCTCAATATCCCTTAATGTAACTCCTATTTATATGAACATAACACACCTAAGGCACTAACAAACTAAAATTATGCAACAAATAAAGCACAAAACAATAGAAATAAACTACATAGTTGTACCTTCCAAACCACATACTCAATTTTACCTTCCCTATACGCCATCAAATTTTTAGTACTACCTATGAAAAAGCTTAAACAACAAAAATTTTCTAACACCATACAAACTAAAAAAATATATGAAAAGATCATGATAGCCAAATGAAAACTACTTATAACAAAAACCATATAAAATCAGCACTCATTATCACATATCAGACTTGTCACAAAGATTAATCAAATACAAACACATATCCACAAATCAACAAACTAAAAAACAAACCGGTCGTGCTTGTAAATTAATTCACAAGCCGAGCTCGGCCTAAAAACATAAGGCTCAAAATGAGCTCGAGCTTTGGCAGGCTTCGATTCGACTTAGATCATTTTTACCCTCAATAATACCCATGAAATTTTAATTTTTAAAATAAGAGTTAAGTCCATTTATTAGCAACGTACTTTCACCATTTTACAAATCTAAGTAACCAACATTTTTTATTACCAATATAGTCATTAAAACCTTCAAATTGTGAATAATACGAGGTAGAGTACCCGCGCGTTGCCGCGGTGTGTTTTCTTAAAGATGATGTAGCAGTTTGTCAAAAACAGAAATGGCAATGATACTAAGACTGCAAGGATGTAATGTTGATGTATATACATAAGGTGCATAGTTTGTATTTGTAACCGATAATTATGAACTCAAAGTCTGAGATACTCACATTTCACCAACCTGAGAAATCCTCAGCAACACTTCCAACATAAAAAAACAAATGCTGGCGTCTAACAGCAGCATAAAAACAGAAGGCGCACCATAGGGTCATTCGACCATGGTTTGCTTTTTTGAAAAGTTCAGTTACCAACAGAAACAAAAACTGTTAAAGATTATGGTTCCTTAGCCTTACAACAGTTTTATTCAAGGGTATTTAAGCCATACACAAAGCAACAACATACATCGTTCATGACTAATCGCTAGTTTTTTCCCCCTTCCCTTTTGACCCATCTTTGACAAATGGTTTAACACCTATCTCCTTACAAAAATGAGCATTGTGAAGGCCAAGAACCTTTACTCTGGCATTAAAAGCCTCTTCGGTAATCTGTTTTGGAGTTTTACCCATGATATCATCAGTTTTTTGGGCAAGCTGTTTTGGAGCTTTAGTCCTCCTAGCATATTCTTTTTTAGAGCATGGGCCACAGTAATCAATTGGAAGGTTGCTTCCCATGTCATAGGAAGTTCAAGACCTTCTGAGCTTGATTCAGTGCTTGAAATGTAGATGATTTATGCACATAAAAAAAATAAGTCAGTGTATGTGCTCATGGTGTGTCCTTTTGATATAAAGCTGGAAATGGAAAATGAAACCTTTTTTCTTGTTGGAATGCATGTTGTGGTTTGTTTCAGATTATTGTTTGGTGAATGAAT
Organism: Chrysanthemum makinoi; assembly: GCA_910596185.1. NCBI lineage: Eukaryota > Viridiplantae > Streptophyta > Magnoliopsida > Asterales > Asteraceae > Chrysanthemum > Chrysanthemum makinoi. Next base: position 146,713,908 of record OU343222.1, read on the forward strand.
GTTTAGTGGAGAGGCTTTTTATAGATGAAATTTTAGATAAGTCCTTGGTTTATGAATGGAATCTGCTTAGATGATGTGCAGTGTTGAAGAAAAAAAATAGTGAATTAAAGCATTTAATGTACACAGGTTTGAGGTGATTAAAGCAGACAATAAACAGGTTTTAGTTGACTGTTTTTATATGGTCAGATTTCATAATGGAATATATACATATGTGCAGTGCATGATTGAAGAAAAAAATAGTGAATCAAAGATTCTCATTTTATCCAAAGAAACAGTGAAGGTGCTATGCAGTTAAAAAACAGTGAATCCAAACTGTGCAGTGGAGGCTTGAGAAGAGTGAGTGTGCTATGACAGATTCTGAACTACATACTCTATGCACATATCCTCAATGACCGTTATATATAAAAAACTCATAATCCGATTGTCCCAAACCTAAATCAATCAGATTATCACAAATGCAGAAGGTTAAAACAAATAGGCGATATAATAAAACAACCTTTTCATATTGTTTTAAATGGTGTTTGAGTCTGTTTGAAAAATGTAGTCTTAACGTGTGCTCATGTAGTTCTTAGTTGTCTCTGGCCAGTTGCACACATTTCCGAACATACATATTTAGTTGAGTAGCAAGGCAAAAACATAAACCAAAAATACTATGACTACATTGCATGTGCAAAAAATAAGAATACTACAATGTTTGGAATGGAAGTCAGATACCTTTCTTTGGTAAGCCAGCCGTTTACTAAAATTAAGCATTTCTGGACCAGCTTCAGGTGTTTGTATATGGCCCTCCAAACATTCTATGCAGATGTGTTTCTCTGCACAATGGACATATTTGTATCATGATGAGGTGGTTTTATGCATGATCACACTAATTTGAAATGCTACATCTCAAACTCCTTCATACATAAGTAAGATAGAGATGTTGGTCAATGGATCTAAAAAGCAATTGCAGATTTTTAATATTCAGAAACCACTCGATACTTTAAGTAAACGTTTGGTGGAAAAAGAAAGTATGACAAAATTTGATGACTGTCGTTTACAGGTAGACACCAAAAGGAATCATGAAAATGCATTCATCAACAATGATTAGTAGTATGAACAGATTACTTAGACTGCTTACTGACCATAGCAGCTTCAAATTCTTGGCACGCGATAAGTTACCTTATGTGCAGGAGGTCTTCCAACAGCAGCATCTGCAGCAGCCTAAATTTTTTGAGAAATGGCAGTTTAAGAACCAATGTGAGTGCCCTTGATCGATAAGCATCCATTCATATTCATAACCCCATGGATAGTGTGTTTCTGAATTGAGTACAAAAAAATTAACATGTGATGATAAAACAATTGTAGCCTCATCAATAGCCAATCATTGTGAATTTTGTAAATTATAGGATAATGGTATGTATGATAATTCACTCACTATGCTAGATTGTTGATCCAATATATATATACTTGCAAATGTCACATTTCCTTTCTTTCCAGCATTTCCCTGCAATGAAGAAGTGAGCATAAACCATTATTCACATGACATATTTTTTTTATTTAATTAATGAAAACCCGACTCTAGTCTTAAAGTATTAAAACGGCAGTATCCATTCATACTTGCAGGTCAAGATATAATGACACACAGCAAATAAGTAACTACAGACTCTTTGTCCAGCTGCAATCTAGGTTTGTTGATGGAATGGCATGCTGGATTTAGGATGATCTATAAATTGCACAAATGATCCTAGGTTTGACGTGCCATTCAATCAACAAAGCTTGATTGTAAGTAAACAAATGATGTGCACTGCAGCCAGGCCCAATTCATCACAATCTCTAAAAACAAATACAAAGGGTGACCATTTAGCACGGCAGCGAGGCCCAAAAATCTAATCATACAAAATAACATTCACGGGGCCTTCTTATTTATGATTACCCATGGCTGCAACAGTTGAATGTCACCCTGCCAAGATACGGGTCATCTCACGTTTACTGAATAAACCCCAATTCATCACAGCCTCAAAAACCGAATGGCACCCTAAAAACAGGATGGCTGCAACCATATGGTCACCCTGCCAAGGCATGTTTTTCGGCAAACTTTAAATTAGAAAAGAGTACTTAATAAACCCACAATGAATATAGGCAACATGAACAACAATAAATATATAAGGACAACCAACACAAATTAAAACACCGCAAAAAAAAGGTACAGGCCATTTAATTTGGGCAACATTCAATTGCAAGCACCTTTAACCTTAAATCCTAAACCCAAATCTGCATATCATTTATTGCTCCAAACATCTAAGACTAAGTAACATCCAAAGCACCATAAGCAATGTTTAATGACGCTAACACCTAAATATAACAACCCTAACAAACCCACAATGAATATAGCTAACATGAACAACGATAAATATATAATGACAACCACTGTACGACACTGCAAACATCAATTAAACCTAAATACAACATGGGGTTCACACAAAAGCAGACAAAACTGCAATATTTTTTGGGTGCATGTGCAACCAATGAAGAGGCCACAATCAATTTTATAACAAAGCTGAAATGTCGCAGTACAGGTGGCTCAGATGGACGAATATTCAAGAAAAGGGGATACGCTCGCCATGGCTGCAACAGTTGAATGTCACCCTGCCAAGATACGGGTCATCTCACGTTTACCGAATAAACCCTAATTCATCACAGCCTCGAAAAAGGAATGGCACCCCAAAAACAGCATGGGCGCAACCATATGGTCACCCTGGCAAGGCATGTTTTTCCGGCAAACTTTAAATTTCAAAAGAGTAGTTAATACCATCATAATAATGGCTTTAAACATACTATAGTTTGTGTGCACAAAAACTTAGCAACTACTATCTAAACATACTACAGTTTGTGTGCACAACATTGGCCAACCAACGACCATGAACATTGTAATTGCGACATGTAAATTGGTGCATTTTTAAGTAGTTACCATGAGCAATAAAGTAGGTATCAACATTGGACCACCCAATTTTGAAGACAATAAAAAGCAGGCAAATCGATTTTACAACAAAAGCGGTAATGTCGCTCGACAGGTGGCTCAGATGGACGAATATTCAAGCAAAGAGGATAGACTCGCCATGGCTGCAACAATTGTATGTTACCCTGCCAAGATACGGGCCATCTTACGTTTACCGAATAAACCCCAGTTCATCACAGCCTCGAAAAAGGAATACAGAGGTTGGTCATCTAGCAGGTTAGCCAGGCCGAAAATTGGAATCACACAAAATAACATTCATGTGTTCTTATTCATGATAGCCGATTGTAAATGCTGCCAGAACAACAGCATGTACAGGCCGCATGAAACCAACAACAGCTCTTATACTTCTAAATAACATTCAACGGGCGTTCTTATGAATAGTACATTGCCCTTTTAATATATAGAGACGCTCAGATCTGCGAGTATGGAAGTGGCACCAGTAGCCCATCGTGGCTGCAACCACAATGTAGATGTGATTGCCATGCCAACAGACGGAAGGTGATAAAGTACACTGACCAAAGACATAAATGCAGAAAATTATCGTCATCGCGTCAGCGACCTTATCATATATTATATATTATATATATATATATATATATATATATATATATATATATATATATATATATATATATATATATATATATATATATATATATATATATATATATATATATATAAATAACAATCAGCAAGATTTCTCCTACTAAAGTTCTTGATAAAGTGCCTTTAGCCACCTTGAAAAAAATTATAAAGCAATGTTGTGATATTCTATTGTGTTTTGATAAATAGAGCGACACAAAGTAAAATAGGAAACATAATATATATTATGGTCATACCTCATTGTCACAATATCACTGGGATGAAGCCATCAGATAGGCATATTTGTTTATACTACACGACCCATCACTTGATAAGAAAAAGGATGCATCCATCGTGGCTGCAACCATCATGGGTTGGGCTGCCAACATACGGACAACCTCATCTTGTTCAAAGACATTCCCACCAATGGCAACAAATACCACCAACCACCTTAAATGCATCTGTTGTGGATAAGTGTTTTTCCAGATATTTATAATGTTCAGATTTGAACATGCAAAATCTGCAACAAAATACCGGCCATTGCTGCAATCCTAAACAGTCCTGCCAAGATACTACTATCAGCAGATCATGTGAATGAAACATTCAACTGCATTCAGGCATGATCATTGTGTTAACCAAACATGATATACATGCTTGGATCTAAAAGGTAAACTTAGGGTGTGAGCGAAGATGAACACTGTGGGCCGGGTGGTATAAACAAACATGAGCATGCGGCAGAGGCAACGGGTCTGGCCCCCAAAAAAATAGCCATACCGCTATTCATAAGAAGTCCCGACAAATGTTTTTTAGAAGAATGTAATATGGTGAATGATAATTGATGCCGACATGTACTATTCATCTTCACTCACAACGTTTGTTTACCTTTTAGATCCCAATGGGTATACCTCCGGCAAATTATCCGGTGATATTTTAATCCGGAGATAGCTGCACTGACAGCCCGAAAACAATGGTTACACTTACAGTAGCTGCAACCTCAAATAGATACCAAAGTAACTTGTTAAGAAAAATGATGCAGCCACCGTGCCTGCAACCATCATGAGTTGGCCCGCCAACATACCAGTATCGGTAAATTATGTGACCAAAGCGTTCTAATGCATACAGGTATCATCAGTGCCTTAAACAAACATCTTTTTTGTCGTGGGCTCAACCAACGAAGGCCAAATGCGAACAGTCTAAAACCAGTTTTACGAAAAAAGTGGAAATGCCGCTGGGCAGGTGGCTCAGATGGACGAATACTCAAGAAAAGAGGATAGACTCGCCATGGCTGCAACAATTGCATGTCACCCTGCCAAGATACGACCCATCTATTGTTTACTGAATAAACCCCAATTCATCACAGCCTCTAAAAAGAAATAGAAAGGGTGACCATTTAGCACGACCACCACTCCCAAAAATCAAATCATAGAAAATAACATTCACGGGGACTTCTTATTTATGATAACCCAATGGAAATGGCACCAGAAAAACAGCATGGCTGCAACCATATGTTTACCCTGCCAAGGCATTTTTTTGGCCAAACCACAGTTACCAAGACAAACAAAAGGTGTGAAATTTAATGGTTCCTTGGCCCACACTGCACGTAGCACAAATGACAAAGCCACACATAACCATGCTTCTACACACACCAAACTGAGCACGACATGTCTATTGGTGCATTTTGCGTTGCACCATCAGCAAACCAAAGCTATACTACAAAAACGACATCGAACCAAAAGCATACAACAAAAATGGCATCCAACCAGCCATGGCTGCAAACACAACACTGTTATGGGCCACCAAGATACAGGCCACTGCCATTGCTGCAAGCTCAGGAAGCCTGCCCCGCGACAACGGCACCTGAAAACATGGCAAACCCACAAACATTTTTAGAAGTCATGGTATTTCAGAAAAATGTAATTCACGTAAATTGCTTAAGCATAAGATATATGATATCATATGACCAACATGAGCACATGGCTGAACCTTTTTTTTACACACACTGAATTCACATCAATTATGAAAAGAGGATTTAATTTAATCATCATTAAATTAATTTACAAACTTGAAATTAGAAGACGACCAAAATAATTTTACAGAATAAAAAACACTAAATCAAACCTGAACCCTCATTCGCATAAACTCAAATAAAAAAAAGGCCAAAATAATTTTACAAAATTAAGAAACCCTAAAATAAACCTAATTAAATTGACTTAGACACTTGCAATTAGAAAACGCCCAAAATAATTTTACAAAATAAAAACCCCTAAATCAAGCCTGAACCCTCATTCGCATGAACTCAAATTAGAAAAAGGGCAAAATAATTTCACAAAATAAAAAAACCCTAAATCAAACCTAAAGCCTGATTCTTATGGAGTATTTAAACAAAGAAAGCAAAAAACATCAAACCTAGTATCAAATCTTGAAAACACCAAACCTATTGATTTTTTTTCCTTTTTTGATGAAAGATAACAGATCCACCTAACTTTAATTAAACAAATATAAGAGAAGCATGAAAAAAGGATGCGAACGAAAATGCAACTGAACCTGTAGCAATCAACATATGGCAAAGAGACACCCACAAACGCAATAAAAATAAGGGTTTGATGGTACGGCTGACTGTAGCCCCCTCACAATCGTTGCTACTACAAAGGAATTGCTTTTTCTCCGGATCAAAATATCACCGATTTATTTTCCAGAGGTATACCCGTTTGGATCTAAAAGGCAAACGAAGGATGCGAGTGAAGATGAATAGTTCAGGTCAGTAGGGATAAACACATATAAACATGTGGTGCACCAAACGGGTATGGTTCCAAAATAAAATGGAAAATGCACTATTCATAAGAAGGCCCGGTAAATGTTATTTACAAGAATTGGTAACTTTATAGTGAACTGACTAAAATACCCTTCTGTTCTTCACATACACTTGCATCGTTAGTCATTTATAATAATGGCCGTTAGTAAATAACTTAAAATTTGGGTTTTTTACGTTTTCGTTCATTTTTAGACGTTTTCGTTCGTTTTTTCACGTTTTTGTTCGTTTTTAGGCGTTTTTGTTCGTTTTTGCACATTTTAGTCCGTTTTACAAGCTTTCATCAATTTTTGCACGTTTTCGTTTGTTTTTGCACTTTTTCGTCTGTTTTTACATGTTTTCGTATGTTTTTGCACGATTTCGTCCGTTCTTGCACGTTTTCACACGTTTTCGTCCGTTTTACACGTTTTTGTTCGATTTTGCACATTTGCTTCCGTTTTTGCACGTTTTCATCCGTTTTTACACATTTTCGTCCATTTTTACACATTTTCGTTCGTTTTTGCACGTTTTCGTCCGTTTTTACACCTTTTCGTACGTTTTTACACGTTTTCATCTGTTTTTACACATTTTCGTTCTTTTTTGCACGTTTTCGTCCGTTTGTACATGTTTTCGTTCATTTTGCACGTTTTCATCCGTTTTTACACGTTTTCGTATGTTTTAACACGTTTTCGTATGTTTTTACGCATTTTCGTCACTTTTTACACGTTTTCATCCATTTTTATTCGTTTTCATCCGTTTTTACACGTTTTTGTTCATTTTACACGTTTTCGTTCATTTTACACGCTTTCATTCGTTTTTAAACGTTTTCGTCAATTTTTGCATATTTTCGTTCATTTTTGCACGTTTTCGTTCATTTTTGTAAGACCTAAAACGGATGAAACCCTATAAAAACGGACAAACGTGTGTAAAAACGTACAAAAACGTGTCAAAACAGACAAAAACGTGGAAAACGGATGAAAACGTGTAAAAACAGAGAAAATGTGTAAAAACGGAGGAAAATGTGCAAAAACGGACGAAAATATGAAAAAACGATGAAAACGTGTAAAAATGAATGAAAACATGCAAAAACGAACGAAAAAAATGTAAAAACGGATGAAAACGTAAGAAATCCAAATTTTAAGTTATTTAATAACGATCGTTAGTATGAATAACTAACGATGCAAGTGTATGTGAAGAACACAAGGTTATTTTAGTTAGTTCACTAGAAAGTTACCGATATTGTTACTACAAAAAATAGTGCTACTCTCCACACTTATTTTGCCACGGTATGATAAACCGTGGACTTTTTTTTATATGGCTAATAATTTTGCTACATTTATAGGTGTCACAAATATTTAAAAAAATAATCCACATATATAAGTGTGTACAATTACAATAATGCTACACTTATATGTGTCACAAATGTTTCCACACTTTTTATTATATACATTTTTTGCAATTTTGCCACACTTTTAGGTGTGGACGTTCAAAAAATATTTCCACACTTTTAACCATAGAAATTTGGATAATATCTCCACACTTATATGTGTAGAAAAATTTGTCACACCCATTATTACCACACTTGAGAAAGTGTGGACTCAATAATTTTACACATTTTTAAACGTGGCCTTTTGGCCTTTAAAATGTGAAGAATTCAACTAGTTTTTTGTAGTTCACAACTTGAAATTTTAATGATTATATTGGTAATAAAAATAGTTTGTTACCTAGACTTGTAAAATGGTGAAAATACGTTGCTAATAAATAGACTTAACCCTTAAAATAACGTGTATACTTAATTCGTGAAATTCCATGAGGCATAATTGTTAAGTGTGAGTAGGGTAGTAAAAATTCCACTTAAAAACGTAAAGGATACATTGCTCTACCTTTAATAATTTAGGGTACTAAAAATCCGCTTAATCAAATTTAAGGTACTATAATATCTCTTGGCCTATTAGGGGTAAAAGAAGAGGGGCATAAATTTATTATAAAATTGAGTGTCGGAATATCACTTGTAGAAGAGAATGTGGAACAATTTTTGATAGCAATGCAATAGTATGGTTTCTGTTATTGATTTGTGCTTTGATTCATTGTTGTGTTTCTTGTAGTTCATTTAATTTCAACAATAACAAAGTAGATAATTTGAATATGCTTTAAATGTTAGATGTATAATAACAAAGTTGTGATTCATTGTTGTGTTTCTTAGCACTGAGTGACTGTGAGTTTGGGCATAATTTTTGAAGCAATAAAGAGCTTAGTTAACTTCAAGAGATGAATAATAAAATATATTTCCCTTGAAAAAAAATCACTCATAACCAGTGGTATAATACATATTTCTGTATCTAATATATGTTGTTAATTGCTAAAATAGAATAAGGTTGCAAAATTTTGAATACAAATCAAGTATGTAACAAATGGCTATGTTCATTGAAGTGCTATTCCTATCTATAGCATCTCTAATACATATGCTGTTAGATATAAGTAATTAACACACTAAAATTTGTGTTGGAACTTGTTCAAACTGCATATTTGAAGTAGATAAGCACCTCCATGAAGTTATATTCATACGCAGTTCTTCCTCAAGTTCTTTGCTCGTCTGTCGTTCAATATGAGATATAGTGTATTGCATAAAGGCGGCTTTGAGGGGCAGCCTAATCGGCCCATCCCTCTGCAACCCATACTCTTCCTCAGCCATCTCCAATAGCTCTTGAAAAAGGTCATTCTTCAGATAATCTATTGGTATCACAAATCGTACTCCGTCACAAGAGTACGCCACAAAACAACCCTTATCAACAGTCGTTGCATCATTAACGTTAACAGCTCTTGGAAGGGCAATTCTTGTACGCCTTAGTGCAGCTAGATTCTGCCACTTTCTTGCCATTGCAACTAGTTTCTTGAGGCTGACCATTTTGTTATATGGATTTGTATGAAGATAGATAAACTTGTAAGATGTGTATTCTTTGGTTTATGCTTGATGAAAAGAAGTGAACTATAATGGTCATATATATAATGGCAAAAAGGAAGATGGGACACTGGTCATAAATGAGTTTTTGGAATATAGGAACAAAGAAGAGGCAAAACCATGTGACATTAGATGCATCAACTTTGTGAAATCAAGACATAGTGGGTGTGTTTTCGGTCTATGAATGGAAAGGAAGACCTTCTAATACGTTGACACATGGGTCCGAGAACAAATGGCTCGTTTCTTTGGCCACTATAGCTCCATATGAACCACAACTTACTAGAATTATACATCTAAAAGGGCATGTTACATGCATGTAGAAAAGTACCTAATCTAGATGGGCGTGTTTGGGTAGAAATGTCTTACGGAGTATTTTTTAAGCAGTGGGTAAGACTATCAGTCATTTACTTATTTTCAGGAATTAGTGAGTCTTACACCACTATAAAATTAATCCCATTAGCAACTACCTAAAGTCATTACTAATAAAGGATGTTGCAAAAAAATTAATTGCAAGGGAAGATCAATTCAGTTAATTTTTAATGCTTTGGTTCATAGTTTAATATGGTAATTAGAGAGAAACGAACGATCATGACACTTTCAGTAGTCAAAATTCAATCCATTAACGGTTAGCACGCAATGGCATCGAAGGTTTGTCATTTTCTTTGATTATAACAGGCACAAAAACGTTAGGGTGCTTAATTACTTGATTGGATTTGTAATCCCACTGATGCTTGTGTGTTGAGATTAGAGTTGCATCTTTTTTTGTCTGTAACATATTTCCAGTTTGCCTTGTTTTAACATCGACGACAATGAATTAGAATATAAAATTTTCTGGTAATTAGCTAGAAGTACAAGCAATTCAATAACAATAAATAAAGTACGTCGGACAATTTTAGTCATAACTAAATTAGATTCCCACTAAGGCACTAAATTAATGTGCAAGCCTTCCAATAATAAAGACTCATCCAAAGTGATTAAAACCTCTTAACTCTGCTCGTCCACACCTGCCCATCGCTAAGTAAACCCACCGAGAATGCCTAGCTTGTTCCTGTTAAAATGCACGGTGTTCTTCCACAACGGTATCCTAAACAACTATAACTAAATGTAAACATATGTAATATCCTACATGTTCATATTCAGATGACATGCACCGCATTGTCATCCGTACATAAAGTAATCTCCCATCGTAACTTAAAACTTGGCAACTTATACAACATGCATAGACTTGTTTACCTATGTGTATAGTGGCATTAGAATCTAACCAACAAACTGGTTGAGTTTCTGTACATTAGACATTTTTATCTTCTATTTTTGGTTTATGAAGTATTGTAGTTGTTAAAAATTAATTATACAGTAGTCAGTTGTTGAGGGATTAAGTTTGGCATTAGTGATAAGGCTTTGATTAGTGTGTTAGGTACTTACCTGAGTATGGCAGGCCTAATTATGGTCAAGAGTTGCATATTCTATTTTGACATTTCTATTCAATATGTGAGGGGTCAAAAAAGAGAAGGGACATAGATTCACTGTGAAATAGAGTTAGAGAATATCACTTGATAGCAATGCAATAGTATGATTTTAATTTGTGCTTTGATTCATTGTTGCATTTCTTGTTAAGTTAACTTCAACAGTAATAAAGTTGCTGATAATTTGAGTAGGCTAAGCACAATTAGATGCAACAAGAAGTATAGTCCGTGCCCATTTAATGAATAAAGTGTATATCTTGGCACTGAGAGATTGTGGGCTTGAAACTTTGAGCATAACTTTAACAGAATAGAGAACTTAATTAACTTCAACTTATAACTTCCCTTTCATTAAGTGATTCATAACCCATTACTCAGTGGTATAATACATATCTCTGTATGTCAGCAACTAATACATGCTGATAATTGCTAAATAAAACGAGGAAGTTAAACTTTGAATTCGAGTCAAGTATATAAAAACGGCTATGTTCATTGTAATGCCATTCCAACCTATAAGGTCACGCTACACATGCTAGATATATACAGTCATTCCTCACGTAATTAACACACCAACAATTGAGTTTGAACTTGTTCAAACTGCATATCTGAAGTAGATAAACACCTCCATGAAGTTATACTTACACGAAGATCTTCCTCAGGTTCTTTGCTCATCTGTCGTTCAATATGAGATATAGTGTATTGCATAAAGTCGGCTCTCAGGGGCAGCCTAATCGGCACATCCCTCTGCAAACCATATTCTTCCTCAGCCATCTCCAGTAGTTCTTGAAAAAGGTCATTCTTTAGATAACCTATTGGTATCACAAATCGTAATCCGTCGGAAGTGTACACCACAAAGCAACCCTTATCAACAATCGTTGTTTCATTAAAGTTAACGGCCTTTGATAGGGAAATTCCTTTACGCCTTTGTGCCACTAGATTTTGCCATTTTCTTGCCATTGCAGCTAGTTTCTTGAGGCTGACCATTTTGTTATATGTTTGTAAGAAGATAGATAAACATGTAAGATGCTTAGTGTTTGGTTTAAGTTTGATGAAAGAAGTGAACTATAATGGTCGTATATATATAATGGCAAGATGGAAGATGAGAATATTGGTCATAAATGAGTTTTTTGAGTGTAGGAAGAAACAAGAGGCAAAACCATGTGATATTAGATGCATTAACTTTAGGAAATCAAGACATAGTGGGTGTGTTTTCTGGTCTATGAAAGTTTGAATGAGAGGAAGAGCTTCTAATTTGTTGACACATGGGTCCGAGAACAAATGGCTCGTTTCCTTGGCCAGCATTGCGCGCTACCCGATCACTTTTAATCCCTAACAATACCCACTGATTATTAAACCCCACCGATTGCTAAACCTCAACAATTACAACTATGACTACGATAACACTCCTCCACCACCCGTCCTCACGTTATCGGATAAACTTATGACGATGAATCACTTGACTACTTTTGTTCCGATTAAGCTTGATGTTGATGAGATGAATTACTCATCATGGGTATATTATTTTTCTCACCTTTGTCATGGATATAGCATCTTGGATCATCTCGTTGATCCAGAAGCGTCCTCATATACTACACCACCTCCACCCCCGACTAAGGATGCGAAATGGCTCAAGGTTGACTTCATCATTAGGTCTTGGATCTTCTCTACACTTGCCTCGAATCTTCAAAAACGGTTGGTTGCTCTTAATCCTAAATCTGCCAAAGAGCGTGGGTGTGTCTTGAGGAGATTTTTCAAGACAATAAACACCCTCGAGCTATGGCTTTGAAGGCGGAATTATGTAATCTAAAGCTTGGGGACTTAACAATTGAAGCATACTTTCAGAAAATTGAGTCAATTGCATTGGTTTTGAATTGTCTTGGTTCTCTTCTTAGTAACGATGATATTGTTACGTTTGCACTTGAAGGCTTACCTAACACGTATGATGTGATTTCAACCGTTATTGCTAGTCGGGAACCCTTTCCAGATCTCAAGACGGTTCGTTCTTTGTTGACCACGCAAGAGATGCGCATGAAGTCTAAAGTTCAAGAACCGATTGTGGATGCTACATCTGCTTCTCCTATGGTCTTATTGGCAAATAGTAACACTCTTCGTCCGTCTAATCCGTTGGAGAAAGTAAACAAACCTTGTTTTTTGTTTGCTAAAGGTCATTGTCGTTTTGGTGAGGCGTGTGGGTATCTTTACAATGGCGTGCATGGAAAATCTACTATACTTCCTCGTGGTTTCGGGTCCGTGGATATGGATACTTTGAAACAATTATTGGCTAAATTGGGATTTAACACTTCTCACAACAAACCCTCTACCACTACACCGGTTGCATATCATGCAACGGCCCCATTCCCACCTGTCTACAATTCACCGGCCCATTTACACCCTTATTACTCCTACCCGGTCCAACAGTCCCAAGGTTCCCAAGCCTTCCTACCGTCTGGCCTGTCAAAAGCTCAAGGACTACCATGGGGGTTCAACATCTCCACAGCACCGGTTCAGTCTGTAGGTTCATCTACACAGGGGGCTACCGTACCACCAGGGTTCACTCTTCAGGACCCGTCTGCTGGAAATTGGAATATGGATACAGGTGCGAGCTCTCATCTTAATGATTCTGTGCATTGTCTTAGTGATATTCTTAATGAGTGCATTTATCCGTCTGTCGCGGTTGGTGATGGGCGTTTCATTCTCGTTACCAACTCCGGTCATAGTATCTTGTCTACAACTTTTCGTCCTCTCCGTTTAAATAATGTTTTAATTACCCCTCATATCGTAAAAAATCTTATTTCTGTGCGTCAGTTTGTTCGTGATAATTATTGCACTGTTGAATTTGATCCTTTTGGTTTTTCTGTGAAGGACTTCATAACTCGACGGGTACTCCTCCGTTGTGATAGCACGGGGGATCTTTACCCTGTTACGAAGCCTTCTCCAATTCCTCAAGCCTATCTTACCAGTCAGTATACGTGGCATCAACGACTTGGACATCCAGGAAGTGAAGTGTTGCGGCGTCTTGTGTCTAGTGATTCTATTTCTTGTAATAAAGAGAAGCTTCCCGTTCTTTGCCATGCTTGTCAGCTTGGTAAACACGTGAAGCTTCCATTTGTTAGTTCGTCTAGTAGTCAAATCTTGTTTTGACATTGTTCACTCGGATTTGTGGACATCTCCAGTTCTGAGTCTTTCTGGTTTTAAGTATTATGTTTTGTTTCTTGATCATTACTCTCAGTATGTTTGGGTTTATCCATTAATGAATAAATCTGATGTTTTGTCTAAATTTCAGTTGTTTCGCAGTTATGTTCGTACTCAGTTTAAGTGTGAAATTAAGTCGTTTCAGTGTGATCATGGTGGTGAGTTTGATAATACCGCTTTTCATAAATTATTTTCAACCAATGGCATCCAATTTAGATTTTCTTGCCCCCGCACCTCTCAACAAAATGGAAAATATGAACGCATGATTCTACCATCAATAACCTTATTCGTACTTTATTGTTCAAAGCACATTTACCACCCAACTATTGGACTGAGGCTCTTAATATGGCTATTTATTTATTGAATATCCTACCTTCCCGTGCCATCAACAATGACATACCCTTTACCCGCCTTTTTGGTGCAACACCTGATTATAGTGTACTTCGTGTTTTTGGATGCCTTTGTTACCCACATATTGATACCAACCATAAATTAGGACCTCGCGCTACACCAGCCCTATTTTTAGGACATGCTGCCAATCATTTTGGCTATCGTTGTCTTGATCTAAATACCAACAAAATTATTATCTCTCGTCATGCTACATTTGATGAATCGGTTTTTCTGTTTCAAACCCATCCGTCCAAACCCACTCCATCCTATGATTTTTTGGAAGATTCTTCCAATCTCATTTCCACCATTATCAACACCACCCCAATTGGTCCTACTTTAAACTCGATTCCTATACCACCAGTTGACATACCTACACCTCACAAACCAAGAACATACCTACCTCCCCTGCCCCACCTACACCAACGCCAACGCCACATGTCTCTCTCGCACCTATCCCTGACCCACCAACGCCACTACCTGTTGTATCTATTCATCCCATGGTCACACGTTCTCGTGTTGGGACTACTCGTCCTAATCCTAAGTATGTTGGTCATGTGTCCACTGTTTCTCCGTCACCTCGGTCGTATAAGGATGCTCTTGATGATCCAAATTGGCGAAATGCTATGTTTGATGAATATAATGCGCTTATTAAGAATAAAACTTGGACTTCTGTACCTCGTCATGCGGGTGTCAATGTTGTTAGGTGTATGTGGTTATTTCGCCATAAGTATTTGGCTGATGGCACTCTTAGTCGGTACAAGGCACGTCTTGTTGTCAATGGTAGCACACAGTGGAGGAGTAGATGTTGATGAGACTTTTAGTCCGGTTGTTAAGCCGGGCACCATTCAGACTGTTCTTAGTTTAGCTATTTCTCGACATTGGCCTGTTCATCAGCTTGATGTCAAGAATGCATTTTTGCATGGTGATTTGGTTAAAACTGTTTATATGCATCAGCCACCTGGTTTTCGGGATCCTGAGCATCCGGATTATGTTTTTTTATTACAACGTTTTCTGTATGGTCTTAAGCAGGCGCCTCGGGCATGTGATAACGCTCAAATTGTACATGTTTTTAGTAGCGTTATCCGTGCTTTTATTTATGTTATTTGGCTATAATCATATGCTTTTGTTACTTAATCGGATAAAAGTGCGTATGCTAGTTCATTTGTAGCCAAGTACAGGAAAGTGGAGGAAAAGACGGAAAAAGAAGTAAAATACGAAGATTTTTCCATGTACGAAGAATTCCCGACAAAAGCAAGACTTGTGGAGTATATTCGAGAAGATAAAGTCATCAAGATAGTGGTCCAAAGACTCAAGAATAAAGTTCAAGAAGGAAAACGAGAAAGAAATGAAGAAAAGAAGCTTAAACGAAGAAATATTGGAAGACTCGTTGTTCCCGACACACCTTCACCACTTTGGCCATAACTTTTGCATACGGACTCCGTTTGACCCCCGGTTCACGGACACGGAAAGCTAAGAGAAAGATCCACAACTTTAGTGCTTATATTTTTTTGTCAACTTGCTCCAACCGATCGGTAGTGCCCCGCAACCGTTTCTGTTGGAGAGTAGTCAAGAAGACTAGCCGAAACGGCTGGAGCCCAACCGATTCGGCTGGGAGGCCTGGTTATGCTATTTCTTCCCACTCAGTTTCTAGTCCCTTCCAAGCTCCTTGGAGGCCAAGTTGAGCATTGAATACCCTAGGCCTTGGTTCAAGTATAAATTGAGGCCTTTGCAACCTCATTTCATGCACCCAACTATCTAATACCTCTCATCCCTTTCCACCACTCGTCTCTAGGTGTGAAATTCAAGTTTCCACCCTTAAGGACGAATTTACACCTAGAGAGCAAACCCCAACTTGAGAGAACACACCCACTCTCAATCTCTTCATCCCAAAGGTGTGAACTTCGATCCTCCACCCTTAAGGACGAATTTCCACCAATTATTCGATCCTTCACCCTTAAGGACGAATTTCCACAAACTTATCTTCCCCAAAAGACCACAAACCTCTGCCAAATTCGTGTAGTGTCCTAAAGGGTTGTTGAAGGCGTTTGGACATCATTTTCCGGCTTGGTAGAACTAGTGTAGCTGATTGGAGGCTTGAAGGTTGCTATAATCCTTCATCTTTGCCTATTGTAATTCATACTTTGGGTAAACCTTGTTACTTTTATATTTTAAGATGTTTGTTATTGATATGATTGTTGAGATTTTGTGTTTGATTGAAATAACCATGAATGTCTTGATACTTGGTTGTTCTTATATTGCTTTTCTTGTTGGTTTGGTACTCGACAATCATAACCATCAACTTGTTTCTTGCTTAAATAAACAAACGACACTTGTAGTGCAACCAAGTCTCTTGGGATGACCTTGATTTACCAAAACCTATACTAAAACTTGACTAGGGTATACTTGCCCGAATGTGTTCCTAGTTAACCGGTAATTCTTGTTTACAAATTTAAAGCTCGGTGAATGCATCAAGTTTTTGGCGCCCCTGCCGGGGTCTTGTTTTGCACTTGTTTGTTCGTTTGAATGTTTTAATGTTTGATAGATTGTTTGTTTGCTTGCTTGCTTGATAATTCCGGCATCGTCACCATCAAGTTTTTGGCACCGCTGCCGGGGATTTGGTTTTTGTTCTTAGTTGTTTGTTTGTTTGTTTGAATTGATTGCTTGTTTGCTAGTTTGTTCGAATGATATATTGCTCTTGCTCATGAATGATTGTTTCTTTGCTCTTGTTTGATTGCTCTTAATGTTTGCTCATGATGTTTGCTTGAATGCTTGTCTTTTTCTTAAAATCTCTAATTTCTCATAATTGCTCAATTGATCTTGGCATCAAAATCAAGTTTTTGATGTAGGGATTTCGTTTCATGTGTTATAAAAATGCTTATTTCAAAGATTTCTTTCTAAGTGTGCTAAAAATCGTTTGCGAAAAAACCCACTAAAACCACCCCGAATCAACCAACCGATCGGCTGGAAGCTTCGTACTTAATAAATCAACACGAACCGATCGGCCTGCACCCGCAGCCGATCTGGTTGTGTGTTCTGTAAACAAAAAATAGAAAAACTTCTCCAACCGATCGATTACCCCCCGTAACCGGTTCGGCTGGATGATTGGTCAAATTTGGTTCATTCCAACCGATCGGTTAGATCCCCTGACCGATCGGCTGGACTAATCTGTTAAAAAAAATTAGTTTTCATTTTTTTTGTTTTTGTGTGTTTGTGTTTAGATAGAATAAGTTTAAATGTCTTTTTGTTTTTGCAAGAGTATCATTTCTTTTATTTGGTTTTTGCTATTTTAAATTTTGTTAATTTGGAAACCCTCACGAGACTATAACTCGTCCACTCGGGCCACCGAGGGGTTTAAAGGCTTGTTGCAAACGCTAAATGCAACCGTGATGCCTACGAAAGTGAGTTTTAGAATTTTACGCGTTTTTGTAATTTAGTTTGTTTTTGCAGATTTAATAAGCTCTTGGAGGAAGGATTGGTTGGATCGTAACCTTATGCTCTTGATTGGACATGTTTGGATGAGAAATCGATTGATCTCACACGCTTATGCTAGCGTTTGCTTAGCATCTTTTCATTTGGAGTTCGACGCTATTTCTTCGCCCGAGGTTTCGTTTATCTCAGACTTATAGTTTTATTTTTCCCTATCTTACATGCTTCGTAGTTTATTTTTCACAATTGCTTTATTTTGTTTCTTTGTTATTTTTCCTTTGTTTGTTTTTTTGGTAAATTATTTTATAAATTGATTTTTTTAAATCCCTCGAAAGTAAGGCTCACCCATTGTAAACAAACTGTGTGAGAGGTATAAGGTGGGTCTCCCTGATTCCCTAAAGAAGTTGGGTTTTTGTTAATACAAATAAGTCGTAAAAACGTTTATTTATATTTTACGATCTTCTAATGTTTTGTAGATAACAAACGTAAAATCATTTTAACGAAACAAATAAAATACGTAAATGGTTTGAACTAATATTTTCTAACATATTCACATTTTCACATAAAACACTAAAACAAGTATAAGTGATTTTATGATTTAATATTACATATGTACAACAACTAGTGTTTACATATTTGGGTAAAATATACACATAACTAGTATGTAGTATATTGGGTAATATAAATGGGTAGAAACTTAAGTATCATAACCCATTGGGCAAATACATTGAATGTAGTTGGGTACAACCCAAGGCCCATGACCCATGGAGCTTGACCCATAACCCATTGCATGACATCATGCTTATATCATATATGGATAATATCCATAACCCATGGTATTGACCCATACCCAATGTCTAGATACATTGAACCCTTGGTGAGCACTCAAGAGAATGTCTAGATACATTGAACCCTTGGTGAGCACTCAAGAGATACATTGTATCTAGCTAAAGACCCATGGATCAACCCATGACCCATGACCCATAACCAAAAATACCCATGGGCAAAGAGGAGCGCTCCACGGATCCCTGGCTTTGTGCTAGCCGGATCCCAAGTGGAAGGGATCCGTGGGATCCGGGGAACAAGAGAATTTTCTCTATAAATAGAGAGCCATTTCTCTCTTTCTATGCATCACTTTTTACACATACTTTCCCCAAGTATTCTAACCCTCTAACCTCAGATCTAAGTGATCTATGTAGTTTGTCTTTTGTTTTTGTGTGATCTTCTAGGTTCCTCTTAAAGGCAAGATCACCACTTCTTGAAGACGTGCAAGCTCAAGTCCATGAGTTGCCATGCTTCGTCATCATCAAGACAACTAAGGTTCTCTTGTTGATAGTTCTTCTCCATAGATGTTGGGTTGAAGGCATTAGTGAAGAATGCCAAAAGTGTCAAGATGAAAGCATTAGTGAAAGGTGCTCATCATTCGTGTCAAAGCATTAGTGAAGAATGTTAGAGGTGTCAAGACGAAGGCATTAGTGAAGGGTGCCAAGCGTTGTGTCAAAGGCATTAGTGAAAGATGCCGAAGAATCAAATCAAGTCGCATTTGGGAAGAATGCCTAGGTCGTATAATCGATGAGGTGCATCGTTATACATATAAGTATTTGTTTATTTCCAAGGATGGTGATATCCTTGATGGTGTTGTAACAAGGAGTGGATCTCCTTGATATTAGGTGTTGTGTTGTGAAGGGTAGTAGTTCCTCCATAGTAATGGAACTAGGTGCTTAGCCTAGTACCTAATAAAGGGTAGGCGACGTTGTGATAGGATTAGTTCTCCTAAGGTGTGAAAGAACTCGGTGGTTAGCCTAGCACCATATGAAGGGTAGGTGACGTTGTGTTAGGTGTGTGGTTCGCCTTGGTGTGAAAGAACTCGGTATTTAGCTTTGTACCGGAAAAAGGTTAAGCGACGTTGTGAAGGCTTCTCCGCCATAAGGAGTTGGTGTAGTGCATACGAACTCTCGAGTAGGTGACTCGGGGAGTGGAGTAGGGCAAGGAAGGTGTCCTTGTAGCCGAACCACTATAAATACTTGTGTCGTGGTGATGTGCTTCTTACTATTTATTTTTCATTACACGTTTATATATCTATCTATCAACGTCCAACATAAACAACCAAATAGATTGACATAAGTCGATCTAAATATTTAAAAGGGAGTTTTAAATTGGTAAAACTATTCAACCCCCCTTCTAGTTTTCCACAATTGGTATCAGAGTAAGAAGCAAGTTTTTTTTTGTATATTGTACTTTGAAAACTTGATACGATCCGTGTATGTTTGAAATCTACAAAGAAGGGAATTTCTTAAAACAAAAAGTCATGTTT
Organism: Chrysanthemum makinoi; assembly: GCA_910596185.1. NCBI lineage: Eukaryota > Viridiplantae > Streptophyta > Magnoliopsida > Asterales > Asteraceae > Chrysanthemum > Chrysanthemum makinoi. The sequence continues at coordinate 146,734,017 of OU343222.1, forward strand.
TTAGAAATCATCACATGTTGGATAGTGATAGATCATTCTAACATTTTCCTTTGAGAAGTCTTCATACTAGGATTTGGGTATCTGAGAAAATCATGAAGTATTTCAAGGCCTATGGTTTCTAAAACCATAAAAAGGGGATATAGCAAAGGTATGTTTTCTTAGTTACATATTTTTTCAAAAACGTAAGCTAAATTGCTTGTGGACAAAATGGTGATATATGCTTCTATCTTATAATAAACATAATATGAAAAGTGTTTTAGTGATTTTTTTCTTTGAACTTTTGTTGTTAGATATCTTGTTAATCAAGCTTGAATAAAGGTAAAATGGGTAATATAACTTCACTAAAAAGTCTACAAAGACTAAACCATTTCGTCGGGTCAAAACGCATACATTTTGTAATTCCGCAGGTCGATCCGCGGATCCCTCAAAGTTACACTGACGGATCCCTCAAGCAAGGGATCCGTGGTACGAGACATTTTGTCTCAATTTCAAAAATTCATAACTTTTTAACCGTAAGTCGTTAGAAGTCGTGCCACCTATCTTTTAAAGGTATTTGAGTCTACTTTCATTTAAAAATGATTTCATAAACTGATTCAAAACAATAATTTACAGAATCATTAATTTATAATAGAAAGTCATTTTTCGGTCATAACTTTTGCACAAACTTTTGATCTAATTTGAGACGGATGTTTTCGCTTTTGAATAACAATGTGTCCTCTATTGAAATTAAGGTTTTGATCATATTTATAAATATAAAAGAAACTAATCAAGCTTGGTATACATGTTTATATTTAACACAAAGCGATGAAAAGAACTTTAGTATGCTATGCTAAATGATAAATTGTCTTTCTTGCATTACTTGATTATTTGCTTATCTCAAATAGCTTTTGTGCTTGTTTGATTGAATAGCATATGTGGTTTCCTTACCTTGCTATTCATTCTCTTGTTTGTCCATTTAGTAATATTCTACTAATGAATGTGCTATTTGAAGGAGTGTTTGGGATAACATCTAGTTGTGTCGAAAATGTTAGTTTAGATATTTAGATAAGTCATATAGGTTGTTTAAAACATATAACACACTAAATGGATTTTTGATTGAGTTTGTCATATGTGCTTATATGATTTCCTTTGTTCTTGTATCATTTTCTAAAAACAACAAGAATGTACATTGGATCATAACCTACACTTGTGTTGATGATGTACTCTCCCGTTTTCCTTTTCATGATCGCCTTCCAAGCTTCATAGTAGGATTGACAACTTGATTATTTCATCCGATATACTCAAGTAAATTATTTTGCAACGCAAATATAATTGGTCATATCCTAAAAGTCCAAACTCAAAGCTTTCCAACAACATATGTTGAACTAGCTCATCCAACCATTTTTGTTGTTTACCATATGGACAACTTTTAAACTTATTTTTAACATGACGCCTTCGTCACCTTATTTGTCTCTAGTATAATATTAAAGAAAGCAAAGTATCATCATTGTTACTCTTCGATAGGCCATTGTAGGAATATAAATTTTCCTAACTTGAGAATGAATACTGGAGAACTTATTGCACTAGAAACTCAATTTGATCTAACGGTTGAATTGCTTCCTTGATAGAAGTTGGGTATGTGGAATCACCCGTAAAAATGGTTGTGTTTAGCCGTAATTGAGCACCGCTAGTAAAGTCCTCATATTCATTCTCTCATTTGGGAAATTTATACTCCTATGTTTTCCTAAAGTAAGTTTACAATGGAAATACTTTGCATTGTCTTAGGATTACTAATCAAACAAGTTGTAAAATAAAATTTTCTTTTAGTTAATCACAACCACTTGCCTCATCAAGCGATTATCTTGCTTTGATCGAGAAGAGCTAAATGACTTCATGGACGGTTCATTATGTATGCTAATCACCATCCGTAATGACTATACATAGTTCATTGCTTCCGTTGGCCAAAACAACCCTATTGTCTTGAACACCATCATCTACTCTTCACGCCATTGTTAATACAAATGATTTACTAATCTAGATCGTAAAATAGGTTTTTGAGTTTCTTGAATAGTGCTTGTTAAGTTTGATAAACCTCTTTGTTATTTGTGAGCTCGATCTCATTTGATATATTAGTGTTAGAACCTCTTAAACTTGAAATATGATGCATTGTCAAAGTCATTGCATACATTTTGTAAAGGTTCTCGCTTAGCGTATAGACGGATCCCAAAAATTTAGGCTTGACGGATCCCTACTCTTAGGAATCGTGGGATCCTGAAAACGTAAAATGCAATTGCAATCATTGTATTTCAATCATGTCCTTAGAACACCTCACACTAAGCTAAAAATAGTGTCTTAAGGCAAATTAAGTCCTTATCAAGTTAAGTAGATCCTTTCCTACTCAACTCACCTAGATCACACTCTAAGACGCTTGTAGATCTATCATTTTCACTTTAATCCATTACTCTTCCGCTCTCTATGATCACTCATCATTCTCACATGATCCCTCACATCTAGCTTTAGAAATCTTTCGATTATGGCAAAATTGATCATAAATCATCCTTACCTCAAAATTGATCAAAGTTGATCAAATTCTAGTTTTCCCATCTCAAAGCTTCTAGGATATTTTCCAATACACTATCCTAAGACACAACCTGATCTCTAGGATCATTTAGCTTCAATTGACACTCTAAATCTTTAGTGTCATCCTTGCTCATCCATTGGTACTTTGAAAGTTCCAAATCCTTCCATAAATAACAATCATTAGCTACATCACTCATTACCTTCAAGTACTCAAGCACCCCTTCATTTAAAACCCTTAGGAGGACAAACACTCAAGATGATATAGGTCTTAGATCTTAGAAACATCATTTCCACTCTTTCATAACTGCAAAAGCCGGATCCCTAGGATTAGTCTAGACGCGGATCCCTCTGAGGAAGGAACCTTGGGATCCGGATGACAGTTTATGTCTAACATTGCTAAAACAATCATTTCAACTCATCTACCTAACTCAGACACTCCATCTCATCTTAAATGAGTTCCTAGATCGTGAAACTCAACTTCAACCTTGTGCATGCTAATCATCACATTCCAAAGGATATTAGAGACTTAAGTCTTGAATGCACTTGCTAAATCCTTCCCTTTATAAGTCATCTTGCTAGAATCCCTTATTCATCAAACACAACATAATTCTATACATTTAGAAACCTTTTCCTTAGTCATTTCATCATGAGGAAAGCTCCTAGTGCTAACTCATCCAACCAAGAACCAACCAAGAAACTTGCTCGTGTTGTACACGAAATTTCCTCAACCGAATCATCTCCTGTTAAACCCACAAATGGTAGGACTTCCCATCCAATCAATCATCATCCGTAAGAGATAATAGTGCTAGAATCTCACCTCAACAAACCCAATCAACAATTGCCAAGAGAACCGCAATAATTAGCATTAAACATCTTAGGTTAGAAAAGGGATCATTGAGCTCTAAACCAAATGTACCTAGTTCTAGAAAAACGTCTAAACCTTCATTCCTAGAGCATGTACTACACTCCTTTACCGAAAGCCTCTCTATTCATTAGAGCATTCACCACCAGAACTTCCCATTCACCAAAGCCTTCTCAAGTAAAAATAGGAACCACCTACATCACCAACTAGTCCATCGTTGGAAACAAGGAACCACCAAGGACTTGATCATATGGAGGAATTTCCATTACCACCACTCTCATTCCTAGTAGAACCTCATCCTAAATTACTCAATGTACCTCCACCATCATTTGTAGAACCTCCTCAAAACATCCTGTTCCTAATCAAGACAATAATTGCTCTAATTGTCTAATCACCCAAGGACTTTGTTCAAGAAGTACTAAAACGAAAGTTGCATTTCGTGTGTTTAATTATCTTCTTGAAAGATTGGACCAAATCAACAAGTCTACTCATCCCTAGACTCAAGCACATTGTTGCTTCTTAAGCTTTGGTCACTTATTAGTATTAGTAGAATATGGCTAAATCATTCTCTTAGTTTTTAGAGATTTGTTGATCATCTCTTATGTTTTATTGAATGATAGTTTAATTGCCATATTGCATTGAGTATATGTTTGTTAGTTGAATACATATCTCATTTTGATGTTAACATTACTTGTTACATCACCATTGTTGAATTTAATCATCACTATACGGATCCTCAATTGCCTAGACGGATCCCTACTAGGAGGGAACCGTGGGATCCGTGAGACAGAAAACTATTTTCTACTAACTTGGATCACATATGCAAGAAATTGTGCATTATACTTGTTTTCTAACCTTTGTTTTGTAGTTATTCAATCTACACTTGAAGCCTTTTGACACCCTAAAGCTAGGGGGAGCTTTGTGTCAAAACATGTTGGATATTGGATTTCACAAACACTCTAAACCATGATCAAAGTAGGCGTATAAGAATGTTAGAGAGAGAGAGTTCTAGTGAGAGAAAGGAGGAGAGTTGGGAACTATAGTGAGAGAAAGAAAATATTATTATGAGCTCCAACTCTCTACCTTGGGAGGTAGAGAGTATTTATAGTCTTACAATAAAAAGCCACACAACGTGGATCGGGCATACGATGGGTAAAGACCGTCCGTCCTCCACGGTGTTACTTAACAAAATACTACTTAACATAAAATAACTATGACTACGAGCTTTCTAACGATTACATATACTTGAGGTGACCGACTCTTTAATAACTGGAATTTCTAATTCCTAACAATCTCCCCCTAAGGGAGGTCACCTCAAACATATACTAAAATTACATTGAATACAACAGATATTACATTAACAATTGTTCTTGTATTCTTGATGTAGTACTTTGCTCGGCTTCGTAGTCATTGATTCTTCTCATTGCATGTTTGGTTAATCTAGAAGTGGAGGTCTTTTCTGATCCACGTGATAATAAATTTGAGCCGACTTTTGAGATCATCGGCTAATAGAAAATCTCGAGACATCCATTGTGGTGTTGGTATTATGTGATGTTGTGACATTGGACCGACATGCTCACATTTCGGATCATGATATCTTCTCATCAGAGTAGCGGAAGCTTTAGTTGATTCATGATATTGGCGGCGTAGCGAAGCATGGAGTGAAAATATCCGAGTCATTGATGCACTAATCATGATTTCTTTTGAGATGAATGTGTTAGGTGAGCATGCGGGTATGAATTGACCGCTTCATTACGATCGGCAAGCGTCGGGTGTACACGCATAAGGCGATTAGCAATAAAGCGCCGAAAGTGTCTTTGATCACTTTCGATGAATTGAGGTACACGGCCCACGGTTCCCGTTGATCGATACAAATACTTGCTGTGATCGGTATAATTCGAAGAATTTCCTTGCGAGGGTTTTTTGCTCTATTGTTCTCAAACCGGAGCGTCTCAAAGAAGACAACACGGGTGAGTGAACCGGCGAATTTCGTCCAGCGATTGATGAAAAGAGATTTGAAAAACAATAGTGTATTGCTCAATAGAAATTGTTTTGCAATATAACGAAGGTTTTAATGAAAATCAATTATCAATCATAAAACACCTTTTGATTTGAAAAATTAGTACACGGTCGACGTGCTAATGAAAAGAGTTTTAAAGCACAAAGACCGGTTTTCAAAGGTATCCGTCAATCCATAACTGAACGGGATTGATTCAAAAGATTGAATCGCCCCATTGTTTCCGTTCAGTTGTCACATGGTTGATCTGTATAATAGATCTCACATGCCACCTACCGGGAGCTTGTTAGATGTTGGCTCCAGAAGGCTTTCCATCTTCACGGTGAATATGTAAACACATCACTCGGATGTTACGGCAATACCACAAGGATAATGCGTAGGACTCAAGATATAATCTCTCTTTCCACATTGTGTGAAGCAGAGAGTCTTCATTGAAAGTGTCCTAATGAGATTTATTGATGATCTCGTGGCACTAGACTCAATTTGTGCATATTTGGATCCTATATAGGAGACTAGGGAGAGGGTCTCCTCCTTCAATATCAACAATCTCTAAGAGAAAGTCGATAGATAATGTCGGTTCCCGTGAGAATGAAACAAGTCCTTTTAAGAGGAACTTGAGTGGTTTGAAAAGTTGAAGTGCGGTCGTCCTTTGGGTCCATGGCGTCTTGTCTTCAATACCGATGTTACCATCAGTAGCATATGAATTGAACCGGTTTACGCCTAAGGTTGAATAAATGGAGGGCTATTTGTTTTCACCCTTTTCTCATTCAATTCTTTTTAATTCTTCAACCCCTTGTGCTTACCGAGACTTCATAACTAGAACCTTGTTGGGTTTATTCGATTACTAGCTCGATCTCAGTCCGCACTCTTCCCATATCTCATTTTTCTCCTTTTATCATCATACCTAAGAACTCTACACTAACTAGTGGATAGTCCCTGGGTAGATCCCTCGGTTCTGGCGGATCATGGGAACACATACCTAACCTTATCGTCCTTATATCACCATACATAATGTAAAGTTGGTCGGTCTTTTTGGTATTGTTCATCTGCCATAGGAACCAATTGAAAACCATTTGAAAATCAATCCGGATACTTATGATATTTTATCAAAGCATTTTGTACCTGAATTGTTTTGATATTTTTAGAATAAGTGCTCCCCCTCAACATGTGCATGAATTATTTGAAATCGTTTTGCACACGGAGGCAAGAGGAAGAAATTACTTCTTTGATTACCATTTTCTAAAAAATATCAACATCACTTCCCTAATCAAGACAAGTAGATAAAGCATTTTAGGGAAGGATGAGGTTTTCATAAGTTTGCTCCCCCTCAATATGTGCCTCGAGATTTGAAAAGAGTTTTTCACATACTAGAGGGAACTGCACATTGAGATAAGTGATCACGTTTCAAATCATAGGTTTAAGATAGATGCTCCCCTCAACATGTGCATGGAAAATTTGAAATCGTTTGTCACATGTGGGAAGAAGAGCATGTACATCCTTATAAAACCATTTACTGAATTATCAATTTAAATCCAATTTAAATCACACATTCTCCCCGATCACAATTATCAAATCATTTGAGATTTGTGATCTCTTATAGATTTAAATTGATTTTGAAAGCTTTTAAGGAGAATTGTGACTTGATTATGAAAGCGTTTTAACTGATAAGGATCGGATTTTAAGACTTTAAACTCCATTGATAAAACATGCATGTATATCTTTTGAAAACAATTGAATGCCAAATAACTTTTTAATTTAATTGAAATCATTCTCCCCTCAATCAATGACATAGGTTGTTGATTGAGAGATTGATATTTTGACAAATAAGTCAGATGATTATCAAAAATAGAGATGAGTTATTTTTCAAAGCGTTAGTTTTCAGAGATAAATGTTTATAGAATCGAGCATGGAATTTGGTTGATAAGAAGGCTTTTGATGAACGTTCAAACAAATTCTCAAATCTTGAAAACATGAAAAAGCATGGCTCTGTTCTTTCTTTGAAAAGCGGGTTCTTGCTGAAATGACAATAAACCATTGTTTCTCTTTCTCCCTTTTTTTTTTTTTTTTTTTTTTTTTTTTTTTTTTTATATGAAAATTCGAACAACATCTAAAGTCCGTGTCATTCTTTGAATGACAGCACAAAGACCGTAGATATTATCGAACTGAGAAAAACAAAAAACAATATTTTTGAAGATTTTCAAGTTTTTCAAATTTTTATGGATTTTTGAAAGTTTTATATTTTTCTATTTGATTTTTTTGAATAGATATATACAAGAGATAGATGAAGATAGACCTTTACTCCTCGTCTTCCTCACGAAGGCGTTTGAGTGTTTACGGTTGAAGGCTTTTCATGCCAAGTCGTGGAAGAATAAACTCAAAGCGTTCTCTTGGAAGAGCTTTGGTGAAGATGTACGCTAAGCGATATTGAGACCTCACAAAATAGAGTTCCACCACACCTTTTCCACTTGTTCCCTGATGAAATGATGTCGAATGTCGATATGCTTTGCTCTTGAGTGTTGAGCGTTGTTGCATGAGAGAGCAATAGCACTTTTATTATCAAGTACAGAGGGATTTTGTTGAATTCAAAGCCATAGTCGGATAATTGAGATCTCATCCATAAGATTTGAGCACAACAAGATGACATGGCTATGTATTCAACCTCTGTAGAGGAAATAGAAGTACTCATTTGCTTCTTTGAAGACCAGATCACTAGCTTATCACCCAAAAGCGAGCACCTCGGGCGTGCCGGCGTGTATCTTGACAACTGCATGATCGGCATCTGCATAGGCTGTTAGTGACATACCGGTGTCCTTTTGGTACCATAGTCCCATATTGATGGTTCCTTGGAGATACCGAAAGACCCGTTTAACGCTTCAAGGTGCTTTTTAGTAGGCTTAGCACGGTATCTAGCACACATGCAAGCAGAGAACAAGATGTGCGGTCTACTAGGCGTGAGGTACATCGGGGATCCAATCATACTTCGATATTTTGTTTGGTCTACCATGATTCCCGAGTGGTCCTCATCTAGTTTGGTTCGATCAATCATGGGGGTGTCAACAGGGTCACTTGAATCAAATCCAAATTTCTTTAAGATCTCATTTGCATATTTAGATTGATTTATGAAAATGCCTCAGGGACTTTGTGAAATTTGTAATCCCAAGAAAAATGACATTTGTCCCATCATTGACATTTGAAATTTTGAACTCATTTCATTAGAAAAACGATCACATTCCATTGGATCGGTCGAGGCAAAAATAATATCATCAACATAAATTTGAACATGAATTAAATGTTTGCGACTTCTGGTGAACAATGTTGGATCAAATGCTCCTTTGCTAAATCCGGTTGATAGAAGAAACTTTGACAGTGTATCATACCATGCCCTTGGAGCTTGCTTTAAACCGTAGAGGGCCTTCTTCAAGCGATAAACGTGAGTAGGATGCTCTTGATTTACAAATCCTTCAGGTTGGTGGCGTGAGCGACTTCTTTAAGGTCTCCGTTGAAATGCCGTCTTCACATCCATCTGATAGACTACCATGTTCTTACTAGCAGCATTAGCCAGAAAGATTCCGATTGCCTCGATTCGAGCAACTGGAGCAAAAGATTCTTCAAAGTCAATACCCTCCTCTTGGCGGTATCCTTTAGCAACTAATCGAGCCTTGTTCTTCAACACATCACCATGCTCATCAAGTTTCACTTTGAAGATCCATTTTAGAGCAATGTTCATAGCACAATCTGGGCGGTACTAACTCCCATACATCTAGTCGATCGAACTCATGAATTTCATCTTGCATAGCATTGAACCGGCTATCTTCATTCATGGCGGTTTTAACATCTTTTGGTTCGATCTTAGAGAGTCGGAGTTGAAGAAGCACCATAAGGCATCGGTTGCAAGTTGTTTCCGTGTGGATCTTGGGCGAGAGGATTTCCAATGATGTTGTCTAATGGATGATCGTGAGTCCATTTTATGAGGTGTTCATGCGGTAGTTGTTGAGGGGCTGAAGTAGCGAGTTGATGTCTCGGCGAAGATGGTTACGATGAAGATTGAGGAGCAAATATGTTTTCAAATGGAGCATCTTCGGGAGTAGCAAAGGGATTAACTTCATCATTGAAGCGAAAGCAGTTCCATGATGTACATTTGAAGAATGATGATTTGTTGATGAGGCTGAAGGATCGGCGGGTGCTTCTTGACTTAAAGATATTGAGGCGAGGGATTGACTTCATTCACGGAATATGAGCGACCTCTGTTGTAGGGATCAACACCTCATTAGTACTTGGATCATAAAGTTCATCAAACATAGGATCAAACAATTTCTTTAAATCATCTTCGGATGGAGGTACATATGGAGTTTCTTGAGAAGAGTTTGGAACAAGGGATGAACCAATTGGACTATTTTGAAGTGCGGGTCAGGCTGAATTGTTCAGAGCCGTTTGACCGTCGACTCATCAAGCGTAGCGTGAATTGTTTCCATGATGTTTCGGGTTCTTTTGTTGTAGATTCGGTATCCCTTTTTGTTTGGTGCTTATCCTACAAATACTCAATGTCGCTTTAGCTCTAAGTTTGCCTAAGTCTTGACCCTCATTAGTTGGATAGCACAATGCTCCAAACACACGAAGGAAAGAGAGATTAGGTTTTCATTTGTGGACAAGTTCATATGGTGTCTTTCCATGAGCAAGTGTGAATCGGGAAGCGATTTTGTGTGTAGCATGCAGTGGCAATAGCTTCAGCCCAGAGAAACATTGGAACTTTTGAGTAAATCGGCATTGTTCTAGCGGCTTCTACAAGAGTTCGATTTCGTCTTTCAACTACACCGTTACGTTGAGGAGTTAGTGGAACACTTCTTTGATGGCTGATTCCAATGCTTTCATAAAATTCACTAAGTTGTTTGTTAACAAACTCGGTTCCATTGTCTGTCCGGATAATTACGGCGGTTTTGTTAAGTCGAACCTGCAGTTGTTTGATGAGTTTGATGATGATATCTGGAGTTTCATCCTTTGTCCTTAAGAACTTGACCCCGGTGAATCTAGAGTAATCATCAACTACAACTAACACATATTTCTTCCCAAAGATATTATGCACTCTCATTGGTCCACATAAATCCATATGACTTGTATGAAGAACTTACGTGATGAGTTAGTAGGTTTGGGTTTATGGGCATACTTCTTGCTTTTTCCCAATTGACATCTTGAACAAAGATGATCCTTTTCATACTTTAGTCGAGGTAAACCTACAACTAAGTCCTTTACGAGAGATCATTGATGGTGGCGAAGTTCAAGTGATTGAGACGTCGATGCCATAACCATGACTTTGTTTTTGAAGCCTTTGACAACAAGCAAATTGGAGAAGACTTCATCATATCTTCTATAGAGATGGTGTAAAGATTTGAACCACGAGTTCCTCTTAAAAGTTCCTTACCATCAAGTTCTCTAACAAAACAAGTATGTTTTCTGACAGCTACTTCTAGATCGAGTCACGAATTGACCGAGAGAGCAGATTATGACCAAGACCTTCCACATAGTATACTCTAGAGATAACACTATCACCAACAACATAATCACCATAACCCATAATTGCACCGAAATGTTCATTACCGAATCTAAGCTGTCGATGAATTTGCTCACGAAGTTCATGAGCGCGACCGGTCTCGGTCATATGCTTGGAAACGAGTCCGGTACCACGAGCGATTTGAGCGATCTGCGGTTGAACCTGAGACAAGAATGGATAAGCTGGATAATTGGGATCCCCATGCAAGAATGGGTTCCACTTGGTTAGTAATTGGAACACCCACATCGAAATAGAAACATCCATATCGAAGTAGAAGCAATGGAATCATTGGGAATAGATGCAATCTTTGGTGTTCGTATTTGACCTATTCAAAGTATGTTCACTTCTTAAGGGAATAGTTCTACCGGTAGGCATCCATTTTCTAGTGGGCATAATCTTAGCAGTTTGAGAACAAAGCTGATTATTCTTATGGCCAAAAGGTATCCAATAATAACCTATCTTTATAAAAGTTCTTCTTGTGGGTTTCCACTGTTTTCTAACAATCTTTCGGTTTTGCCTTTTTGCCTTATTTGCACGATTATTAGCATTAACAATTTTAACCGGGCATTTGACAGCATTAGACAAAGCATTCACACCACATTCATGATTAGCAACAGAATTCAAGCGGACATCATTACAAGGTTTGCAAATAGTATCGAATTGAATTAATTACTGATGCGCCTAAGGCTAATACTAGAATCAACACGATTCGTTTTATTCAACTCAAGCTTAAAGATCCTAGGTTGGTCTTCTACTTTCTTCCAATGCACATTTTTAGCTTGCGAGGTCCTATCATTCCTTGTATTTTCTTGAGACTTTGACACGCTTCGCTTTAATGTCATTGATTACTCTGTAGAGGGAATTATGGGAACATTAGTTGGTTGATCTACTTTTTGCATTCCTGAACTAGACGTGCAAGGATCGTATTACTAGGCGACACATTGATGTATACTTTCTTAAAAGCGGGCCTAGAATGGTTTGAAGGCTCGGCACTAGGCATAGAACAAGGCATCACGGCTTTGCCTTTTGCACCTAAGGTTAAGGATTTGGGACATGTTGCAATTACACATTCTAGCAACTCTTGAGATCGTTTGGCCCGGAGGCAAGCAAACCTAATTTCACTATCAAGAGGTTTGTTAATGAAATCCTCTTCGACAATCTCACGGAGACATTCTAGACTATCCTTAAGGTGAGCACCGTATTCATGAAAAGCATGTTCATTATTCCTAAGATGAGGAGGAATATATTTAATTATCACAGTGTATTTTGATCTAAGGGTGACTTTGAGACAACATTCTTATTGAAAACAAGTGGCGGTTTCCCATTTCCACGACTTCTCGATTCTCAATTTCCTTTTGTAAAGACGTTATTTTTTAGTTGTTTTGGTCACGGGTGACTTTTATTGAATCATATAACTCTTTAAAATGTCGTTTAACTTTTCATTTTCTTCTAGAAAACTCTCGTTTTCCTTTTGTAAGGCATCAACTAAGTTTTGAAGATGAAAAGTTTGAGAATTCTGAGAATCTAAAGGAGGAGGCATTTGGGAGCTGTCATATTGTTCTTTTGACCCTTTAATTGAGAGATTTGGGCTTTCAACTTTCGATCGTGTTGCTTGAGCTTGAATCTGTTCATCACGTTTGTTAATTTGAAAAAGCGCATCAAACTCTGGAGCATCCGAGGATGTCTTGATATTTGAAGTTTTGACATTTTCTTTAAGATGTTGATATTTTAGTTGTAAATTAAAATGCTCAACTTTCAGTTTAGAAAAATGTTTAACCAAATTGTCGTGATCATCCAGTTCAATTTTCTCGTTTAGTTCAGAATTAGTTTTTCAAGCTCAATGACACGATCATGGGAGACTTTCAGTGCAACCGATAATTCATGAAATTTGGAAGCATTAATGGAACAATTTGTAGCAATGAAAAACACATCCTGAGTAATACATTCAAATCGAGGTTCTCATTTAGTGTATGCAAGTTCTTCCTCTCAATCTCATTATATTTTAGTGCTCGCTCATAGTCACTAACTTCAACTATCATTGCATCAAATTCCTTTTCCATTCCCTTAATATCAGTTTCTATCCCTTTTTAAGACTCTCAAAGTGATCTTTTAGAAGTTTAAAGAAAGGCATGACCTCGGTTAAATAACATTCTTTCATTTGCTCAAAACCCCTTTCTCCTTCCGTAATACCGAGTGGGTGTGATCCTTTTCTTGCAAGTTTTCTCAAAATCAACAAATAGTTGAAGTATAACATATTGGCTAATTAAGGTCTTGCTTTTAGTGGCAATTGTTCTAGGAACAAGATGCATTGGTGTATTAGGAGGATACACAGTTGCTCTAGGCATTTTCCAAAGAGGAGGGATTGTTTCAACAATATTTTGACTTTACGCTTATCTAAATCCATTTTCCAGAAAACTTGTTCGGGAGTCAACAATGTCCGAGGTTTAAACATGTTCAAGGAAATCCAGTTTTCCTTCTTGTAATCATGGGGTGTGATCTTTATTTTCTTCTCTCTACATTTAGGATCATCTAATTTCTTGTTCATCTTTTCCCTAGTGACTTCATCTGATTTCTTATCTTCCTCGGTGCACTCAGCGCAACTAGGTTTCTGTCTAGGTTTAAGGATTTCATTGCCATCATAAAGAACCTTATGAGCATTTCTAGCCCTTTTAATGACCTCTGGATTTGGTTCCTTAACAAGGGGAATGCTATGCTTATCGCTTAGGACTCTATACTTAGTGATCATGTGGCGATCTGAATGGTGTTCCCTTGTATGTACAACTTGTTTTCAAGTTTGTTTTCAAAGTTTTAGATTAGAAAAATCTTTCAAGAGTTTTGATTCCTTTGCATTAAATTCTTGCTTAAGCATTTTCACATTTTCTTGAAGTTCTTGTTTTTGCTTAGCGGTTTTAGAAAGCTTTTCTTGCAAGGAATTTAACTCTTGTTTTAATACTTCTTCTCGAAAATAACTTTTTCTAATAATTATGCGCACTTGGTCATCCATTTCCCGCTCACGAGTGGTCAACTCAAATTTAGCACGTTGTTCATAAATAGCAACACGTTCTTTATAGGCATTTAATACATATATTACAGACTCATCGAGGGGCACATGCGGTGTATTCATCAAAAATATAGTCATTGTTATTGCGGGAGATGCATCACTTGGTACAACTTCACTTTCACTTTGTTTCACATATTGATCATATGGGACAACATTGATATTACCCATATTTTCAATATTTGATACAAAAGTTTCAGTTGATAGTACTTTGTCATGCATCTTATGCACATCGGCATCATCATTATAGTTTTAGTACCTCTGAGATGAGTGTGTCTTTGGATGGGCCAGCTTGTGGTGAAGAGGAGACCTTGGGAGAAACCATTGGAGAAATGCTAGCCGTAAAGATTGTGTGTGCGATGGGTCCATCATCCACATCGAGTCGTATGCATCACAATCGTGACTTGAAAGGCATTCGATGATTGTGACCTATCTCTGAATAGGCCGCTCATCCACATCGCATCATAGGTCTTGGCATTGCCCTCAGCTAGAAACAACAATTCCTCTTCATCCAAAGCGGCACCATTATCACGAGCTTGCACAAGCGGCATCTTATCTCTGAAGTAATCGGCGTGTGGGCGCTTTGGAGATGTGCAGTTCCTTGCAATGTGTCCCTCACCACCACAATTATAACATTTGATCGGCTTAGCTTGACCTTGATTACCATTCCTTCCTCGATTCTGATTACCAACATAACCTCTACTAGCTCCACCTCTTCCACGATCATCTTGTCTTTCTGGCTGGTTTGCACCACGATCCTCCCATCTTTAAGTAGCTTGATTGTGTGGGTTAGATCTGTTCGAGGTTGTTATTGGTTTGTGGGAGAGAATTCATGTTTTGACTAATCAGAAGAGCTAGTTGATTAATGAAATTGCCCACGTGTGCATCGGCATCGGCTTGTTTGAACATAGGATGAGGAATTAGTTTGTGATTACCATTTCCCATGGGTATGACTTGTGAGGCTTTGGTTGTGATTCCGATGTTTGAGTAGAAGGCAGTTGAGTCATTAGGCGAGCTTGTCTCTCCCTGGTTGGTTTTGAACTGATTAAGAACCAATTTTTCAAACATAGCATGTCTCTCATTCCGAAGGAGGAAGGCATAGAGTTGCTCATAGTTTGTATTCTTCAATCCTTTAGTGAGCTTCACAGAGGTGACAAACTTGTGCCATTCGGGATTCATGTTGTTCACAAATTTTGAGTTCAACTGAATGTTAGGCATTGTCATTCGATGTTCCTCATGTCATTCACCAACTTATGAAATCTCACATAGTACTCATAGACACTCTCATCTGGTTTCATCTTGAAGTGTTCAAATTTGTCATAGAGTTGTGATTCTCTATCTTCCATAGTTAATTCGAACACGAGAGAAGCATCTTGACATTATCCCATCTTGCCTTTGCTTGGTGTTGTGATTGATCAGCTTGTAGATGTCTTTAGGAACACCTTGAAGAACAATGTTTGAAGCCACGATATCGACATCGAATCTCTTTTCTCCTTATCATCAAGCTCATCATACATCTTTGGTCTGTCCATTCCGTAAATCGAGTTCCATCTTGGCAGATATCAAGTACATCTCTAGTCGTCTCAACTCGATACGGTCCTTCATCAATGGATTTGAGAATGTTGACCCCATTTTCCTTTCAAAGGCGGTACAATCGATTCGTTGAGCCCAAGAATCGTAGTCGTTACTGTCAAGCATGGGTGGGCGAGTATCGAACCACCTGCTTGAACATCCTCGCAACAATGGAGATGATAGTAGGAGCGTTTGTAGACATGTTTCAAGCTCTACGGGATTTTGCAATTCTTTGATTAAACCGGAAATTGATTCTTTCACGGGATTTTACTAAACCAAAAGAACAACCGTAAGAGCGTAACACGAAGAAGAAAAAGGTCTAAATGAACAAGTCGCTAAACACACAACTTCGCATAAGCGGTCAACTCGCAACACACTCAACTTCGCTTAATTAATCAAGTAAGCTAAATAGCCAACTTCGCTTTAGTCTCAACTTCGCAACACAATCAACTCGCTTGAACACTAAATTAAACTTAAGTTAACTCGCTAACGTTACAACTTCGCTAAGTAGCAAGTAAACTTTAGATCTCAAGTAAAGCTTAAAGAAACAACTTCGCTTAGAACCCAAGTAGCATAAATATCAACTCGCTAAACAGCTAAGTCGCATGTACCAACTTGCTTTAAATAACAAAGCAACTCGCTTTGAAGAAACACAAGTCAGAGACACAACTTCGCTTAGTCCTTTTTTCAAAAATAACCACTTTATCAATCCAAAACAACCAAACCACAATGATTTAAGGCTTCCAATTCAAAACATAAACACATATGATGATCCTAAACACAAAAGTACAAGCAAAATTCAAACTTTAACACAAGAATTTGTCCAAATGAATCAAACTCTCCTAAACCCTTAATACTCCAAAAACCTTATGAAATCCACCAAAACAAAGAGCATGAAAGATGAGTGATCAAACCATGGCTCTTGATACCAATTGTTGGATATTGGATTTCACAAACACTCTAAACCATGATCAAAGTAGGCGTATAAGAATGTTAGAGAGAGAGTTCTAGTGAGAGAAAGGAAGAGAGTTGGGAACTATAGTGAGAGAAAGAAAATATTATTATGAGCTCCAACTCTCTACCTTGGGAGGTAGAGAGTATTTATAGTCTTACAATAAAAAGCCACACAACGTGGATCGGGCATACTGATGGGTAAAGACCGTCCGTCCTCCACGGTGTTACTTAACAAAATACTACTTAACATAAAATAACTACGACTACGAGCTTTCTACGATTACATATACTTGAGGTGACCGACTCTTTAATACCTGGAATTTCTAATTCCTAACAGAAGTGTTCAGTGAAAAATGAATCATTGCTATTCAACATGTTACCCTTTCGTCAAAGTGGGACTACACATTCCTTAAGAAATTAGTGGTCAAACGACAAGACGAAGAGGAATATGACTGTGAAGAGATTTTACGAGATTGTCGCTAAATGACTTTGAAGATATGTATCTAAGCCAAGGTACAAGGGCGAATCGACATTTCTCTACAAATATCAAGCAGTACATCAAGTCTCTACTAATCTTCATGAAGCATGCGTGATCTAAGAGCGTGTAGAAGACATTCAACTTGCCGTGAATCTTATCATAAAGCGTGTCAATCTCCGCATTAAAACCCATTTCAACCTTCGACATAAAACCAACTTGCTCAGATTACACCTTAATCAAAGAAACCATTTGGGGTAGTCTACTGAAGTGAACTACAACACAATTGCTTCATAGTGCAAAAGGCAAAGAAGCAACACAAGTTTGGGGATCACACATTGAAGAAAGTCGGGGGCGGTTTAGCTTATCGTTTTAAGGAGATACATGAAGGCATAGAATTCGCCGTAAGAGATGGAATTGGAAGGATAGAAGGATGTAAAGAAGATCATCAAGCGGATTGATGAAAGGTACATTTTAATTTTGTAGGGCGAATCAGATTGAACATTGGAAGTTTCGTTGGTGGTCGCCCAAGCATAAATCTCATAGGCTATCAACGTCCGACGCATTCCAGGACTTATTGGCTGGATTACACGAATCTCACGGTACTTGATGCATTTCTCTTATCATTAAATATTTGGGCAGCGATTTATATCGGCGATGACTTGTGCACACATAGCGATTGTACAACACATGCGTACTTGTAATGAAAGGATCACGTGGTACGCATCGATTGCCACAATCCTATAAAAGGAGCGAAAGCTTCTTACTTTTGACCAAAACTTATCAAAACTTTTATTTTTCAAAGTTTTGCTCAAAAGAACAAGTACTTCCCCTTATTATTTTCAAAAACTCAAAAGTTAATATCAATTTTTGAGGGGGTATTTAGCTTCAAATATTTGTTCAAAAAATTGTTCTTAGTGGTAATCTTCCCACAAAACTCGAAATGGACATATTCGATATCAAAATTTAATCAAAAATAACATTTATATGCCATTTTTGAGGGGGAGAAAATTATGTGATAAGAAATATGTTGTGAATTGCAAAAGAATCGTCGTGCTAAAGACTTAACCAATGAATTGATGAGATCTTAAATGTTAGTAACTCGAAAAGACTTGTCCGAACGAGGGTAATAATTTCCTAGTTAAGCTAGTGATGTAAATGTGTCTCATAGGACTTGTCCAATGAGATATTACCATTCAAGAAACTCTTGGTAGACATGAACTTTGATGGGTTTGACAACCTTTCGAGGTTTGTCCACACCTTCAAGGTAGTTATTAGAGCTAGTTGTCACCTAAAGCTGACAATGTAACTCTTTAAGCGCGCAGCGTAACCGTGTCTCAGCGTGAAATTGTCTATCTTGAGTTGATCAATTCAAAAGTCTTGGCGCTCTTATCTCAACGTGCAAATTTACGTCCAAATACTTAAGCTTGCGTGTGGAGGGGAGTATTTCGTTGGGATATGAAAGTCTTGAAGATTGACAAAGTAATCGAAGATTGATAAAGTCTTGAAAACTACAAGGGAAATCTTTGGAAAAAGTCAAAGAGTCAAAATCTCTTGCTAAAGATAAAGTCAAAATACTGATTGAAGTCAAAAATCTTGCAAGAACAAAGAAGCTGTTATATTTGTTTATAGAAAGTCTTGTAATTCTAGAATATTCTTTATTAGATTACTTGTCGTACAAGGATACAAATTGTAAACCGACTAGGGTTATCCTTGAGCCTATAAAAGGACCCCTAGATTGGCATTAGAGAAACCTTACGATTGCTTACAAGTTATTATTTAGAGTTTTAGAGAAGTTCGATATTCTTAGAGTTGTTGAAGTATCTGCATAATAAGCGATTTAGAGTTAATAATAAAAGTTATTCTTCTTAGCTTTGTTAAGTAAATTCCGCATACTTAATAGAGTTTGTTCAGTGTTTCTTTGTTAATAACTTAGGATTTATTCGAGGTTGTTAAACCTTAAACAAGCTATTTAAGTTAGTTTGGTTAGAGTACATCGATCCAACAAGTGGTGTCAGAGCTTGTGTGGAAACTTTGACTAGGAAGAAACCCTACTACAACAAAATCTAAAGATGTCGATGATTACGTTCCACCACCTTCCATCACCTCAATGAGGATTCTGTCATCAAGAAAAGGCGAATATGATCTATGGTGTATGAAGATGAGGAAGTACATTGCCATTACAGACCATGCTCTATGGAATGTAATTGTTAATGGTAATGAAGAAGTTCTAGAACCTATTGATGTTCTAGACAACCCAAAGCACCTAAAGGCGAGTCTTACGGCAGACAACCTTAAGGAATCAAGAGAGGCACTCAACATTCTCTTATGCGCCATTCCAAATGGTCATCTTTTCAAATTTCATGATGCTAAAGATGCAAAGCGACACAGGCTGGGTCGCTCTAAAGACAAGATTTGGAGGGAATGAAGCTTCTAAGAAGATGCCGAAATCTGCTGAAACAGCAGTTTGAAACTTTCACAGCGATTGGTGAAAGAGAGTCTTGATCTGCATATGATAGGTTTCAAAATCTCCTCAACATGTTGGAGTTATACAAGGCAGAAGTATCAGTTGAAGATGCTAATCTGAAATTTCTAAGGAGTTTGCCATCTACATGGCATGTGATTGCAACAATGATCGGAGGACAAACCAGGTTTAGATGTCATGGACTTTGATGATCTCTACAACCATCTAAAGGTGTATGAGCATGAGATGAGTGGTCAAACAAGTTCCAAGTCTCACGATTATTGCTTTTCAATCATTATCGAAGAGGAGCAGTACTTCAAAAGTGCGCTTCTCATCCTCAAATCTTTGTGGCTCAAAGTACTTTGTCTCGTATCCTGCTCCCACCCCATGCTCGGCAAGCCCTACCAACTACTACTATGCACTCGGATGAAGTTGTGTGCTTCTTAGCTGCAAGCAAGCTAGTTTACACAGTCACTTATGAAGAAGATCTAGCACTGATTGAAGAAGATGCACTTGAAGAAATTGATATGCTCGGTGGCAAGTTGCTATGATTCTTTGCTAGGATCAAAAAGTATATGAAGAAGACAGGAAAAAGCATTGATTTCAAACCAAAACAGGTAATAACTTTTGACAAATCCAAAATTGAATGCTTCAATTGTCAAAATTTGGACACTTTGCAAAGGGAGTGCAGTTTTGCTAAGTATCAAGCAAACAGGACATCTGAAAAACCAAAGCTTGAGCTCAAAGAAATTCCTATTACTGAAACAAAGGCTTTGGTTGCTCAAGAGATGTTATCGAAGTTGACGAGTGAAGAGTTTGATGATGAACCGGTGACTTATTGTATGGTAGCAAATGGAAGAAGTAGTGAAGAGTCGTGGAAGAATTAAAAATTTGGATCACTGCTTTTGTTGAGGAACACCGAACATCTTTGATTTGGAATCGGATATTGTCTAGGAGAATTTGATTGGAGCATGGAAAGTGAAGATGATCTTGTTCAACTTGCAATGGTGGCTACTTCACCAAGTTCACCCCTATCTCTCGAGGTATGCTCAAATTGTCATGATTTTTATCACAAATTACTTGGCAGTTATGTGATTGAAAGAGATAATTGTGTTAGGGCTAGGTCAGAGGTAGGCTGTCAAGTTACCAAATAACCTTAGAATCTATGGAAGCTAAAATTTTAACACATGAAAGTAATGAAGTAGCTTGGGGTAGAAAAATATGCACAACAGTGATTATCGTTAAAACTAAGTGAATGGAAATTAAACTGTAAAATTTAAAATAGAGAAACCGACTAAGGAAAGAGATGATTTGTTAGCTAAGTTTGTTGCTTGGGGTGAGTCCAGTGCGTCACATGTTACTTATGTTCAAAAACAGAGAAGAGCTTACATTAAAATTGGCTTAGGTTTTGGAATGGACTTTGATAACATAGAAGAGAATCAAGTTGATGATGACCTAGAGGATGTAACCACTAGTGATGATGAACTCATTAATTATGTAGACACATCTGGTAATGAGGATTCAATTAGTGAACCACCTCCCTTAGAGTATAAGAAAGATAATGGTTATCATGCGGTTCCCCATCCCATCGAAGTCATCAACCCCTAGGCACGATGTTTTTCGTTTTGGAGTAGAGCGGTCTAGAGTTTAGGAAAAAGCTAGTTGCTCAATCTAGGTGCGAAACCCCAAAGGAAGCTGTTGAAAATAATGTTCAAAGTCAAGCGGTACCTTTAAATCAAAGTCTTTGCTTCACAAGCGGTACCTTTGGCAAAACCTTTTCAAAACTTGATCTTGCTAAACCTTTTTTGGGATAACTTTGGTCAAAACAAGTTTAATCATTCACCAAGAAGGCAAAATAGTTTTGGTCAAAGACATAGAAGAAGTCACTTTGGAAGTATGGGTCAAAAGCGTGTTTTTGTGTGTTTTAGTCCTACTCATTTAATCAAGGATTGTGAACATCACTCAGAATACCTTAGAAAATTCCCAAAGAACAGGGTACTCAACGAAACCTAGAGAGCACAAACCAGCGGAATAATTCAAATAGGGTCAATCACGAAATTTCTCACGGATCATAGATACCCACACTAGAAGACCTTTTTCAAAACCTTGATTATCTCACGGTACTTTCCAAAGTCTTTGGTAATTCTAGAGTTTTCTCAAAGTCTTTGCTTCACCAAACAAGGTATGCGATCACACTCTTTGGAATAGGAACCCTAGGAGATCTCATCACTATCAACCTAGAAGGTATTATAATTCACATAGGGATCTACATCACGAGAACCAAGTGTTAAACCAGAATGGGTTAAGAGGGAAATAACTGCGAGGGACAAACAGATTACTTTCAACAAAAGTGAATCAGATGTTTTTGTGATACAAGAAAAAGAGAATGAACTTGTAAAAGATAGTTGTGTTGAAAAACCAGAAAGTTTTGAAAATCCACATGCTAAAAATCAAAATATAATTACGGATCATGTTTTGAAAAATAGTGGAAATTACATACTCAAAGAATTTGAGTTTGTAACTCCACAAGGGAACACAAGTCAGTAATGGCTTGGGTTCCTAAAGATCACTAACTCTTTTGTTTTTGTGCGGGGCAACCCGAGAAGAGGAGCTTAAAGATCATCCGATTGTAGATAGTGGTTGCTCTGGAAGTATGACAGGAGACAAAGAGATTCGTCGATTTTAGATCTATTAGTGGAGGAAGAGTTGCACTTGGGAATGATCCCAATGGAGGAAGAATTATTGGTAAAAGGAACTATCAAAGCGAGCGTATTGATTTTGAGAATGTTAGATATGTGAAGGAGCTTAAGTTCAACTTATTGTCGATCTCTCAAATGCGTGATAAAAGCATCCTGTGTTATTCAGCGACACGAATGTCTCATTCTTTCCCACGAATTCAAGCATGTTGATGATAACTTGGTAGTTCTTAGAGTACCAAGAACAAATGATGTGTATAGTTTAGACATGAAGAGTGTACATTCTTATGGGAGAGCCACATGTTTGGTGGCTAAAGCAACATCTGAAGAGGCACATCAATGGCATAGAGGACTGGGCCATGTTAATTTCAAGAATATCAACAAACTAGTCAAAGGCAATTTAGTTAGAGGTTTACCTTCAAAGACTTACAAGAATGATCACTCATGTTTGGCATGAAAGAAGGGTAAACAACACAAAGCTTCATGCAAGAAGCTTGAGGAAAGAAATTTTAGAGAACCTTTGGGAGCATACATATGGATTTGTTTGGACCTGTTTACTGTGGCAAGTTTAAACAAGAAAAAGTACGCTTGGTTGTTATAGATGATTGCGATAGATTCGTTGGGTATTTTTCTTGGGATTTAAAGATGATACTTTTGATGCTATTCAGACACTCATAATAGCACTAGAAAACCAATTGAGACTCAAGGTTAGAGGTATTAAATGTGACAATGGGACTAAATTCAAGAACAAGCTTATGGATGAATTTTGTGCAAACAAAGGAATCAAGAGGAGTTCAGTATTGCTAGAACACCACAGCCAGAATGGTGTTGCGAGAGGAAGAATTGGACTTTGATTGAAGCAGCCAGAACAATGCTAGCAGATTCTCATCTACCTATTCAATTCAGTGCAGTGAAGGCGTGAGAATGCTTGCTATGTACTTATGAGTATTTGTTACTAAGCCACAGATGAAGACACCTTATGAGTTGTTGATGGGCAACAAACCCAACATTCATTTTATGAAGCCTTTTGGATGCCCTCTTACTATTTTGAATACCATTGATAATCTGGGAAAGTTTGATGGCAAATCAGAAGAAGGATATTTATTGGGTTATTGTACCAA
>OU343222.1:146757439-146834732 GCA_910596185.1 Chrysanthemum makinoi
TAGTTCAGATTTGACTAAAAATGATGAGTATTTACACACTCATCAGTGTGTAAAGATAGAAGCTGGTTCAAGACTTATGAGTCACTGAATGATGGTTCTAATCTTCACATGGGAAATGAGTCAACAGCCTTGGTGCATGGTGAATTGTTGTAGATCTTAAATTTAGATTCGAAATATTGTAACTTTGTTTAATTTTATTCATGTTCCGATATATAAGGAAGAACTTGGTTTCAAGTAGTGTTTTGGTAATCATGGATATAAAACAAGTTATTGAGTCTGATAAATTTGTCTTGTCTAAATGTGGTGTTTTTATTGATTTTGGCTATTTGTGTAACCAAATGTTCAGCTTAATATTATTGAGCTGTGTTAATTCAACCTTTGTGACCACCTCGACTGATAATCTACCCTATGGCATGCTAGACTTGGCCATATTCCTTGCTAAAAAGAATGCAGATATGTCAAGGATGGGTTGATCAGCATTTGACATGGAAACTAGTGTAAACTTGCATGTTGACCAAGATAACCAAGAAACCTTTTGAGGGGTGTTAGCGTGAGACTAAGCTCTTGAGCTATACATTGACACTGTATTGATTTGCATGCCTCTTCTTTGGGGAATAAGAAGTACTTTGTGAAATTTATTGTTGATGCTTCTAGGTTTTGTTATGTCTATACATTTACATACTAAGGATGAAGCATTAGATAAATTCAAAGTGTTTAAATCTGAAGTTGAATTACAACTTGGGTCCCGATCAAAAGATTAGGTGATAGGGGTGAGTATATGGATACTCAGATTTTGGTCTGTTAGTATAATCCATGAAACGATTTGCCCACTTATACTCGGCAAAATGGTATTTCGAAAAGGAAAAAGGAGTCTTGAAGGAGATGGTTAAATCCATGTTGTCCTATTCAGTGAGTCAAGGAGTTCAGGGTGAAACTATGTTAATAGCTTGTTATTTATTAAATAGGGTTCCCAACAAAAGAAACAAGGTTACCCCTTATGAACTTTGGACTAAAAGGAAACCCAACATGAACTATCTCAGGGTTTGGGGTTGTAGGGCTGTTGTAAGACTCGCTGATCCAAAGTTGAAAACTTTGGGTGAAAGAGGCATTGATTGCATCTTTGTTGGATATGCTGAGCATTCCAAGGTGTGGAAAACTAGAAGGGGGGTTGAGTAGTTTTACCAATTAAAACTTCTTTTTAATCTATTTAGATAGACTTATGTCAATCTATTTGGATGTGTGTGTTGGATGTTGATAAACAAGCATGTAAAGGTAAGTAATGAAAAGATAAGAGTAAGAAGCACAAAACCACAACGCAAGTATTTATAGTGGTTCGGCTACAAGGTCACCTTCCTTGCCCTACTCCACTCCCCGAGTCACCTACTCAAGAGTTCGTAATCACTACACCAATATCCTTATGGCGGAGAAGCCTTCACAACGTCGCTTCTTACTCTTTTTCGATACTAGGCTAACCACCGAAGTTCTTTCACACCAGGTGAGAACTAATCCTATCATAACGTCGCCTACCCTTTATAAGGTACTAGGCTAAGTACCTAGTTCTTTCACTCCAAGGTGAACTACACCTTCACAACGTCGCCTACCCTTTATTAGGTACTAGGCTAAGCACCTAGTTCCATTGCAATGTAGGAACTACTACCACACTACACCAACGACTAATCCCAAAGGAGATCTACTCCTTTACAACATCATCAAGGATATCAATATCCTTGGATCTAATACTAGTCTATCTTGTACATCGAAACACACCAAATCGAATGTACATCTAAGGCACCTTTCACTAATGCCTTTTACTAGATCTACAAGACACCTTTCACTAATGTCTTATGTCTTCACTTCTAAGCACCTTTCACTAATGCTTCTTTGTCTTGACTTCTAAGCACCTTTCACTAATGCTTCTTTGTCTTGACTTCTAAGCACCTACCACAAGTGCTTTATCCTATAGACGATAGATACCCTTCACTAATATCTTCGTCTTGACTCTTGAGACATCTTTCACTAATGTCTTCAACACTACACTTCTTTGAAGAAAGAAAGGAATCATCAACAAGAAGACTTCAGTAGCCTTGATGATGAGGAAGCATGGTAACTCATGGACTTGAGCTTGCTCGACTTCAAAGGTGGTGATCTTGCCTTTAAGGGAACCTAAAGATCACACAAAAACAAAACTACAAACATAGATCTCTTGGATCTAAGGTTAGTGATTTAACTCAGGGGGGAAAGTGTGTTAGAAAAGGGATTGAAAAGGGTTAGAAATAATGAAGAAATGGCTCACTATTTATAGAGGAAAAATCCTCTGTTCCCCGGATCCCACGGATCCCTACCACAAGGGATCCGGCTAGCACAACGTTAGGGATCCGTGGTACGCTCCTCTTTGCCCATGGGTATTTTTGGTTATGGGTCATGGGTCATGGGTTATGGGTTGATCCATTGTTTTCTTTCTAGATACAATGTATCTTAAGGATACAATGAACTTGGTTAAGTGGTATAAATAAAACCATGGGTTATGGGTCAAAACCATTAGCTAGTTTTTACTTATTTAGTATACACTTGTTTTTACCCATTTTAGTATATACTTGTTTTTACCCATTTTAGTGTATACATATTTTTACCCATTTATGTTACCCAATATACTACATACTAGTTATGTGTATATTTTATCCAAATATGTAAACTCTAGTTGTTGTACATATGTATCATAAAATCACTTATACTTGTTTTAGTGTTTTATGTGAAAATGTGAATATGTTAGAAACTCTTAGTTCAAACCATTAACGTATTTTATTTGTTTCGTTAATATGATTTTACGTTTGTTATCGACAAAACATTAGAAGACCGTAAAATATAAATAAACGTTTTTACGGCTTATTTGTATTAACAATCTCCCCTTTTGTTGATGACAAAACATAAAATTATTTTAAGGAAAAGCTAAAATTCGTAAAAGTTTGAATTTGTAGTTTTACTTTCTTCTCCCCTTTTTGTCGAAACAAAAAGTGTTTGAAGGAAGGCAACACATTTTAAGAAAAACATGTGAAAGAAAAAGTAAATAGAGATAGAGAGCAAATAACGGGAAAGGATCTCGTCTTTACTCCCCCTTGACGAGTCCATCCCTAGGTAAGGGCGTCAAGAAAGTAATACTAATCTAGTTTGTTTGAAAATAAGTTTGCAAAAGATATCGTCTAAGAGACGAATGTGCTCCCCCTTGATGATTGCAATTTTTGCAAAGGGATGTCCCGAAATGTAAACCTAGTATTGCAAGTAATTTGCAATGTATTGCTTTGACATAAAGCTCCTTCTAGCTTTAGGGTGTCAAAGTCTTCATATGTAAATTGAATAACTACAAAACAAAGGTTAGAAATCAAGTATAATTCACAATTTCTTGCAAATGTGATTCAAGTTAGTAGAAAGAAAGCTTTATGTCTCACGGATCCCGCGGTTCCCTCCTAGTAGGGATCCGTCTAGGCAATTCTAAGAGATCCGTTTTAGCTTTTGAATTTCAGCAAAGGTGATATAACAAGTAATGTTATCACAAAAAATGATATATGAATACAAGGTAATCATATTCTCAGAAAAATAACAAGTAGCATGTAATTTCCATTTAATAAAACTAGAGTTATGATATACATGACTCTAAAACTAAGAAAATAAGAAAATACATTACTAGAAATTTCTAAACCAACTATCGCTTGATGCTAGGACACCACTAAAAAACTTCTAGCTCAAGTTTTTTTTAGGTTTGATCTCGTCAAAACGTTCGAGGAGATGATAGAACATGAAACGTTGGTCTTCTCGTACTTCATGTATCAAACTTTCAACATGTTGACAATGATAGCAATCTTTGTCATGGCTAGGTAGTGGTGGTGGAAGAAATGAAATGGCTTGATGCGAAGGATCAAGTGAAGCGGCTTGCGGAGCTTCAAACGATGGAGGAATTGGTGGAGGTGCATTTGAGAATGACTCAACCAAGAATGATGGTGGTGGTAGAGAAGTGTCAACATCCATATGGTCGGTTGGTTGACTTTGATGATTTCTCATAATCCAAATGGGATTATATGATGGAAACGGCGAAAAGGAAGCCGGAGCAAGTGTTGACTCAACACCTTGATTTTGAACCATTATTCCTCCTAATGAGGAGAATGTTGTCGGCGGAAGTGGATGAGACGGCCTAGGAGGCAAGTCCTCTAAATTGTAGAGGTGTGGTGATGATAGTGGGGATGTAAATGAAATAGCTCTAGGAACCAATGGTGATGGTTTGGTGGAGATGATATTATTTGGCCTAGGAGGTATGGTGGTGTTTGGCATAGGTAGTTTTGTGGGTACTATCCTTTTAGGAATTGGTTTGATTGGATGATGAAGGATTCTATCATTTGTTGGCTTGACCGGAGATGATTCGGTTGAAGAGATTTCGTGTATAACACGAGCCTTTTTCATGAGTGGTTCTTTGGTGGATAGGTTACTACTTAGAGTTTTTCTCATGATGAGATGATTTCAAGAGGTTGCAAGAGCTGAAAGTTATGATGAGAGTGATGACTATGGAGGTCCCAACATAGTGTTTTATAAACTAAGAGATTTGGCAAGTGCATTTAAGCCTTAAGCCACTAGAATTCATTGGAATGTGATGATTGACATGCACAAGAGTCAACTTCAGAGGTTGCACTGATCTAGGAACTCATTTAAGATGAGATGGAGTGTTTGAGTTAGGAAGATGAGTTGAAATGATTGTTTTAGCAAGATTTGACATAAACTGTCATCCGGATCCCACGGTTCCTTCCTCAGAGGGATCCGTCTAGGCTAATCCTAGGGATCCGCTTTCAGCCGAGCTTATGAAAGAGTGGAATGATGTTTCTAAGATCTAAGACCTATATCATCTTGAGTGTTTCAGTTCTCCTAAGTGTTTTAAATGAAGGGGTGTTTGAGTACTTGAAGGTAATGAATGATGTAACTAATGATTGTTATTTATGGAAGGATTTGGAACTTTCAAGAGTATCAATGGATGAGCAAGGATGACACTAAAGATGAGAATGTCAATTTAAGCTAAATAATCCTAGAGATCAGGTTGTGACTTAGAATTGTGTTTTGAAAAATATCCTAAGGGCTTTGAGATGGAAAAAACTAGGATTTGATCAACTTTGATCAATTTTTGAGGTGAGGATGATTTATGATCAATTTAGCCATAATCGAAAGATTTCTAAGACTAGATGTGAGGGATTAAGTAGAAAATGAAGTGTGAGTTTAAGAGCGGAAGAGTAATGGATTAAAACGAAACGGTAGATCTACAAGCGTTTTTAGAGTATGACCTAGGTGAGTTATGTATGAATAGGAAAGATTACCCTATCTTGATAAGGACTTAATTTGCCTTAAGACGCTATTTTTAGCTTAGTGTAAGGTGTTCTAAGAATGTGTTTGAAATACAATGCTTGTAATTGCATTTTCTGTTCGCCGGATCCCACGGTTCCCTAAGAGTAGGGATCCGTCTAGTACAATCTTTGGGATCCGCCCATCCGCTCAAACAGGGACCTTTACTAAAAGTATGCAATGATCTTGACAATGCATTATATCTCAAGGATAGTCTAAAAAGAGTTTTAATACTAAGATATCAAATGTAAGATGTTTTATTTCATGAGAGAAATTGGATTACATTGATAAAGCACGAGTACAAGAGATTTGATCCTATTTTGGAATACTACTAGTTTCCTTGAGTGTTTCGCTAGGAGGATCATTATGTGATTGATGAGTGTTGGTGGAATCAAGAATGAAGAAAGTCTTCATGAGGGATATGTTTAGCGGTTCCATCATCTTGTTCACAAGTACGCATAAACGGACTTTGAAATTAAGGATGGAAGTGCATAACATTATGATAGAGGCGTGTCAAGAACATTCCATAAGGGATGAGTTTATTCTTGGAGCCTTGAAGATTTGCAATTAGCTTGCGAAGAAGTAGACGATATTGTATGGTTGTTGTGTTAGCAAACAATACAACATGTGAGCACAACAAGCGGGAAGGATTTCTCGATTTCCCTAAGACTCCAAACATTTTCACGTAGGATGAGTGCAAGAGGCTTGTACTCTTCGCGGATATCCCTTGTAAAGATAATGTTTGGATCGGAGTAATATGGTCGAGGTTTGCATATTATGCATTTAAATCTTCCTGGGAGGGTATGTGTGAACAATATGGACTATTTTCTTCACGAAAGTTGAAGAGAGAATCAAGAGACCAATCTTCGGTGAAGGCACATTGTCCATGATTGGGAATCCGAAGGATGTGAGCAAAATGCCCAAGGGTTAGAGTGAACTTTTGGTTTTTGATATAAAACCAAAGAGATAGAAGCTTATCCTCGTTACGAACGAGTTCGACTTGACGAAATAATTCCATTATGAACCTTGGACATATCTTCTCGTTGATTTCAAGAAGACATTCTAGTCCTATGGCTCGGAAGGAGGTATTGATACCTTCTTCGAATTGTAGAGAGGTGTCTACAATACGTCCTTCATGGAAGTGACGGTTTTGAGATTATTGAACCCACGGACATGATTGCCGTGTGTGTTGGGTTGAGAGAGATGTTCGGAGTGTAGACGCTAGTGAGTGAAAAATCAAACTCATATTCATGCGTCATAGTTGAACCTATAGGAATGACAAGTTAATAAAAGGAGATGTTTGTGGTCAACTTATGATAATCTAATGTTTTACTAGATTTTTATTAACAATGGTTTTTAACAACAATGACACTTAACTAAAGTTTTTGACTTTCTAGTGGATTATTATTTTTAGAAAGA
The DNA here is from genome assembly GCA_910596185.1 of Chrysanthemum makinoi. Lineage (NCBI taxonomy): Eukaryota > Viridiplantae > Streptophyta > Magnoliopsida > Asterales > Asteraceae > Chrysanthemum > Chrysanthemum makinoi. The sequence continues at coordinate 146,764,232 of OU343222.1, forward strand.
TAGTGGTTTTTTTTAATCTTGCATGAAAACTGTTTTCCAAGTATCGGATCCCAGGTTCCTTTACAAAATGGATCCGGATAGTATATCCTCCGGGATCCGTGGATCTGTAGTAACAGAGACAGTTTTGATAAAGAAATAGGTTTTAGCTTTTATACCACAAAATATGTTTTATCCTACATTTTCTTTTAGCATGCACACATGACTTCTAATGTATCACGAAAGAAAATAAAACAAATAAATCAAAAGAAATGACAAACACATTATGATAATAATAACCTAGATAAACTAGATCATTAGTAATATTGCATTTCAATACTAAGGATGATACAAAGGATTGGGTATATGATCCCAATGTAGATTAACAACACAAAGTAAATGTCTCCATATGTGAACTTCATCATAGGGAACACAAGTGCGATGAGTGTTAGGGCGATGAGCACGAATGCGATGTAAACCATGTTGATGACGGATCTTCTTGGTTTCGGTTGAGATGAAATGAAGAGGAAGATGAAGTTTTTGAGTAAGAGAAAATTTTGAAAATGGAGGATTTGAAAAAGTGGGGGTTTGGTAGAGTGGTCGGCGGATGGGGTTTTATAGGGAAGGAGGAATTTTTGAAATTCGTGTTTTATTATTGGATTTAAAAGAAACAAAACAAAGTTTTATATACTACGACTTTAGACGAGAGATAAAAACACGTATGAGAAAAAGACTTCCTAGTGAAGCTTTATGTAAAACACGTATAAGCACAAAAGATAATCATATAAATACCTAAATAGGCATACTTAATTATCTAGCAAAATAAAAAAGAAAATCATACCTCTAGCGCACTTAGGAATATCTTTACAAATGACACAACAAATGTCACTTAGACGATTCCCGCTCCTTTGTGATTAGGATACCTTCTTAAGGAAGGTATTCTTGTTACAGCGTTTACTCCTAAAGCTTGGAGGGTATGAGCTTTGACTAATCAACATGACAAAGAAGATTAGTGCAATTAAATGAAAAAGTAAAGAGAAAAATGTTGTTATCAATCTCAACATCCAAACATATAGTTTTGAAAAACATGGTGTTTGCTTTTATGAAAAACCTTCTTTGTAGTTTTCAATTAACCATGGATCGTATCAAGTTTTAAAGTACAATATACTTCAAGAAACTTGGTAACGAAGCTCTGATGCCAATTGTGGAAAACTAGAAGGGGGGTTGAATAGTTTTACCAATTAAAACTTCCTTTTAATCTATTTAGATAGACTTATGTCAATCTATTTGGATGTGTATGTTGGATGTTGATAAACAAGAATGTAAAGGTAAGTAATGAAAAGATAAGAGTAAGAAGCACTGATGAGTGTGTAAATACTCATCATTTTTAATCAACTACAGAAAATCATCCGAAAACACTTTCGAAAACACATCAAAATGATCAAAATATCACAAATCGGTGTTTTATACAAAAATATCAAAATCGGATGAAAAACATATCAAATTTGCAAAAATTGCGTTTCATCCCCCAAGTTTTAAAATTGTCAAAACTAGTCCCTGAGCACATAATTTCAAAAGAAAAATCACCAAAGGTCCTTTTAAAATCATAACTTGTCAAATTTAGTCCTTTGGTGAAAAATATCAAAAGTTTGAGAAAAGTACAAAAATGGTCCTCCAAGTTTGAAATTTGGCAGGTTTGGTCCCTGGAAAATGTGAAAGTGGCAACTTTGGTCCTTGAACTATTGATACTTGTCAATTTCAGCCCTTGCATCAACTTTGCAGATTGGCAGATTAGGTCCCTCAGTTTTCAGAAGTTACACTTTAGGTCCTTATATTTAAAACCCTTTAATACTACTTTTGGACTTGTCAATTGCAAATGACCCCCTGTCAATTAGCTTTTTGGGACCCTGCCAATTGAACCCCTCCATTATTTAATCCCCAGTCAAACTCCTTTGACCCTGTCCTCTTCCCTCCCTCACGTGCAACCACCTCCATCATCACCTCCCACGCATTACCGCATGCACGCAAGAAGCCTCCCTCCTCCACCATCATACACCTAAACCTACCCTCCACCTCACACTCAAAGCCAAGGTGCATTTAATGCACCCTTGTACCTAACACTCAAGCCCCACCGCTTAACAAATTTGGCCAAAAAGGTTTAAACGGCCAAGATCATTTGCAGCAATCCAATGGCCACTTTTTGTGCTGGGAATTATTCAGAAGGAGGAGAGAGACAGACTTGGGTGTATAAAAGGCCAAGAGAAGCATCAAAGAAGTAGTTAGCTTTTATTTTTTTAACATGTATGTCGTTTGTAGTGTAATTTTGTCTTAAATACTTTCAATCTGTATTTTCAAGCTTATTTTGTATCCAATTACAGTATTTAAGTGTGTACAACTCATTTCAAGGTTGAATTCCCAATAATGATCGGTTCACTTTTTATAACCTTTGTTGAGATTTTGATTTTCAAAATCCTGTGTTTAAACTTTCAATAGCTTAGTTACAGTATAAATCAAGCCTATGGAAGCTTATTAAATCTTTGTACAAGCTTAAACCTCAGTTTCATTCACTTTTGACATTTGGTCAACAAAAGTCAACAACTGGGTACAAAAATCAGCGTAATGGATATGGGTTGTGCAGGCATGGAAATGGGTTGAATAGGATTGATTTGGGTTGGTATGTATTAGGTAGTGGTCCCTTGTTTCACCTGGCAAGCCATTGTGGCTAGGCAACTTTGTAAGTGGTTTATTAGTTTTCATGCATAAACTGTATTTGTAGTGTAAATTTGTTTAAACACAGTTAATCAAGAGTCAATCGGTTATAGTAAGTAGTTTGATCAATAAAATAAGTTTAATCGTGTTTGGATCGTCTGCCTAGTTAAAAATCAAGTCATAAGGGAGTGTTTGGTTTATAACCACAAAGACTGCCCTATAGGCTTATGCAGCAAGTTCATGCTTGTTGTTTCATGATTGTGCGGTCTTAATATGTTCATTTGAATCATCACTTTGTGCCTGCTAGTCTTCAAAAGTCAAACTTGCACCTTTTGCCATCTTATCCTTGTTGTGGAATTAGGGTACTGCAAATCCATTATTTTGTGTTAAGAAGTCATCAACATTGTTTGCTTCACACTTGTTTTATCATATAACAACAGTATCAAATCAAAAATTGGATCTAAAGTTCAGTTTAGTCAAATTTCATCAATTTATCAAAAGTCAAAAGTCAAAAGTCGTTTTAGGGTCGATAGAAGGAATTTTCTTGAGTTCATGTTTGGGTCTTAATCAGTGAATCTTGGCATTTCAAAAAGCTCAGCTGGTGCTCCTTCTTGTCACCATTTTAGTTGGATTTTACAATTTTTTTTCAAGCTTCAAAACAAGCTCATCTTTCAGGGCTAATTTGCCCGCTCCTTTCACTGCTTCATTAGTATTGAGATTTTCTGAGAAAGTGCAACTAGTGCACAAGTGCTCTCAAGAGCTTAGCATGGTCTGATTTTTGGTCTAAATCCTCTCACCCAGGTCCTTTACAAGTTCCAATGTGTAGATTTTAGTTTGAGCTTATTCTCAAGCTTCGCATAAGCTTAAACTTGCCCTCCAAATCTCTGCTTTTAACTTGAAAAGTTCACAACATCAAATCTGTGAGTTTCTTTGTTTCAAATAGTGGTTATAGCTTGTTGAATTTAGTTGCTATTGGTCACTTTTAGTAGTATAGAGCTTCTGTAATCAGTAGGTAGCTTGTTTGTTCCATTTAGCTTATTTTAGTGCTTAATAATAAGCACTTGTTTAGCGATTTCGATTTCTCCAAACAAGTGCCTGTTTTTCTAATTTTCTCATATTCCTAATATCATTTTAGAGCTTTCCTGAAATTTTCAGATTTTTCTAAGTTGTTTAGCTATTTTTCTTAATTTAAATTAGATTTTAAGTATTTTTAATTAGCTTTTAATATAAAAAATTCAGAAAAGGTTCAAAAAATAATTTTTCAATTTTATTAAGTTTAGATAAATATAAAAAGTAGAAAAAGTAATTTTCTAGATTTTTCATAGTTTATTTGGTAATTTTTAGTAATTTATCTAGTTTTAAATAGTTTAAAATTCATAAAAAATAGAAAAATAATCAGAAAAATACAAAAATAGTTCTGAAAATTCTAGTTTGATATTTTAAACTTTTCCATTTCATAATTTTATTTTTCTAGCTTTGTTTCCTAATTTCTTGCATTTTGGTTAATTATTAAATAGTTAAAAATAGTTTTTAATTAATAATAATTAGATAATTAGTGATAAAATAGTTTTCTTTTTCTAAATATTTTCTTTTATCATTAGGATTGTAAAAATATCATTTTCATATTTTTAGGGTTAATATTGCTCTAGTTTCACTTTTTTATTTTTGTAACGTCAAGCTAGATTTTAATTTCGTTTTATAAAACAAAAGAACAAAAACATCATTTTAATATTAGTGATAGCATTTATTTAATAGATTTTATCTTTTTAACTTTCTTTAATTTGCATTTAAGCCGTTGTTATTTGTTGGCTTATTCCGTAGTTATAATCATAACCAATATCCTTTTTCCGTTCAAACTCCTCGATCACTTTATGCGTACGCTTGATAAATCATTGCATAGCTCATTGGGACATAACGACGGGAGACTCTATACTCCTCGGATCTTCATTGATTTCGTTTAAGCGGTTTTAAGTCATGTTACGGTCCGCCATTCACAAGTGGCGGGCTTGTGTGTTAACTTGACTGTTTTCTTGCAGCGTCAAATTTTTTGGCGCCGCTGAGCTGTGCTATTCGCTACGCCTAGCATTAGTTGTTTGAATACTCACTCATTTGTTTATATCATCCATCTCTATCCATCTATATATATATCCATATTTTTATTTAAAAAAATCCAAAAACCCAAAAACATCCAAAAGCGTATAAAACACAAAAATATTTTTCTTTTGTTTCTATATATGTATCAAAAATAAAAATACAAAAAGATTCGTCGTTTTCTTTAATAATAAACAACTTAAAAGATTACCACCAAAACCAAGGCGGCACTACCTAACCAAAAGGTGCGACCATAATAAATTCCCGAACTAAAGATTTAAAACTTGCCTTTGTGTCCTTGTGATTGGTGTACCTTTTTCAAAGAAGCCATTCATCTTGGATTATTGGTTAAGTTCACTGTTGTTTTGCCTCGATTTTGTGTTAATTGATTTTGTTGTGATATCGACGTTTGAACCGCAACCGAAAAACCCATAAATATCTTTCTCACCCCATTTTACAAAAGCGTCTTCATAATTCTCATTCTCATCCGAAAGATTTTCATAATTCCATTTCTCTCCTTAACTCGAAGTTTCCTTAGAGTTAACTCTAGTATATGCGCACTCGCTCTTCTAGATCTGTGAGCCCATTTCGTGAGCTTGTCAAGATTCCAAGAAGGCGTGTTCGTAGACTTTCGCTCAGAGTCGGATCTGAGATCCGGACATTCCACGCATCTACTCCGTTGTCATGGCGGATGAGATTCCTATGTGCGAGCTTCTCCGTGCACCCATCGGCACGGGTATGGAGATGCTATCGTTGTACCAGCCATCGTGGCTGAAAATTTTGAGCTCAAGACTGGGTTACTCAATCTTGTAACCTCTAATCAATTCTTCGGTTTTGAGCGGGACGATCCTCATGCTCATATTCGATGGTTTAACAAGATTGCATCTACCATCAAGTATAAGAATGTCCCTACCGAAGTCGTTAGCTTCTTCCGTCTCCATTTTCTCTCGAGGGCAAGCCCGGATTTGGCTTGAAAAACAACCCCTCAATCAATAGAGACATGGGAAGATCACGGTGAAGAAATTTGTTAATGAATTCTATCCACCTTCCAAGACCACGAGTCTTAAAAATGAAATCATCAAGTTCACTCGGAAGTTTGATGAATCCTTGATGAATCGTGGGATCGTTTCAAGGAATTGCTTCGCAAGTGTCCTCACCACGGTTTCTCCGAGTTAATGCAACTCGACACTTTCTACAATGGAGTGAGTCAATCTGATCAAGATTCTCTCAATTCCTCCGCTGGAGGAAATTTCCTAAGCAAAACTGTCAAAGAAGCTTTAGCGATTATTGAAAACAAGTCTAAGGTCCGCCTTTGCCGACGAAGCAAGCGGTTGTTTCCCAAGTCAGGGTTGGTCCTTCTTCTTCTTCATCGCCCGTGAGTCAGTCTAGCACCGATGCTAAGATTGATAAACTCACGGAAGCCATCCAAGCTTTGATTCTCTCCAATCAAAAGAAAGTCTCTTTTCCACAAACTTCACCTCCTGCTGAAGTTAAGAAAGTGGAAGTCGTGTTACCCGTGGTGGCCCCATGCTTACTATAATTGTATGGCCACCGATGGTAACCCTTTGAAGCAATGCTGGGTAGGGATGTCTAATCAAGGAGGCAATCAATATCGTGCTCAGAGACCGAACCACCGTCCCTAACCACTACTCTGGACCTTCCGGTTTCAATCAAAACCAAAACCGTAATCAGAATCAAAACAGACCAAACCAAGGTTTTCAAAACCAAGGTCATTTCAATCAAAACAACGGTTTTCAAAATCAGAATCAAAATTTCCAACATCAAGGAAATTACAATAGAAACCAGTGTCGTGAAATTTCAACCAAGGGTATTTTCATGGCAATAATCCAGGGAATTTTCAAAATCAAGGCCCTAATCCTAACAATAGAAGCCGAGAATTTCCTGTGCAAACTCAAGCCATTGTTCCAACTGGACCATCTTCCGATGAGTTGTTGAAACAATTCATGAAGTCCCAGGAAGAAATGAATCGGTTGTTGGTTAGCCGATTGCGACATCAAGAAGTCTTTAAATGATCGACCCTCGGGCTCGGGTACTTTACCTAGCAACACGATCGCTAATCCGAGGCGGCTTATGCAAAGGCTTATCACAACCGAAGTGGTGCTTCTTATCTTTGGACCCGCTACCCCCTACTCTCTTCTTCCTCTCGAAGGTAGTGGAAGCGAACTGAGGCGACAAAGGACAAGGAACTTCCTGCTAATAACGGAAGTACCAACAATGTCCATCCTCAGGTTGTCCCCAAACCCAAGCACAGGTTGTTTTTGAACCTCCGCTTGTTGACCCTAAATCCAAAACTTCTATTCCTTATCCCTCACGTTTACATGAGCAAAAGCTCCGCGAGAAAGCTAGTCATCAAATGGAAAAATTCTTTCAAATTTTCCAAGAGCTTCACTTTGACATAAGCTTCGTGGATGCCATCATGTTGATGCCCAAGTTTGCATCTACTCTGAAACATATGTTGAGCAACAAAGAAAAGCTATTTGAAATGGCTAAGACTCCTTTGAATGAAAATTGCTCACAGTCTTGTTAAAAAGCTTCCCGAGAAGCTTGGAGATCGGGAAAATTTCTTCTTCCTTGTGTTTTTCCCGGGATGATTGAATGCTTTGCCCTTGCCGATCTTGGTGCAAGCATCAATCGATGCCTTACTCGGTGTGGAAGAAACTTTCTCTTCCGAACTTATTCCTACTTGCATGACTCGGAGCTTGCGGATCGATCTATATCACGCCCCTCTTGGCATCGCCGAGGATGTATTTGTCAAAGTAGGAAAGTTCCATTTCCCAGCTGATTTTGTGGTCGTTGATTTCGATGCTGATCCTCGAGTTCCCCTCATTGTTGGGGGGGACGGCCGTGCTCTTATAGATGTATTTGAGCAGAAATCACTCTACGTGTGGTAATGGTACATTACTTTTAACCTCGATCAACTTGAGGTACTCCTCAAATTATGATCTTGAATCAATTAATCGAATCGATTTAATTGATATTGCTTCAGAGGAGTACTCTCAAGAGTTTCTTGGTTATCTTCATAATTCGTGAGTGGGAATTCCAATCCCACCACATCTTCTCAACCAATCATTGCCGACTCTTCCCCCTCTCTCACTCCGTTTGAGGGAGGTGACTTCCTACGGAAGAGATCGATGAATTTCTCTTGATGAATCAATTCCGCCTGGAATTGATGGTGTTTATGATTCGGAGGGGATATTCTTTATCTTGAGCAATTGCTAAATGAAGATCCATTACCTTCACTCCTTCCGAAAGAAATCACAATTGAGGAAATCAAATCGACAAACATCTATCAAGCATTTCCAGGGTTGAACTTAAGGACCTAACTCCTCATCTAGAGTATGCATTCTTGGAGGGTGATGATAAATTACCCGTCATAATTGCTAAAGACTTAACCGAGGAGGAGAAAACTGCTCTCATAAAGGTCTTGAAGTCACACAAGCAAGCAATTGCTTGGAAACTCTCCGACATTAAGGGTATCAACCACGAATTTTGTACTCACAAAATCTTAATGGAGGATGACTTCAAACCGCCAGTCCCAACATCGAGAAGGGTGAATCCTAAGATTCATGAGGTTATCAAACAAGAGGTTCTCAAACTTCTTGATGCTGGTTTGATCTACCCGATCTCGATAGTCCTTGGTTAGCCCAATTCATTGTGTTCCTAAAAAGGGTGGCATTACTGTTGTCACGAATGAAGAAAACGAGTTAATTCCAACTCGATTGGTTACGGGATGGCGTGTGTGCATTGACTATCGAAAGTTAAACGAAGCCACCAGTAAAGACCATTTTCCTCTACCCTTCATGGACGGATGCTTGAGAGATTAGCGAGCGAGTACTATTGTTTCCTTGATGGTTTCTCGGGTTACTTCAGATCCCCATTGATCCATTTGGATCAAGAGAAACCACATTCACCGCCCATACGGGACGTTTGCCTCACGAGGCGTATGCCTTTTGGCTTATGCAATGCTCCCCGCACGCTTCCAAAGATGTATGATGGCCATTTTCCACGACATGATCAGGGAAACTATGGAGGTGTTTATGGATGACTTCTCGGTCATTGGGGACTCATTTCAGACATGTCTCTCCCACTTAGACAAAATGCTAAAAAGGTGTGAAGACACCAATCTATGTCTAAAGCGGGAGAAGAGCCACTTTATGGTCAAAGAGGGCATAGTCCTTGGCCATAAGATTTCCAAGAACGTGATTGAGGTAGATAGAGCAAAAGTTGATGTCATTGCTAAACTACCTCATCCTACTACCGTCAAAGGTATTAGGAGTTTTCTTGGTCATGCCGGGTTTTATCGAAGATTCATTCAAGATTTCTCTAAAATCGCTCGGCCTATGACCCATCTTCTCGAAAAAGATGCTCCTTTTATCTTTTCTCCTGAGTGCATCGAAGCTTTTGAAACACTAAAGAAAAAGCTTACGGAAGCACCCATTCTAGTTGCCCCGACCGATTTACCCTTTGAGCTCATGTGCGATGCAAGTGATTTTGCTATCGGTGCGGTCTTGGGGCAACGCAAAACCAAGCATTTTCAGCCAATCCACTACCAAGCAAAACTATGGCTGAGGCTTTCGGACCCATTACACCACTACTGAGTAAAAAGAATTATTAGGCGTGGTGTATGCGTTTGAGAAGTTTCGGCCATACCTTATCTTGACCACATGCGTGGTGTATACGGATCACTCGGCTCTCAAATATCTCTTTGCAAAACAAGATGCAAAGCCGATATTGCTCCGTTGGGTTCTCCTCCTACAAGAATTTGATATCATTATTCGTGATAAAAAGGAGCCGGAGAACTTTGAACGATCATCCGTCCATTAGAGAACCCTCACCGGATGTGTTTAGAAAAAGGAAATCAATGAAACATTTCCTCTCGAAACACTCAACGTGGTTTCTTTTAGGGAGATTCTTCTACCCCTTGGTTTGCTGACTTTGCAAATTACCATGCGGGTAACTTTGTGGTGAAAGGGATGTCGTCCCCACAGAAAAATAAATTCTTTAAAGATGTGAAACATTATTTCTGGGACGACCCCTACTTGTTTAAAATCTGTGCGGATCAAGTCATCAGGCGATGTGTATATGGTCGGAAGCGTTGACATTCTCAAGGCTTGCCATTCGGACCTCAATGGGGACATCATAGCCCCAACGACACCGCCAAGAAGGTGTTTGATTCGGGATTCTATTGGCCCACGATCTACAAGGATGCCCATGAATTCGTCAAAACACCGCGGCGCTTGTCAACGTCACGGGAATATCTCACAAAGGAATGAAATGCCGCAAAGCGCCATTCAAGTGTGTGAGATTTTTGACATATGGGGCATTGACTTTATGGGGCCATTTCCTTCTTCCCATGGTAACAAATACATTCTCGTGGCGTCGCTGACTACTTGTCAAAATGGGTTGAAGCTAAGGCTTTACCCACCAACGATGCCCGAGTTGTGGTCAAATTCTTGAAATCTCTATTTGCTAGGTTTGGAACTCCACGAGCCATCATCAGTGATCGTGGTACGCATTTCTGCAATGACCAATTTGCAAGAGTCATGCAAAAGTATGGTGTAACTCACCGCACTACCTCTCAGCGTATCACCCACAAACAAGTGGGCAAGTGGAAGTTTCCAACCGGGGATTAAGAATCTTGGAAAGGAGCGGTTACGAAAACCGTGCCTCTTGGTCGATAGGTTAGATGGCGCTTGACTCGGGCCTTCCGCATGCCTACAAAACACCCATCAGGTGTACTCCATACAAGCTGGTGTACGGGAAGGCGTGTCATCTACCGGTTGAGCTCGAGCACAAGGCATATTGGGCCTTGAAGCATGCTAATTCGATATTCGACGGTGATCACCGGAAAGTGCAAATGAATGAATTAAATGAACTCCGTGATCAAGCTTACGAGAACTCTTTGATCTACAAACAAAAGACAAAGAAGATTCATGACTCAAAAATCAAGAACCGCGTTTTCAACGTTGGTGATCGAGTCCTTCTTTTCAATTCAAGATTGAAGATTTTCTCGGAAAAGCTCAAGTCCCGTTGGTCTGGTCCATTTACTATCGCTAAGGTTTATCCTTATGGTACCATTGAGTTATCTCAACCCGATGGTCCTAATTTCAAAGTGAATGGTCATCGAGTGAAGCATTATTTTGGCGAGGACATTCCATCCATGGTTGTCCCGGATGTACAAACTTTCCCCATGAACCAATGAATGCGGGGATCGAGTCAAGCTAGCGACTTCGGTAATCAAAACGATAGCATGCATATGGGTTTTCACCCATATTTCTATCTTCTTTCTACTTTCTACCACTCTAGTGTGGGGGAGATGCCCCACACTTGTATATATGTTGCAAAAAAATCTTCTTTCTAAATAATGGCCGTAGTATTTCCCTTTTACGTTCTTTGTTTCGGCATAACCGCGGTACTTTGAATATTGAGGGCAATATTCATTTCTAAGTGTGGGGGGGAATTCTCACTAATTTTATCATGTAATTATACCGTGAATTCCCCCGTTTTGGCCAAAATTTTTTTGGAGTAAGTGTTTTGCACTTACTCATTTGGTTATCGATCCGCCTTATGCTGTAAGACAAAAGGATTGGCTAATCCTAGAGCAAACGGCTCTTGGTAAAGATTTCTCAAATCCGTTTATATGGCTTGCAATTTGCCCAAAATTGTATGGTTCTCAACTCACCATGTCCTAAAAGTGAAGAGTTGGCTAGCCCGCAAGGTTATGGCTTGTGGTAAAGGCGGTGGAAAAACCATAATTGGTATTGACTCACCAAAGATAATTCGATAATTTATCTAAGAGTTGGCTAGTCGGAAAGTGGTAACGGCTTACGGTAAAGACACATCAAATCCGTTATATGGTTTATGATTTGCCAATAAATCGGATGGTTATCGGTGTACCATGGTTCTTGCTTGAAAAACATTTGGCTACTCGAGTAATGGCTTTTGGTAAAGAGACGAAATCCATTAAGTTTTTCTCAAAAGATTGCTAGGGACTAGCAATAGTTTAGTGTGGGGGATTGATGAGTGTGTAAATACTCATCATTTTTAATCAAATCGAGCGCAAAATCATCTCTGAAAACACTTCGAAACACATCAAAATGATCAAAATATCACAAATCGGTGTTTTATACAAAAATATCAAAATCGATGAAAAACATATCAAATTTGCAAAATTGCGCTTTCATCCCCAAGTTTCTAAAATTGTCAAAACTAGTCCCTGAGCACATAATTTCAAAAGAAAAATCACCAAAGGTCCTTTTAAAATCATAACTTGTCAAATTTAGTCCTTTGGTGAAAAATATCAAAAGTTTGAGAAAAGTACAAAAATGGTCCTCCAAGTTTGAAATTTGGTGTTTGGTCCTCGGAAAATGTGAAAGTGGCAACTTTGGTCCTTGAACTATTGATACTTGTCAATTTCAGCCCTTGCATCAACTTTTTGCAGATTGGCTGAAGTGATTAGGTCCCTCGGTTTTGAAGTTACACTTTAGGTCCTTATATTTAAAACCCTTTAATACTACTTTTGGACTTGTCAATTGCAAATGACCCCACTCAATTAGCTTTTTGGGACCCTGCCAATTGAACCCCTCCATTATTTAATCCCCAGTCAAACTCCTTTGACCCTGTCCTCTTCCCTCCCTCACGTGCAACCACCTCCATCATCACCTCCACGCACGCATGCACCAAGTAAGCTCCCACTCCTCCACCATCATACACCTAAACCTACCCTCCACCTCACACTCAAAGCCAAGGTGCATTTAATGCACCCTTGTACCTAACACTCAAGCCCCACCGGTAGTAACCAAATTTGGCCAAAAGGTTTAAACGCCAAGATCATTTCGGCAATCCAATGGCCACTTTTTGTGTGGGAATTATTCGATGAGGAGAGAGACAGACTTGGGTGTATAAAAGGCCAAGAGAAGCATCAAAGAAGTAGTTAGCTTTTATTTTTAACATGTATGTATGCGTTGTAGTGTAATTTTGTCTTAAATACTTTCAATCTGTATTTTCAAGCTTATTTTGTATCCAATTACAAGATTTAAGTGTACAACTCATTTCAAGGTTGAATTCCCAATAATGATCGGGTTTCACTTTTATAACCCTTTGTTGAGATTTTGATTTTCAAAATCCTGTGTTTAAACTTTCAATAGCTTAGTTACAGTATAAATCAAGCCTATGGAAGCTTATTAAATCTTTGTACAAGCTTAAACCTCGGGCCATTCACTTTTGACATTTGGTCAACAAAAGTCAACAATTTTACAAAAATTGAAGCGAAATGGATATGGGTTGTGCAGGCATGGAAATGGGTTGAATAGGATTGATTTGGGTTGGTATGTATTAGGTAGTGGTCCTTGTTTCACTCGGCAAGCCATTGTGGCTAGGCAACTTTGTAAGTGGTTTATTAGTTTTCATGCATAAATCGTATTTGTAGTGTAAATTTGTTTAAACACAGTCGTTAATCAAGAGTCAATCGGTTATAGTAAGTAGTTTGATCAATAAAATAAGTTTAATCTGTGTTTGGATCTGTCTTAGTTAAAAATCAAGTCATAAGGGAGTGTTTGGTTTATAACCTAAAGAGCGCCTATAGGCTTATGGCAGTTCATGCTTGTTGTTTCATGATTGTGCGGTCTTAATATGTTCATTTGAATCATCACTTTGTGCTCGCTAGTCTTCAAAAGTCAAACTTGCACCTTTTGCCATCTTCTATCGTCCTAATCGTTGTGGAATTAGGACTGCAAATCCATTATTTTGTGTTAAGAAGTCATCAACATTGTTTGCTTCACACTTGTTTTATCATATAACAACAGTATCAAATCAAAAATTGGATCTAAAGTTCAGTTTAGTCAAATTTCATCAATTTATCAAAAGTCAAAAAGTGCAAAAGTCGCTTTAGGGTCGTGATAGAAGGAATTTTCTTGAGTTCATGTTTGGGTCTTAATCAGTGAATCTTGGCATTTCAAAAGCTCAGCCGGTGCTCCTTCTTGTCACCATTTTAGTTGGATTTTACAATTTTTTTTCAAGCTTCAAAACAAGCTCATCTTTCGTGCTAATTTGCTCCTTTGCTTTCGACCGCTAGTATTGAGATTTTCACGAAAAGTGCTTTCTAGTGCACAAGCTCTCAAGAGCTTAGCATGGTCTGATTTTTGGTCTAAATCCTCTCACCCAGGTCCTTTACAAGTTCCAATGTGTAGATTTTAGTTTGAGCTTATTCAAGCTTACGCATAAGCTTAAACTTGCCCTCCAAATCTGTTTTAACTTGAAAAGTTCACAACATCAAATCTGTGGAGTTTGCTGTTTCTGTGGTTATAGCTTGTTGAATTTAGTTGCTATTGGTCACTTTTAGTAGTATAGAGCTTCTGTAATCAGTAGGTAGCTTGTTTGTTCCATTTAGCTTATTTTAGTGCTTAATAATAAGCACTTGTTTAAGCAGCTTCGATTTCTCCAAACAAGTGCTGTTTTTAATTTTCTCATATTCCTAATATCATTTTAGAGCTTTCCTGAAATTTTCAGATTTTTCTAAGTTGTTTAGCTATTTTTCTTAATTTAAATTAGATTTTAAGTATTTTTAATTAGCTTTTAATATAAAAAATTCAGAAAAGGTTCAAAAAATAATTTTTCAATTTTATTAAGTTTAGATAAATATAAAAAGTAGAAAAAGTAATTTTCTAGATTTTTCATAGTTTATTTGGTAATTTTTAGTAATTTATCTAGTTTTAAATAGTTTAAAATTCATAAAAAATAGAAAAATAATCAGAAAAATACAAAAATAGTTCTGAAAATTCTAGTTTGATATTTTAAACTTTTCCATTTCATAATTTTATTTTTCTAGCTTTGTTTCCTAATTTCTTGCATTTTGGTTAATTATTAAATAGTTAAAAATAGTTTTTAATTAATAATAATTAGATAATTAGTGATAAAAATAGTTTTCTTTTTCTAAAAATTTTCTTTTATCATTAGGATTGTAAAAATATCATTTTCATATTTTTAGGGTTAATATTGCTCTAGTTTCACTTTTTTTATTTTGTATGCGTCAGTAGATTTTAATTTCGGTTTATAAAAACAAAAAGAACAAAAACATCATTTTAATTTCAGTGATAGCATTTATTTAATAGATTTTATCTTTTTAACTTTCTTTAATTTGCATTTAAGCCGTTGTTATTTGTTGGCTTATTCCGTAGTTATAATCATAACCAATATCCTTTTTCCGTTCAAACTCCTCGATCATCATACGTTTGATAAATCATTGCATAGCTCATTTGGGACATAACGACCCGGGGAGACTCTATACTCCTCGGATCTTCATTGATTTCGTTGCTTAGCAGCTTTAAGGCTGGTTACGGTCCGCCATTCACAAGTGGCGGGCTTGTGTGATTTTAGCGTTGACTCGCTTGTAGCGTCAAGCACAAAACCACAACGCAAGTATTTATAGTGGTTCGGCTACAAGGTCACCTTCCTTGCCCTACTCCACTCCCCGAGTCACCTACTCAAGAGTTCGTAATCACTACACCAATCTCCTTATGGCGGAGAAGCCTTCACAATGCCGCCTACTCTTTTTCCGGTACTAGGCTAACCACCGAGTTCTTTCACACCTTAGGAGAACTAATCCTATCCAACGTCGCCTACCCTTTATAAGGTACTAGGCTAAGTACCTAGTTCTTTCACTCCAAGGTGAACTACACCTTCACAACGTCGCCTACCCTTTATTAGGTACTAGGCTAAGCACCTAGTTCCATTGCAATGTAGGAACTACTACCACACTACACCAACGACTAATCCCAAAGGAGATCTACTCCTTTACAACATCATCAAGGATATCAATATCCTTGGATCTAATACTAGTCTATCTTGTACATCGAAACACACCAAATCGAATGTACATCTAAGGCACCTTTCACTAATGCCTTTTACTAGATCTACAAGACACCTTCACTAATGTCTTGTGTCTTCACTTCTAAGCACCTTTCACTAATGCTTCTTTTTCTTGACTTCTAAGCACCTTTCACTAATGCTTCTTTGTCTTGACTTCTAAGCACCTACCACAAGTGCTTTATCCTATAGACGATAGATACCCTTCACTAATATCTTCGTCTTGACTCTTGAGACATCTTTCACTAATGTCTTCAACACTACACTTCTTTAAAGAAAGAAAGGAATCATCAACAAGAAGACCTCAGTAGCCTTGATGATGAGGAAGCATGGCAACTCATGGACTTGAGCTTGCTCGACTTCAAATGTGGTGATCTTGCCTTTAACAGGAACCTAAAAGATCACACAAAAACAAAACTACAAACATAGATCTCTTGGATCTAAGGTTAGTGAGATTTAACTCAGGGGGAAAGTGTGTTAGAAAAGGGATTGAAAAGGGGTAAGAAATAATGAAGAAATGGCTCACTATTTATAGAGGAAAAATCCTCTTGTTCCTGGATCCCACGGATCCCTACCACAAGGGATCCGGCTAGCACAACGTTAGGGATCCGTGACGCCCTTTGCCCATGGGTAACTTTGGTTATGGGTCATGGGTCATGGGTTATGGGTTGATCCATGGTTTTCTTTCTAGATACAATGTATCTTAAGGATACAATGAACTTGGTTAAGTGGTATAAATAAAACCATGGGTTATGGGTCAAAACCATTAGCTAGTTTTTACTTATTTAGTATACACTTGTTTTCACCCATTTTAGTATATACTTGTTTTTACCCATTTTAGTGTATACATGTTTTTACCCATTTATGTTACCCAATATACTACATACTAGTTATGTGTATATTTTATCCAAATATGTAAACTCTAGTTGTTGTACATATGTATCATAAAATCACTTATACTTGTTTTAGTGTTTTATGTGAAAATGTGAATATGTTAGAAACTCTTAGTTCAAACCATTTACGTATTTTATTTGTTTCGTTAATATGATTTTACGTTTGTTATCGACAAAACATTAGAAGATCGTAAAATATAAATAAATATTTTTACGGCTTATTTGTATTAACACAAGGCTTTTAGGTTCTATGTCATTGAACCTAATGAATATGTTTCAATTAACTCCATAATTGAATCAAGGGATGCAAACTTTGATGAGAATAGATTCTCATCAGTCCCTAGACCAAATCAGAGGATTCCTAATGGAACTCATGACATTGGTGTATCAGAGATCCCTGATGAAGAACCATCGAGGTCCCGATGAGGTTGTGGTTCAACAACTCGAACATGTGCCGAAGAGCAAAAGGGTTAGGACCCCAAAGTCATTTGGACCCGAGTTTCAATTATACTTAATTGAAAGAACAAGGGATGAGGTATCTGACCAATACTCCTATTGCTTCATTGTTGAGGATGATCCCAAGACATTTGAAGAAGCAATGAAGTCCTGTGATATTGCTTTCTACGGAAAGAAGCAATCAAAGATGAGATGGATTCCATCATGGGCAACAACACTTGGGTGTTGGTTGATCTACCACCGGGTTGCAAACCTTTGGGTTGCAAATGGATTTTCAAGAAGAAAATGAAGGTAGATGGAACTATTGAAAAGTTCAAGGCTAGACTAGTCATTCGGGGCTTTAAACAAAAGTCAGGAATAGACTATTTTGATACTTATGCCCCTATGGCTCATATCGTACCATAAGGCTGGCGATTGCTTTGGCATCAATTCACAATCTGATTATTCATCGATGGATGTGAAAATGCCTTTCTTAAATGGTGAACTAGATGAGGAGGTTTATATGAACCAACCTCAGGGCTTCATCTTGCATGGAAATGAAAACAAGGTGTAAACCGATTAAGTCTCTTTATGGACTAAAGCGGGCACCTAAGCAATGACATCAAAAATTTGATGAAGTGGTTTTGTCTAGTGGTTATGTTCTTAACCAAGCTCACAAATGTGTATATAGCAAATTTGATGAATCTAGTAAAGGAGTCATCATTTGTCTATATGTTGATGACATGTTGATCTTTGGCACTGACCAAAATCAGTTGACCGACAAAGGAATTTTGTCATCAAGGTTCTCCATGAAGGACATAGGGGAGGCTGATGTTATTCTTGGTATAAGGATTAAACATGAAAGTAAAAGAATTTCTATCTCTCGGTCTCATTATATTGAGAAGGTGTTGAGGAAATTCAATTACTTTGATTGTACTCCAGTGAGTACACCTATGGATACTGTGAGAAGTTGATGCCTAATAATGGCAAAGCTGTATCTCAATTTGAGTATTCTAGGGTAATTGGCTGCCTGATGTATGCCATGACTTGTACAAGGCGATATTGCATTTGCAAGTGGGTAAATTGAGCGGTATACTAGTAATCCTAGTGCTCATCAGCCGGAAGCAATTCGAGAGTCTTGAAGTATCCGGTGAAGGGAACTATGGACTATAGTCTTTCATATCTTGGTTATCCTTCAGTGTTGGAAGGATACACCGATGCAAGTTGGATCAATAACAGCGAAGACAATTAGTCTACCGCTGGTGGGTATTCCTACTTGGTGGAGGTGCAATTTCTTGGGCATCCAAAAGAAAACTTGCATCACCGTTCAACAATGGAATTTGAATTTGTGGCTTTAGCATTTAACGCGCTAAAGAAGTTTGAATGGTTGAAAAACTTTCTTCTTGAGATTCCATTGTGGCCTAAACCTATAGCACCCATTTCTATCCGTTGTGATAGTGCAGCCTACATTGGCTAAGGTCGATAGCCGGATGTACAATGGTAAGTCTAGACACTTAGGTGTCAGACATAGCATGATTCGTGAGCTTATCATGATGGGGTGGTATCTATAGAGTTTGTTAGATCTCAACAAAATTTAGCTGATCACTTGACGAAGGGATTGGCTAGAGACTTGGTTATAAAGTCTGCTAAAGGGATGGGTTTAAGTCCAACTTAGTCACTCGAATGATAGGACACCCAACTCCTCACGAGGAAACTTGGGAGCTGAGTTCAATGTGGAAAGTCGAACATTTAGTGGATTTGGAGCACATGTTTTATTTGCATCCCAAGGTTGTGCTGTGCGAACTGTAACTGAAAGGAGGATGAAGTCTTTACTTCTTAATGGTTAATTTCTTTGAAAAAGTGCTTGGCGGGAGCATGAATAAAGAGGAACCACCTATGTGAATGTTGAAGTTTTGCCGCTTCAGTGAGCTTTGGACTTTTGGCTCTTACAACATTTATGAATTTGGATATGGACACATGGCTTGTATGTATAGTGTCGAGCTTTTAAGTGTTTGAAAACTTGTGTGTATTTTATCTTATGGTATTCAAATGGGTTGAAGGGTTCAATTCTTAGAACACCCCGATTCTCGAATATTTGAACGTGTAATGTACTAAGATGGAAATTCAATCCTCGAGATATTTTCGTTTATGCACATGTTTTGTTTGATGTTTTTTTTTTCTTGGAAAGGAAGTGAACTAAATTTGGGGAGGATTGTTGGAAAATTTAGTACACTTGTGAGATTAGTTCACACCTGGTTTTGGGTTAGGAGGTACGGAGTGTACACCCATGAGGTCCTGAACACCTCGACTTCGACTTAATAGTGGTTTGTCTTGCTAGTGTATTGGTTACTACTTGTTAGTGTAGTAAGTGATGGTTCCTACCGGTAGTGTTATGGTTCCCGCTAGTGTAATGGTTCCCGCTGGCGATGGTTCCTGCCGGTAGTGTATGGTTCCCGCTCCTAGTGTAATGGTTCCTCTTGGTAGTGTTGCGTAAAGATTATTTTGTAAATGCTTTGACTCATTCAATTGGTCAGTTATGACCGCTTATGACCACGTTTAATTGGTCATGTAACCATTATTTCTATGATTATGGAGGTTTATTAAGGATGATTAATTGGCCGTTAATCACACATAATCTCCATTGATTAGTGTTGAGTGTTCTCTACTATAAATAGAGAGTGACATCTTCGACTTGAATATAGCTGAAACATACCGATATCGTGAAACAAAGCGAAAGCATAAACACTTGAAAGCAAAGGGTTATTGAATTATGCCTAATTCTATAACTACATTTGGTCTTATCCCAAGTAGATATTCGTGTAACCCAGGCATTAGGTTCGAATAGTTTACTTTGGAAAGTGATTACACGATTCCAAGTGATATCCGGTAACCACCTAGTGGTATTTGCAGTTTCTACTGATTGTCTTAACCCTGTTCTGGGCATATACCCACCAACAATGATTATGGATCAATATGCACACTGGGTGTTTGATCACGAGGTGGAGTACCCGCGCGTTGCCACGTCGTGTTTTCTTAAAGATGATGTAGCAGTTTGTCAAAAACATAAATGGCAATAATAATAAGACTGCAAGGATGTAATGTTGATGGGTATACATAAGGTGCATAGTTTGTATTTGTAACCAACAATTATGAACTCAAAGTCTGAGACACTCACATTTCACCAACAACGAAATCCTCGGCAACACTTACAACATAAAAAAACAGATGCTGGCGCCTAACAGCAACATAAAAACATAAGGCAGACCATAGGGCCATTCCACCATGGTTTGCTTTTTTGAAAAGTTCAGTTACCAACAGAAACCAAAACTGTTAAAGATTATGGTTCTTTAGCCTTACAACAGTTTTATTCAAAGGGATTTAAGCCATACAGAAAGCAACAACATACATCATTCATGACTAATCGCTAATTTTTCCCCCTTCCCTTTTGACCCATCTTTGACAAATGGTTTAACACCTATCTCCTTACAAAAATGAGCATTGGGAAGGCCAAGAACCTTTACTCTGGCATTAAAAGCCTCTTTGGCAATCTGCTTTGGAGTTTTACCCATGATATCATCAGTTTTTTGGGCAAGCTGTTTTGGAGCTTTAGTCCTCCTAGCATCTTCTTTTTTAGAGCCTGAGCCACAGTAATCAATTGGAAGGTAGTCTTCCCATGTCATAGGAAGTTCGGGACCTTGAGCTTGATTCATTCTTGAAATGTAGATGATTTCGCACATAAAAAAGTCAGTGTATGTGCTTATGGTGTGCCCTTTTGATATAAAGCTGGAAATGGAAAATGAAACCTTTTTCCTTGTTGGAATGCATGTTGTGGTTTGTTTCAAATTATTGTTTGGTGAATGAACGTTTAGTGGAGAGGCTTTTTATAGATGAAATTTTAGATAAGTCCTTGGTTTATGAATGGAATCTGCTCAGATAATGTGTAGTGTTGAAGAAAAAAAATAGTGAATTAAAGCAGTTAATGTACACAGGTTTGAGGTGATTAAAGTAGACAATATACAGGTTTTAGTTTACTGTTTCTATATGGTCAGATTTCATAATGGAATCTATGCAGATGTGCAGTCCATGACTGAAGAAAAAAATAGTGAATCAAAGATTCTCATTTTATCCAAAGAAATAGTCAAGGTGCTATGCAGTTAAAAAAACAGCGAATCCAAAATGTGCAGTGGAGGCTTGAGAAGAGTGAGTGTGGTATGACAGATTCTGAACTACATACTCTATGCACATATCCTCAATGACTGTTATATATAAAAAACTTATAATCCGATTGTCGCAAACCTAAATCAATCAGTTCATCACAAATGCAGAAGGCTAAATCAAATAGGCGATATAATAAGACAACCTTTTCATATTTTTTTAAATGGTGTTTGAGTCTGTTTGAAAAATGCAGTCTTAACGTGTGCTCATGTAGTTGTTAGTTGTCTCTGGCTAGTTGCACACATTTCTGAACATACATATTTAGTTAAGTAGCAAGTCAAAAACATAAAGCACAAATACTATGACTACATTGCATGTGTAAAAAATAAGAATACTACAATGTTTGGACTGGAAGTCAGATACCTTTCTTTGGTAAGCCAGCCGATTACTAAAATTAAGCATTTCTGGACCGGCTTCAGGTGTTTGTATATGGCCCTCCAAACATTCTGTGCAGCTGTGTTTCTCTGCACAATGGACATATTTGTACCATGATGAGGTGGTTTCATGCATGATCACACTAATTTGAAATGCTACATCTAAAACTCCTTCATACATAAGTAAGATAGAGATGTTGGTCAATGGATCTAAAAAGCAATTGCATATTTTAATATTAAAACCAGTCGATACTTTAAGTAAAGGTTTGGTGGAAAAAGAAAGTATGACAAAATTTGATGACTGTCGGTTACAGGTAGACACCAAAAGGAATCATGAAAATGCATTCATCAACCACGATTAGTAGTATGAACAGATTATTGAGACTGCTTACTGACCATAGCAGCTTCAAATTCTTGGCACGCGATAAGTTACCTTATGTGCAGGAGGTCTTCCAACAGCAGCATCTGCAGCAGCCTAAAAAATTTGAGAAATGGCAGTTTAAGAACCAATGTGAGTGCCCTTGATTGATAAGTATCCATTCATATTCATAGCCCCATGAATAGCGTGTTTCTGAATCTAAAAAAAGGAGTATACAATCAATTTAAATGAGCACAAAAAAATTAACATGTGATGATAAAACAATTGTAACCTCATTAATAGCCGATCATTGTCAATTTTGTAAATTATAGGAAAATGGTATGTATGATAATTCACTCACTATGCTAGATTGTTGATCCAATATATATACTTGCAAATGTCACATTTCCTTTCTTTCCACCATTTTCCTGCAATGAAAAGTGAGCATAAACCATTATTCGCATGACATATTTTTTTTATTTAATTAATGAAAAGCCGACTTTACTCTTAAAGTATTAAAACGGCAGTATCCATTCATACCTGCAGGTCGAGATATAATGACACATATCAAGTAAGTAACTGCAGACTCTTTGCCCAGCTGCAATCTAGGTTTGTTGATGGAATAGCATGCCATACTTAGGATGATCTATAAATTGCACAAATGATCCTAGGTTTGACGTGTCATTCAATCAAAAAAGCTTGATTGTAAGTAACCAAATTATGTGCACTGCAGCCAGGGCCAATTCATCACAATCTCTAAAAACAAATACAAAGGGTGACCATTTAGCACAGCAGCGAGGCCCAAAAATCTAATCATACAAAATAACATTCACGGGGCCTTCTTATTTATGATTACCCAATGGAAATGGCACCAGAAAAACAGAATAGTAGCAATCATATGGTTACCCTGCCAAGGCATGGTTTCCAGCGAACCTCAGTTACCAAGGCAAACAAAATGTGTCAAATTTCATGGTTCCTTACCTCACACTGTAGGTAAGACAAATGACAAAGCAACACATAACCATGCTTCCACACACAGCAAATTGAGGACGCCATGTAAATTGGTGCATTTTGCGTTGTAGTATCAGCAAACAAAAGGTATACAACCAAAACGGCATCCAACACAAAGCATGCAACAAAAATGCCATCTAACCAGCCATGGCTGCAAACACAACACTCTTATGGGCCACCAAGATAGAGGTCGCTGCCATGGCTGCAAGCTCAGCAAGCCTACCTCACCACAACGACACCTGAAAACATGGTAAACCCACAAACATTTTTAGAAGTCATGATATTTCATAAAAATGTAATTCATGTAAACCGCTTAAGCATAAGACATAAGATATCAATTGGCCAACATAAGCACATGGTTGAACCTTTTTTTTTCACACACTGAACTGGCATCAATTATAAAAAGAGGATTTAATTCTATTATTATTAAATTGATTCACAAAGCTTAAATTATAAAAAGCACAAAATAAAATCATATTTGTAGTTTTTATTCCTTTTTTTTCTGGTTTCATATATACAAATATATAGATTTTTTTTATTTTATTTTTTTTTGGGACTACATTTGAAAAAAAAACCTCAAGTATGTGAAAGGATGCGTATTAATGATTGTTTATGGGGAAGCAAAACCCATCATTACTTTCAATTATACTTGGTGGCTCTAGGGTGGCAGTCAAATCAAAGGGCTCATAAGTCATGTACTATGACACTATAGCAATCATAATTCAACCAAAATCTTTCCTTTAAAACACACACATAGCAAACAAAATACACACAGTAAAGAAAATATATTTTAGAACCCAAAAAAAAGGGAAAAAAAGGATGAAGACACCAATGCCTTTCTGTGAAGACCTTGCTGTTGTTGCTGGTTCAAGTCTTGTTAGGGATATGATGGTGGTTCAATTTCAGAGGGAGGTTACTATAACAACGGTGGATGAAGAAGAGTTGATGAAAAAAGCCCAAGAAATTAGGTCCCATATGGCTGAGAGGGACTATGTGATTGGAGAGTTGGAGCTTTTGTATCCTTTTGATTCTTGTGTGCAGAGTATTTCAAAACTTACCAAGTTGCAGACCAAAGATTTGAGTGAGGCGGAAGCGATTTTGGTCAATGTCATGAAGAAGCAAAAGCGAGCACAGGTGCTTCTGTCATTCATTGAGAAACTGAAGGGAATGGTGTATTAATGTGGTTGGTTTTACTATTTTTGAAATCTATTTTAGGTCAAAAAAATATTGCAGATGGGTATGGCTGGTTGGATATGTTTACCAAACTCTGTTAATATTTATGCTTTTGGATCTTTGGACATCTCTTTTTTTTTAATGTTTCAGTGGTTAATTAATTTAAGTTTTATGCTACCATATTAATTTTGTTGGAACATACCTGTTTTTATATTTGTTGTAGTTTGTTGTCTTGGTATGCTGATGTTGTAGCCATGTAGTGTTAGATTGATCTTGGCAGCTTTTGGTTTGTTCCATAAGTAGTTGGCTCAACTGGTAGTGCAATGCGCAACCTGTCACAATTAGCTGATTGTTAGTGAGTAAGGAGCAAGACTAAATGTTTTTTCAGAATTATGACAACTGATATTTCAGTTTAAATGTCAAGGGCGATTCAAATGGGAAGTTCGAGCTTGAATGTAACTACAGCCAACAGGGCAATTAGTTTTAGTAAGGCAGCCACCCAAAGACGGTAAATGTAAGTCGTTGCTGTTTTAGATTGATGATCAAGTATACATGGCAAAAAATAAACCGTTGTATTAGCAACTCATGGCAGACAGAAAAAACAAAGTATCACACATAGGTGTATGGGCATTTGAAATTTCTAAAGTAATTCTAGGAGTATTGTGAATCATATTATCGGCAATTTTTTTTAACAGTCGCTATTTTACACTGGTAAAGTGTACGTGCATGGACATGCTTCAGAAGTGCATATATTTATTGTGCAACACTGTGACCATAAGTAAATGTGCGCAGGTTACATTTTTCAGTAATCTTTCTATCTGGTAAAAAGGTTAGTATACAGGTGAACATAGAAGATTGATAAAAGTTATACCATTTGAGAGAGAGTCTGGTGTACATGTTTTCCATTCTCTTCAACGAACAAACTAGAAAAAGTCTGTAACGACACCCGCATGGCTGTTTCAGTTACTGTAAAAGTTGTAAGAAACAAAAAATTAGCATATGTAATAATAGATGGTAAGACAGTACAGGGCCTGTGGTCATACCTCATTGGCACAACATTATTTGGATAAAGCCATCTTCATTGACACTGTTTGTTTACCTTCTAGATCCCAACAGGTATATCCACTGAAAAATATTTGGCGATATTTTGATCCGTAGATAATTGGAACAACAGTTTGAAATGGCTTAGATGGGTGAACATTCAAGCAAAAAGGATACACTAGCCATGGTTGCAACAGTTGAATGTCACCCTGCCAAGATACGGGTCATCTCACGTTTACTGAATAAGCCCCAATTCATCACAGCCTCGAAAACCGAATGGCACCCCAAAAACAGCATGGCTACAACCATATGGTCACCCTACCATGGCATGTTTTTTGGCAAACTTTAAATTAGAAAAGAGTACTTAATAAATCCACAATGAATATAGACAACATGAACAACAATAAATATATAAGGACAACCAGCACAAATTAAAACACGACCCAAAAAAAAGGCACAGGCTATTTAATTTGGGCAACATTCAATTGAAACCACCTTTAACCTTAAATCCTAAACCCAAATCTGCATATCATTTATTGGTCCAAACATCTAAGACTAAGTAACACCCAAAGCACCATCAGCAATGTTTAATGACGGTAACACCTAAATATAAGAAACCTAACAAACCCACAATGAATATAGCTAACATGAACAACGATAAATATATAACGACAACCACTATACGGCACTGCAAACATCAATTAAACCTAAATACAACATAGGGTTCACACAAAAGAAGACAAAAACTAAAGGGAAACTGCAATAATGTTTTGGGTGCATGTACAAAACATACTATAGTTTGTGTGCATGTGTTAACAACTCTTTTCCAATTATCTATGGATCAAAATATATTCAGCAACAATTATGAAGTGAAAGTCTAAGACACTCGCATTTCACCAACCTGAGAAATCCTCGGCAGCATTTCCAACATAAAAAAACAGATGCTGGCGACTAACAGCAGCATAAAAACAGAAGGCACACCATAGGGCCGCTCCACGATGATATGTTTTTTTGCAAAGTTCAATTACCAACATAAACAAAAACTGTTAAAGATTATGGTTCCTTAGCCTTACAACAGTTTTATTCAAGGGCATTTAAGCCATACAGAAAGCAACAACATACATCATTCATGATTGATCCGTAGATAATTGGTGCATATGCAAAAGATACTTTAAATTACAAAAGATTAGTTAACATCTTCATAACAATGGCTTTAAACATACTATAGTTTGTGTGTACAACATTGGCCAACCAACGACCATAAGCATTGTAATTGCGGCATGTAAATTGGTGCATTTTTAAGTAGTTACCATGAGAGATAAAGCACGTATGAACATTGGACCACCCAATTATGAAGACAATAAAAAGCAGGCAAATCAATTTTACAACAAAAGCGGTAATGTCGCTGGACAAGTGGCTTAGATGGGCGAATATTCAAGCAAAGAGGATAGACTCGCCATGGCTGCAACAATTGTATGTTACCACTCCAAGATACGGGCCATCTTACGTTTACCGAATAAACCCCAGTTCATCACAGCCTCGAAAAAGGAATACAGAGGTTGGCCATCTAGCAAGTTAGCCAGCCGAAAATTGGAATCACACAAAATAACATTCATGGGTTCTTATTCATGATAGCCGATTGTAAATCTTTGCCAGAACAACAGCATGTACAGGCCGCATGAAACCAACAACAGCTCTTATACTTCTAAATAACATTCAACGGGCGTTCTTATGAATAGTACATTGCCCTTTTAATATATAGAGACGCTCAGATCTGCGAGTATGGAAGTGGCACCAGTAGCCCGCCGCGGCTGCAACCATAGTGTAAATGTGATTGCCATGCCAACAGACGAAAGGTGATAAAGTACACTGACCATTGACATAAATGCATAAAAGTGTCATCATCGTCGGTGACCTTATCATATATTATATATTATATATATATATATATATATATATATATATATATATATATATATATATATACATAACAATTCTCCTACTAAAGTTCTTGATAAAGTGCCTTTAGCCACCCTGAAAAAAATTATAAAGCAATGTTGTGACATTGTATTGTGTTTTGATAAATAGAGCGACACAAAGTAAAATAGGAAACATAATATATATTATGGTCATACCTCATTGTTACAACATCACTGGGATGAAGCCACTAGATAGGCATATTTGTTTATAATGACCCGTCACTTATTAAGAAAAAGGATGTATCCACCGCGGCTGCAACCATCATAGGTTGCCCTGCCAACGTGCGGACAACCTCATCTTGTTCAAAGACATTCCCACCAATGGCAACAAATACCACCAACCACCTTAAATGCATCTGTTGTGGATAAGTGTTTTTCCAGATATTTATAATGTTCAGATTTGAACATGCAAAATCTGCAACAAAATACCGGCCATTGCTGCAATCCTAAACAGGCCTGCCAAGATACCACTATCAGCAGATCATGTGAATGAAACATTCAACTTCATGCATGCATGATCATTGCGTTAACCAAACATGATACACCTGCTTGGATCTAAAAGGTAAACGTAGGGTGTGAGCGAAGATGAACACCGTGGGCCGGGTGGTATCAACAAACATGAGCATGCGGCAGAGCCAACGGGTGCGACCCCAAAAAAAATAGCCATATCAATATTCATAAGAAGTCCCGGTAAATGTTTTTTAGAAGAATGTAATATGGTGAATGATAATTGACGCCCGACAGGTGCTATTCATCTTCACTCACAACATTTGTTTACCTTTTAGATCCCAACGGGTATACCTCTGCCAAATTATCCGGTGATATTTTGATCCGGAGATAGGTGCACTTACAGGCCAAAAACAATGGTTACATTTACAGTAGCTGCAACCTCAAACATATACCAAAGTAACTTGTTAAGAAAAATGATGCAGCCACCGTGGCTGCAACCATCATGGGCTGCCCCGCCAACATACCAGTATCAGCAAATTATGCCGCTCGACAGGTGGCTCAGATGGGCGAATACTCAAGCAAAGAGGATATACTCGCCATAACTGCAACAATTGCATGTCACCCTGCCAAGATACGGCCCATCTCACGTTTACCGAATAAACCCCAATTCATCACAGCCTCTAAAAATAAATAGAAAGGTTGACCATTTAGCACGGGAGCCAACCCCAAAAATCGAATCATAGAAAATAACATTCATGGGGCCTTCTTATTTATGATAACCCAATGGAAATGGCACTAGAAAAACAGCATGGCTGCAACCATATGGTTACCCTGCCAAGGCATTTTTTTGGCCAAACCTCAGTTACCAAGACAAACAAAAGGTCTGAAATTTAATGGTTCCTTAGCCGACAGTGCACGTAACACAAATGACAAAGCCACACATAACCATGGCTCTACACACACCAAACTGAGCACGGCATGTATATTGGTTCATTTTACGTTGCACCATCAGCAAACGAAAGGTATACAACCAAAACGACGTCCAACCAAAAGCATACAACAAAAATGTCATCCAACCTTACCATGGTCGCAAACACAGATGTTATGGCCCACCAAGATACAGGTCACTACCATTGCCGCAAGCTCAGAAGCCTACCCTACGGCACACTGAAAACATGGCAAACCCACAAACATGTTTAGAAGTCATGGTATTTCAGAAAAATGTAATTCACGTAAATTGCTTAAGCATAAGATATAAGATATCAATTGACCAACATGAGCACATGGCTGAACCTTTTTTTTACACACACTGAATTCGCATCAATTATGAAAAGAGGATTTAATTTAATCATCATTAAATTAATTTACAAACTTGAAATTAGAAGACGGCCAAAATAATTTTACAGAATAAATAACACTAAATCAAACCTGAACCCTCATTCGCATGAACTCAAATCAGAAAAAGGGCAAAATAATTTTACAAACTAAAGAAACCCTAAACTAGACCTAATTAAACCGATTCAGAAACTTGCAATTAGAAAACGCCCAAAATAATTTTACAGAATAAAAACCCCTAAATCAAGGCTGAACCCTCATTCGCATGAACTCAAATCAGAAAAAGGGCAAAATAATTTCACAAACTAAAAAAACCCTAAATCAAACCTAAAGCCTGATTCTTAGGAAGTATTTAATCAAAGAAAGCAAAAAAACATCAAACCTAGTATCAAATCTTGAAAACACCAAACCTGTTGATTTTTTTTTTCTTTTTTGATGAAAGATAACAGATCCACCTAACTTTACTTATAACCTATAGCAATCAACATATGGCAAAGAAACACCCACAAACGCAATAAAAATAAGGGTTTGTAGGTACGGATAACTGTAGCCCCCTCACAATCGTTGCTAGTACAAAGGGATTGCATTTTCTCCGGATCAAAATATCACCGATTTATTTCCCAGATGTATACCCGTTTGGATCTAAAAGGCAAACGAAGATTGTGAGTGAAGATGAATAGTTCGGGTCGGGAGGCATAAACACATATAAACATACGGTGCACCAAACGGGTATGGGTCAAAAATAAAATGGAAATGGCACTATTTATAAGAAGGCCCGGTAAATGTTATATAGAAGACGTGATATGTTTTATCATGTTCTTTTCTCTTACCATTATCGGTGTTTGATTGAAGCAAAGGAACTGCGTTATGTTCAACAATTAACCATATACTCTCTACGTTTTAAAATTGTCTTACATTATAAAAGTTTTTTGATTAGTTAAAATTTCAAAAAAGACATACAATTTTTTTGTGTCGTACTAAAATGGAAAGATGCGCGACAATTTTGGGACGGTAAAAGTAATGTAAGCGGGAGCAAAAGATGCTCAACGTTACTTTACAGACTCATACGAAGAGCACTTGTTGCACTTGTTTATCTAATGGTTGGAAGTTGTACTTAGAGGTGGCAAAACGAGCATGGATTAAATGGTCACGGGTCAAACGGGCTCATGTTATACGAATCGTTTTAAAAAAACCCAACACGACGTAATAAATTCGTTAAATGTATTATATCTATAAGTTTTTCTTTAAAAACGATTATAATGTTCTTCAATTTAAAGAAAATATGTGCCCGTTAATGCTCATTTAACTTTTCAAAGGGTCGTACATGCCCATTTCAAAAAAATAAAAATAAAAATAAGGCTAAATGTGCTTAAATCTTTTACAAATTAACTCATTTTTTTTAATTGAGCAACACCTCTAGTTTTATTTTGTAGTCATGAGTTGATGTGCTTTTACGTGTATACCGACCATGTGAGGCAAAAGTTATGTGGTCCAAGCATAATGATGAAGAACACTTTTATAAAAGAGCTAATTTTGATGATAGCAATGAACACATAGATGCATTTTCATACCTGTACATGTACTGAACATATGTGCGTACTTCTACACTAATACTACTGATTAACATGTAGAATTTCATTAAGACACACAACGAGAATTAGTCAAATAAAAATGAGTTAAATTCCAACAATGCAACAAGAAATCATGCTATGTGTTCCATCATTTATGGAGGTTGGGTATATCATATATGAATGGACTTCAATAATAGAGTTCTTCATGACATGTCTGATCTAAACTATCATTTATATATCTTGCTGATAAATGCGGTAAATGGAAAAGATTGCATTCATAGCACCATTATGTGATAAACCATTCTATCTGTTATAAATGTTATACAAACAAGGTGATTATATTATTCTATGTAGCAACCTTTAATAAAAACCTATAAGACATTTATTTAGCCTTTGGACTAAAACCATATTCGAGTAAACAATCTATGTAGCTTTTTACAAAGAGCCCAAAAAGCATATGTATAAATTTATACATCTCCACAGCAATTAGCTAGTGGTCACCATTGCATATCGTGGTGAAGTAACGCGAAATGGGTATGCTCGTTGTTGGGAGCACGATCTTGGTGGTGTTAGTTGTTTTGTTTATATTTTTCTCTTTGTTATTTAACAATAAAAAAGTTGTTAGTATCGGGCAATGATTATTGTGAGGTAAAAGTGATTGAGAAAGTACTCTTATTGAGCTAGATTTGTAGTGGTCGTCAACAAACTCATGAAAAAAATATATGAAAAAACGGCCCGCTGAATTAGGACCTTGGATTATTTTGTATATAACACACAATTTTGGTAAATTAAAATTACAATTTTTGTTTTATACAAATTAAATAATAAGATACAATAGAAACTCTGTAAATAATACTACTTAAATTTATTAGTTAAAAGTTATTAATTGATTGATACTCCATATTAATTTAGCTATAAACTAATGAATCGAGATATGCAAAAAGTATTATTTTAAAAAGTTTATTAATTAATCGAGTTTTTATGATAAACAATTGTTATAGAGATTTGTTAGAACCACGTAACTTTTACAAAATAAAATCCATCGTGTTAATATTTATATGTGGTATTCTTTCTCTTTCTATCTCATATTTGTAGCCGGTATGGCGCATCATTTTATGAATTTTATTTTGTAAAATTTATATAATTCCTGCATATTTGTGTGCTATATATAAGTATTGTTTAGTGGCATTTTTGGTGAAAAAGTAAGTTTGACTTGGCACATTCAAAGACAAAGACCCTGTTGAAAAAACAAAAAAGCAAAAGACCAATGAAATGAATAGTTGTCATGTCATTTTGGAAAAACAAACCCTTTTTACCGGCAAGCACCGCCCCACGACCCACCCTTTCCTTTCCATTCCATCACACCACTCACCTTCATTCTCATCATCTTTTTAAAAAACTTATTATTTCCCACATACACTCTTTATAAATTCAAAAAAACAATCTCGATCCACATCTTTACAAACTTCATTTTCAAACTATTATCATTCTTATGATCCATCATACTAACTAGTTTTTATTTATTTATTTATATAGCAGTTGATACAACAAACTTAATAAAAATGAAGACTGAGTTGTTGAGTAAGTATGTTGCAATATGTTACAGATCAGTTATTATGCATCCTTTCCTTATTAGTACAATTATTGTTTTGTTTTCGATGTATCGAATGTTTCCCTTATTGTTTTCCTTCCTAGTATCTGTTTCTCCTGTTGTTGTTACCACTGCTGTTTTGCTTGGGACTCTGTTAAGTTATGGCCAGCCTAATATACCTGAAATCGAACCCGATACTAAAAAGGATAGGAGATTTGAGGTAGACGAGAGTCGAAAGTTGGAAAGTAAGGTTACTGAGAGTAGGACTGAGGTTGCGGAGAAATTGTTTGAGGATGAGAGGGGTGTAGTTGATTTGGTTAATGAGGGTGCGTTTGGAGTTGAGGGAAGTAGTAGCGAGAAACTGTATGTTGTTGAGGAGGAGGAAGAGGAGGAGGATGAGGGGCGGTTAGTTGAGGAGAAAGTTGTTTTAGGAAGTCATTATTCTCCGCTTCAGCAGTTGGAGAGTAGTGATAGGCTATGGGAGGGGTCGGTTGATCCGGTGAATTCTGATCCTAATTTGTTGTGGAAGCGTGTGGAAGGTGATGATGAGGATGAGGATGAAGATGAGGATGAGGATGAGGATGATGAGGACTCGGGATCTGATGGTGCTGAGAGTTCTTCACCGGATGCATCGATGGCTGATATTATACCTATGTTGGATGAGCTTCATCCGCTTCTGTCAGAAGAACAAGAGAGCCGTGAAGTGCCTCATTTGTCGCCACGTGATGGGAGTGTTGCTGGTTCGGACCATTCACTTGAATCAAGTGATAGTAGTAGTGAGTCTAATGATGATGGGGTGGTTGAGAATCGTGAAGGTTTAGAAGTTGGGAATGATGATGAGGATAAGGAATCCACACGTCTTGACAAACTAGATGAGATCCAGTCTGCTATTAAATGGACGGAATATGACCAAAAGAATCTCATGAATCTAGGAACATCGGAAATGGAAAGAAACCGGCGTTTGGAGAATCTTATTGCAAGACGACGAGCAAGAAAAACCATGAGGATGCAAGCTGAAAAGAATTTGATAGACTTAGAAAGTGCGGATCTTCCTTGGAATATTCCTCCAATTTCAACTGCTCGAAACAACCCTTTTGATTATGATTCAAATGATAACATTCCGGGGTCTGCTCCTTCTGTTTTTATGCAAAGAAGAAACCCATTTGATCTTCCATATGATGCAAGTGAAGAAAAACCTGATTTGGTAGGAGACACTTTTCAACAAGAATTTGCTGTTGTTCAACCAAAGGAGCCGTTTTTCCGTAGGCATGAAAGTTTTAATGTGGGTCCCTCAGGTTTTGGGGCTACTAGAAGCGAGAGGCAGGAATCTAGACTAAAACCGTACTTTGTGCCAGAACGAAGCTTTGCTGATTTTCAAAGGCAATTTAGTGGACTTAGCGACTCTAAGGCGAGCTCTATGCCTGATACGGAGTCTGTTTCTTCTGTTGCTGATCTTGAAAACAAGGATCAAATTGACGATGAACAGTCTTTCATAGTGGAACTGGGTTCCGAAAAAGATCACGAGCATGATTCCGAAAGTGAGCGTGAGCATGTATCCGATCATGTTAGAAGACCGTACTTTGTACCTGAACTGGTTGCTTCAGATGAAACAGGCTTTTCCACTTTTCAAAGACAGTTAAGTGAAGTTAGTGACTCGAAGGCGAGCTCCGTACCTGATACAGAGCTTGAAAACAAGGATCAAATTGACGATGAACAGTATTTAATAGTGGAACTGGGTTCCGAAAAAGATCACGAACATGATTCCGAAAGTGAGCGTGAGCATGTATCCGATCATGTTATAAGACCGTACTTTGTACCTGAACAGGTTGCTTCAGATGAAACAGGCTTTTCCACTTTTCAAAGACAGTTAAGTGAAGTTAGTGACTCGAAGGCGAGCTCTGTACCTGATACAGAGCTTGAAAACAAGGATCAAATTGACGATGAACAGTCTTTAATAGTGGAACTGGGTTCCGAAAAAGATCACGAACATGATTCCGAAAGTGAGCGTGAGCATGTATCCGATCATGTTATAAGACCGTACTTTGTACCTGAACAGGTTGCTTCGGATGAAACAGGCTTTTCCACTTTTCAAAGACAGTTAAGTGAAGTTAGTGACTCAAAGGCGAGCTCTGTACCCGATACAGAGTCTGTTTCTTCAGACGATGATTCTGACAATAAGGATCATATCGAAGACGAACATTCTCTAGAAGCAGAGTTGGTTTCTGAAAAAGACGACGCACATGCTTCCGAGATAAGAGAGCATCCAGAGATAACTTCTGAAGATGAGCAGCCATTGTATCAAAGCGAGCATGTATCTGATCATGCTACTCATGGAAGTGATACCATTGAAGACGATAGCATCGTGGACCTAATTCAAGTTCCGAGAGGAGATGTGGCTGAAATCATTGTAGGGAGTGTGACAAATGAACAAGAAGCAGCAAATGAAGCGTCTTCTATGGACCTCATGTCTGATGAAATTCACATGAATTTGGGTGATCAAGAATCGCATGGCAATGTTTCGAGTTCTTCATCATTGTATGAAGTGAGTGACCAAATATATAATGATAATGAAGGTGATGATGAGGTAGATGCATCGGTTTCAGAACCAACTTATTATTTTGTGGACCGTGTTAACTCGATGGAAAGGTCTGACGTTGGTGTCACGAGTTTATTGGTGGAAGAGAGTCATCCAAGGGAACCTGTATATGATTCAAGTCCTCGATCTGTTTCTAGGAATCTTTCATCTTCGTCAATTTTGAATGATCTACAAGCAGAAATACCCGTTGGAGAAGACCATCCGCATAGAGATGAAAGCTTGCAGCATACTGAGGACCAACATCAACCCAAAAGTTCCGTTGTAGATTCTGGTCCTGAAACTATGGATACGCAAAGTCAACTACCAGGTGTACCAGATTACGAAGAACCTCTAATAGATATGGATGCATCTCATGAACCAGAGCATGTCCAAGTTTCTGCATCCATTTCTCATGAAAGATCCAATGAAAGTATTCACCAGGAAGAGTTTATATCTCGATTAGAGGAGGTGGAGTCTTTGTTTGATGGATCCTTGGACAAACCATTGGCGGCAGATTCTCAAGAATTACAGGTAACGTACAAATTTAAGGTGTATGGTTGTTTTTATATAAGTCAATTTCAAGTCTCCTATAGATGATGTAGTCGTTCTGGTCTTCTGGATTGTGTCCTTTATCTCAAACAGGCCAAATCAATAAAGTTAGCTAACAGTAAGAACGAGTCGAATGGGTCGGACGGATTGAAAGTTGACCGAAGTCTATTATCAATGCAAACAATTTCCTTAAGCGATTTTATTTTTTGATTTTAGATTATAACTGTAATGATATTCTTTTTGTAAGTATATGTCATGAACTAATCTTCCATACAGATATTAGAAAGTTGGACCAAGTAGCTTGTGTGGGTCACAACCCAACTCGACCAGGGCTGTTTTGACCCATACTAAAAGTTGACCCGATTTAACCCATCATCCAACCTGTATGACCAGTCGCTCTCACCACCTCTAAATTTATCCTACTTCTTAATATTTGTGCTGAACTCCATTTGTCCTGTCATTTTATATCTATCTTATCACTGCTAGCTCACTTGGCAAACTGGGCTTGCAATGAGACTTTATATTTTACATTTGCCCTGCTGTTGTTTATGTACTGCTATAAACTGTAGGCAAATTAGCTTATTATATTCAGCTCAGTTGAACAAAAGCTCTATCTGAAAGTAAATGGGCAGAGGGCTAAAGTACTATCGAAACTGATATTGAACTGGTTTTTACCTCGATATATAATCTACTCAATTTGAATTTCTTCACGCTCTCCTATATAAATACATTGGGTCTCTTGTTCTGTTATCTTAGTTTTATTTGTCTTTCTGCGTTGCTTTTCTTAGTTTCTTTGTTTAAGTACAAGTGCAAGTAGCCTTTTGGCCACTTTTACGACAGTTAATGAATTTAAAACTTATTCATTCTCTATGTGGTCAGCAGGGCCATGAGCTTGAAGAAGGTCAGGCCGCCTTATCAAATAGTGAAGCACAAATCAATGAGGTCATCCATGTAGAAACACATGAAACCCCGTCTGAAGAAGAAGCCATATCACAAGCACAGAAAGAGTTCCCGTTGTTAGACACTTCCTTGAATGAACCATCAGAAGAGAATCTTGAAGTATTGCAAGTAAGATTTAACACTCCTTGATTATTTGGTCTGACAACCCTTCCATTTTCAGTTAGTTCTATGTCTTATCATGTGAATAACTCCTTATGCGGGCCATTTTTTGATATTTATATTACCCGTTAGCTCTTGATATCATTGTATGAATAAGGGGTTGACAATACTGGGAATAACTTTCTTTTCAGGAGCAAATCACTGACAGCAACACGGACAATTTTCAAATCCAAGAGACGGAGAATGATGTTTCACTAAACATCAACTCTGTCTCTAGTGCGGAACCTGATGTGGTTGAAGTTGGTGATATTGAAACTCAAACACCAGGAAGTCCGGGTTATGCAAGTGACACACATAGCATTGACACTAACAATGGGCCCGATGACGTTGACGATTTACATGAGATGCAAGATATTGATGAAACTTTACTTGTGGAACTGGATGCCGTTGGTGATTTCAGTGTCAATGATTTAGGATCATCTTTAAATGAGGTGAAAGAGGACCCACATGCCTTAGAGTATGATCTTGAAA
Organism: Chrysanthemum makinoi; assembly: GCA_910596185.1. NCBI lineage: Eukaryota > Viridiplantae > Streptophyta > Magnoliopsida > Asterales > Asteraceae > Chrysanthemum > Chrysanthemum makinoi. The sequence continues at coordinate 146,801,032 of OU343222.1, forward strand.
CCAATCGCATTGCAGACGAAGATTCTTACTCCAATGATTTGGGATCAGTTTCAAATGAGACGAAACCGGACCCACACGCTTCAGAGCATGATCTTGAAACCACCCATTCTGTAGATGAAGATTCTTTCTCCAAGGAAGTGGGATCAACTTTATATGAGGAGACACGTGACTTGGAGCATGAAATTGAAAGTAAATCTTCTGGAGAACGAGAGTCTGATTCTAAGGGTTTAGATTCGACTTTGGATGAAGTAAAACAGGGCCCAACTGGCTCAGATCATGATCTTGAAACTCAGCATTCTGGAAATGATGATTCCTACTCCAAGGATTTAGATTCCACTTCAAATGAGATTAAACAAGACGCACAAGCCTTGGATCATGATCTTGAAACCGAGCGTCCAGGAGATGATGATTTTTACTCCAAGGATTTAGGATCAACTCTAGACGAGATGAAACAGGACCCCCATACCTCTGAGCATGATCTTGAAACTAAGCGTTCTATAGATGAAGAATCCTACACCAAGGACTTAGAATCGACCTTTAATGAGATGAGAAGGGACCCACAGGCCTTGGAGCATCGTCTTGAAACTTTTTATTCTGTAGACGATAATTTTTACTCCAAGCATGTGGAATCTACTTTGATTGAGATGAAACATGACGAGCATACCTTGGAGCATGATCTTAGAACCAACAATTGCAGTGACACAGAGGTATTGGAGTCCCAGAATGAGAAGGAAACTAGCGACACTGAGATTGAAGGTGCTTCTGAAGCTGAAGCATCCAATAGAGAGTTGATCAAGGATGCTAGCGAAGTGCTATTGCCCCAAGAGTCTGAGTCAAGTACATCTTTGGCTAGTTCCGGTAGTATCGCAGCGGCTAACCAAGGAACAGAGAATGCAACAAGCACAAGTATAACAGACAAGGAATGAAAATACAAGCATAAACTATGTCTGGTTGCAAGTTTTTTCGCTTGTTTGGGTTGGCATTTGAGATGATATTCGATGCTGCTTTATATTAGTTTCGGGTTTTGCTTGTCGGCTTGTCCACGTTTTCGGGATTTGGTTTTAAAATTTTGTGATTTTCTTTCTTTGTTTTCTTTAAGTGTGTTGTTGGAAAGGAGGGTTTTTGTCAGTTTAAGGGTTATGTAAGGCATGATTGAGTCTTCATTTTTGTTCGAGTGTAAAGTCGGCTTGGCATTCAGGTTAGATGTATTTTGGTGGTTTATAGACCATTGGTGTGTCGCAGTTGCGAGTGTAAAGTTATATTAGCTGAAAGCTTTATAATATACTATGGCTTATCTTTTCTACAGTTCACATATTATTCACACAATCTTAATCTTATAGATGTATTACATCTTTTGAAAGACATGCTGCAATGCAAAGATGAATGAATGAACAGTACTATACTTCAAAGTTAAATTTGATTAAGCAAACGGACAAAAATTATAACATGGTAGCGTCTCCCAAGCATTTTATCGGCAGTTCTTTTCAAAGGTCGATTTCAATCTAACTACAGGAGGCAAAGGTAGTATGACACAACACCCCTCCTGCAAAAGTAATAATGGGTTCACTATAACTGAAAATTTATATAAGCGTATCACTCGTCTGGAGATGCTTCTGACTGGTCCTCGGCAACATCCTCTGGTTCCTCTGATGACTCTTGAACTTGAGTATCAGGTGATGGGCTCACTGATTCAGTGATTTCAGGTCCTGGACCAGCCGAAACTTTCACCATTGAGGGACGTAAAAGTCGTTCACCAATTCTGAACCCCTTGCGAAATTCTTGAATTACCACACCTTCTTCAAATTCGGTAGACTCTTCGCGCATAATGGCTTCATGCAGCTTTTACCATGAAAAAGGTAAATGTCAAACTACTTGATAAACTATTAAAGTAACAACTCTAGAAACACAAAAAAACCAATGATGAAAGAAAATCCTCATAAAGTACTCAGGTTTTCAATAAACCCGACCCCTCTTTGTACAATATCTAAGAATGTTAGTCACAATAAGTGACATACCAAAATGAATGAAAGGGAATTAACAGTTAGTTCCATTATAAATGGAACCTAAACACAAACTTGAAGTGACACACAGGATCCCATTATTGTGCGAGTTAGCTCGAATCAATCAAGACTTGGTTTGACGGTTTGACCTAAAAAATGTATTTAGGCCTTGATAAAACCTGAACAAAGTTTTTCCAGCCTTTGATAAAGATCATCAAGTACTCGACTGAATTTCGAGCCAACTCTGGGTTTTGCCTGCAGCCAATTATCAAGTAGGCTAATCACTATCAAGAACCAACAAGACGGGTAAGTAATAGATTAAAGTTACATTTTTTTTTAATGAAGAAACACGTGTGCAACCAAACACTACCACTTTGTTGAAAACGAGTCTCTACTTTAGAAGTTAGAATGTTCCCTTTGGCATGACCTACAACCAATGCCTTCCCCACTCATATTTATCATATAAAGTACAAATATACCTTTTCATTCCTCCCGTTTTAGTCATTATATTTTATGCACATGTGAGTCCTTAACAAATGGCTTTTTGTCCCGTTTGGGCAATTTGTATTATGTATTTTTAACATTTAAAATGAAAGCCTGATTTTAAATGATTTTTCTGCTACCAAATGATTCACACGTGGCATGAAACCATCTTTAATGACTCATATGTACAAAAAGGGTACCGGTGAAAATAGAAAACAAGTTGGTATTTTGTGCAAATACATCATTTACTATAATGTTAGACGCATTTGTATGATTTATAATGTTGAAAACAATTGTAGATTCTAGAGGGACTTACCAATGGATCAAACGGCTGTCCAGTTGTCTCCACAGGGACGACACCAAGAGAGTTCAAGATCTCAACAAACTGCTTGTATATGCTCTGATAACTGTTGTTAATTTTCTCCTCTTTCTCATTCTCCACTTTAATAGCAGCTTTAGCTCGCTCAAAGTTATCCAAAACTGGCAAAAGATTTTCAACAACTTCACCTTGTGCATTTGCTACCAACGAAACACGTTCACGTTCTGTCCTCTTTCGGAAATTGTCAAAGTCAGCACTTATCCTAAGAACTCGATCTTTTGCACTTGAAAGCTCTTCCGATAGCGCTGCCAGCTGTCTTTCTAAAACTAACTTTTCATCTTCAACCGACTTGATTTGAGTTTCTATTTCAGCAACTTTTGATTCGTCGTTATCTGCCAAAGCCTCTTTGTATGACTGCAGTGTTGCTAAAATGGATGCAGGAGAGTCTTCCACTGCGGTACCATCAGCCTCGACTGTATCCTCATCCGTAGTAGTGCCTTCGGTATCTTCCACCTATGAATACAATAATGAGCAAATGTAAATCAGAACCAACAGGTCAGTCACAATAATAAAAAAAACTACAAATGTTATGTTCAGATAAAGTTAACTTGTTCTTGCACTATCAAAGTGTGTAAGCGTGTGTGTTCTTCTATTTTGCTCAACTACACTATGAACATAAATAGAAGTTAATCGTCCACAAATTGTGGCATCATGACTACCTAAGCAGATTATGAGTTACATATTCATTTGGCCGTTTGGGGTACGACGCAGTAGATTTTATTGTGTGCCTAATATCATGTCCACGAAGTTTATCCATTTATGATTTATCTCTATCCCGACTCCCTACATGCCAAATTTAGAACACAGGGAAAAAGCCTCAACTTTCGCTTAGATACTATATTTACTCGAGGAACAGTCTGCTACTACATCATATCTGTGTTCCCAAAAGATCCTTACTTTCAATATTCTAAATAACCCTTCATTCACACGTCACTAGCAAGGTTCATAATATTTAAACGGACTCACAACACTAGCTCTTTCTTTCAACAGAATGTGAATTGTGATTGTGATTAAACACTGAACTCGCCAATTACACACTAAGAGACAGTGTTTGAAAAAGATTGATTAAAGCATAAATAGCAGAATTCACTTGGTGGGTTAGAGACGGGATTCACTGAATGTAATCCTTTTGTCATTCTATCAAAATGAGTAATGGCAACACTTTAGTTAGTTTTGAGTATTATTATGTTCAAATTTAGAGTTTATTTAATATGGGTCGAAAAAACCACCACCAAATGGCCTAGTTTGTAAAGTTATACTAATGTAAGTTTGTTAAAGTTTGAATCTAGGGCAACAGGAAGTAATTTAATTAATATGTGAGATGATGAATACAAATAAGCCAGTGTAGTTGCATTAACAAGAAATATGAACCCGAAGCAAAGTTATTACTAAAGTAATGAACATATGTTAATTAATTAGAGTAATAGGAGTAGTAGTACCTGCTGCGGAGGTTCATCGGTGACAACATCGTCAGTTACGACAGTTTCATCTTGTGAAGACGAGGAACACAAAAACAATCCACGAGATGATAACTTTAACTTATGATGATGACTGAAAGAAACTGAAGATAAGTTTAATAGCTTATGTGACTGTCTGTTACTGCCACGAGATGCGAATGAAACCTGCTGCTGCTGCTGTTGTTGTTTTGAGTAATATGGAGATTTAAGCCTGTTTAGATGGAGTGTGGGTGTAGTTGTCGCAGAAGCAGAAGCCATTGGAAATTTAAACTTGTAAATATTCAGATTCAAGGTGCGTGCAATGGGGATGAAGTGAAGTTGTGGATAGGGAGATTGGTTTCACCAACTCTCTAGCACCCCGCCTACTCTAAAACCCATACACAAACGCACCCTATCTATATAATTCTAGAATCCTCCATTTTACTTTTTGGTTTTTTACTACAGAAAAGTACTATCGGAGTTCCCAACGGGCGACGCCGTCCCTCTATGATGACTTGATCAAAACATGCACACGACGGCTCAGTGAAAATTCTGGTCACATAACCTGACGTCGTCACGCTTTAAAGATGGAGGGCGTCACTCACAGATTTCAACTCAGACGGCTCAGATGTAGAATCAAGAAAACGTCCCAATCTTGGATTTTTTACGTTTTTGTCATTTTTTTACGTTTTGGTTTGTTTTATACGTTTTTGTCATTTTTTTCACGTTTTTTGTCCGTTTTTAAACGTTTTCATCCGTTTTTTTTCGGTTTTCGTTCATTTTTTACGTTTTCATCCATTTTTTACGTTTTCGTTTGTTTTTATACGTTTTTGTCCTTTTTTACGTTTTCATCCGTTTTTTACGTTTTTGTCCGTTTTTTACGATTTTGTCTGTTTTTTACGTTTTTGTCCTTTTTTAAACACTTTCATCAGTTTTATTTATGTTTTCATCCGTGTTTTTACTTTTTCATCCGTTTTTTTATGTGTTCGTCTGTTTTTTTACATTTTCATCTTTTTTGTTCGTCCGTTTTTAAACGTTTTCATATGTTTTTTTTACGTTTTCATTTGTTTTTATATGTTTTGGTCTGTTTTTTTACGTTTTCGTCCATTTTTATTCGTTTTTGTCCGTTTTTTTATGTTTTGGTCCTTTTTCTAACGTTTTTGTCCGTTTTAGTCATTTTTACGTTTTCGTCCGTGTGTAAACGTTTTCGTCTTTTTTATGTTTTCGTCCGTTTTTTACGTGTTCATATTTTTTTTTACGTTTTTGTCTATTTGTTTTTCGTTTTCGTTCATTTTTATCCGTTTTCGTATGTTTTTTTACGTTTTGGTAATTTTTTTACTTTTTTGTCCGTTTTCGTCCATTTTTAAATGAAAGAAAATGTAAAAATGGACAAAAATATATAAAAACAAACGAAAACGTAAAAAAACGAATGAAAACGTAAATAAATGGAATAACACGTAAAAAAAGGGACTAGAACGTATAAAAACAAACGAAATCGTAAAAAAAAATGAAAACGTTTAAAAACGGACGAAAACATAAAAAAAATGGACGAAAACGTAAAAAAAATGGACGAACACATAAAAAAAGGTCTAAAATGTATAAAAACAAATGAAAACGTAAAAAAAAACAGATGAAAACGTTTAAAAATTGATGAAAACGTAAAAACGGACAAAAAATCTAAAAAAACGGATGAAAATGTATAAAAATGGAAAAAGAACGTAAAAAAAAAGCAAATAAAAATGTATAAAACAAAAGAAAACGTAAAAAAACATATGAATGCGCTTAAAAACGGACGAAAACTTAAAAAAAAGGACAAAAACGTTAAAAAAAATGGACGACCATGTAAAAAACAGACGAAAACGTAAAAAAAAACAGACCAAAACGTAAAAAAGATGGACGAAAACGGAGGGACTAAATGACAAAAAATATTAACGGAGGGACTAACGCGCACATATTATTTTTACACTTAACGGATAAACTAACTGCCCATCCAAAATAAGGACTAAATGAGTACAAGGTTTCAAAAATAGGTATCTTTAGTATAATTAAAACGACTTAGACACTAAACATGAAATCTGAGCAAACCACAGTGACTAAACGCTTAATTTTTTCTATAAAATAACATGTCCAAACGAAGATTATATAAATGAATGTAGTCCAAATGCATACAGCCTGATAAATAACACATTAAAACTTACAAGGTTGCTGTTGTTTTGGATTTAGTTAACTATGATCAAATAAGATCTTTTGTTAAGTAACCTGATGTGCTGCAATATAATCAACAAAGTAAAGGTATTTGAAATTCATACGACTATAAGAAAATAGAATACGAGTTCAAATAACTTCAAAGAATGATTTATCTTATAACCCGACAATCCTACTCACCCGACTCGACTTAACCCGACCCGATATCCGAACCCGACAATCCGATTTCTTATCGGGTCGGGTTGCGGATAACTTTTTCAAAATTCAATACCCGACCTGCTACACCCGATAACAATCCTACGTACAAGCTAGTTTGGCGTCAAAGAGAACACTGAACAAGAATCAATTTTTTGGCCAATGGATTAAGGAAACAATTATTATCGCATCCACTATAGTAATTTATAAAAAGGTTTAGAAAATAATAAATAGGTCTAAGAACTTGTAAACCTCTTCATAATTTAAAAGGTTTATAAATAGGTTTATGATATATAGGTCTAGAAAATTAAACCTCTTCATAATTTAATGCATTTGAATTTTGTATAATTTTTATAAAGCTTTATAAGGTTTATACATAGTGAAGATAGGTTCAAGATTTGTTAATTAATGTCATAATAAAACTATAAACCTTTATAAATGTTTAAGTGGATGCGCTTATAATAATAATTTTTAATGTTTAATATTATTATTTCTATTATTATCGGTTAAAAAGTTAATTAAATGGCTTAGTGATAAAGCAAATAAATTCATAAGAGGTCATGAACTACCATTAAAAGCAACTTAGCCTCACTAGATACACATTTAGACGGAAAGGGTCAGAAATAGTCACGAAAATACTTTGGTCAGATCACGTATATTTGAGTTAAAGACTCACAATCTCCAGATGACCTTAGAAAAAAAAACCTCATTCTTATCTGTTTACCTGTTGTACAAAATAGAGTTAAAAATGAGTTAAGCTTTTATCAACCTTCTAGAGCCTACTTTATAAGTTTTTAACCGAGCTCAAGTCATGTCTACCTGTCAAGCTCGAGTTCAACTTGACTCAATTGCAACGCTAATAAAGAAAATATCCATTGTGAGTTGATCATAGTACATACAAAAAAGTTAGACGAATGAAATATTCCTTGAAGGAGCGTGACTCCTAAACTAAACTAAACAAGAATTCTTTTTTTTTTTGAACAGAAGTTGGGACGCCAACAGGTACTGTTCATCAGTCTTGTGAGGCTTTGATCTTGACTTTGTCGTTTTCTTCATGTATTTGCTCCTTTTTGTCCAAATGTGCTTCTTTCCAACATTTTGCTTCCAAAAGACCTAAAAAGTAAAAAGGAACGAAATTAAGCAGTAACGGATATAAAATGTGTCGAAATAGGGCTTAAATGACCCCCTAAAAGCGTACGTTTTAAATCCTTATCAATATGCAAAAGCTCTAGACACTTAGATGTGGAAACCATGTTTTTAGCCTTATGGCTACTATGAATTTGTTTACCAATTTTGCAAGCATCGCAAAAGTGTTGGTTATATTTCAATTTGGGTAGGTTTCTAACTAGCTCTTTCATATTAGCGTGACCTAATCGTGTATGCCAAAGAGTAGAGTTATCATCTAAGGTTGTTAGGCAAAGTTTTTCTTTAGATGTTCTATCTAATTTCATGACATATATGTTATTTTTCCTAACTCCTTTAGCTATGGTGATACTATCTTTAGTATTTTACTACCATTTTCTTCAAATAGTACTTTATACTTTTTATCACATAGTTGGCTAATACTAAGTAGATTAAATCATAATCTATCAACATGAGCAACATTTTCAATAGTTAAGGAGTTATGAGCGATCGTACCTTTGCCAATGATTTTTCTTTTGAGATTGATACCAAAAGTAACATTACCTCCGTCATACTGTTGGTATGTTGAGATGAGATTTTTGTTACCCGTCATGTGTCTTGAGTATCCACTATCTTTTAACCATTCATCAGGTTCTAAGCCAACTTTCAATCATACCTATGACACAAATAACTCAAGCTTTTGGTCCCCAATATCTCATGGGTCCGTTTGGGTTAAACATACTAGTTACTTGGTTCATGTATGGAAAGGATGTGTAAGGGTTTCATGGCATGTAATTTGGAGTTTGATATGGTCTAGGGTAGTTTGATTCCAACCGGTGTGTTGATAGTTGGGTTGTATGTTGTAGTTGCTTTTGGGAAAGGGGCGTTTGGCAAAAGGTGTTTTAGCCCGTTGTTGAGTAGTTTTAGATCTAAATTCATTTTTAGCAAGTTCTACTCCTAATGTAACAGCAGGTTTTAGTTTAATAACATCTTTAGATTTCTTAGTTACCTTGACAAATTCACTACGGTCCATTTTGCAAACCTGTTGTCCTACTGCAGACACCACGGAACCAATTTTTTCAACGGATGGAACCAAATTTTTAGGTCCGTCTAGTCCGTGTTGTACTGTTGTAGTTGTGACAGTTTGTTTGTCTTTTTCGGCCATTTTAGTTTGACTACTTGGAATCATTACTTCATTAAAACCTAATCCGCTTGTATTTCCTGATACTTTTTGAATTCTTACTATTTCATCGGCACAAGAAATGTTTTTGTTAAATCTTTTAAATTTAGAGTTATGTTCGATGAGAACTTCTTGTGTGAGTTTTAGCTTTTCTATTTCAAGACTAAGCTCTTGACATGATTTACAATCACTGTCATTATCCTTGCCTTTTTCTAATCGTTTTGCTTTTTCTTTTAGCTCATAAACTTCGTTTTCTAAAAATTCCTTTTTGGTCTTTAAAAACTTGTTTTTAGTTATGATTTTTATGCTAAGCTCACACAAATTTATTTTATTGTTTTTGCAAAGTTTCAACATCAATAGAAGAGTAAGATGAGTCGGAATGTACCTCATTTGATTCATGTGCCATGAGAGTGATCTCATCCTTACTTGATTCTTCCTCATCATCACTTTCACTCCAAGCACCGCTTACAAAAGCTCGTTGAGTTTTGCTTTTAGGTGGCTTGGGGCAATCTCTTATTATATGACTTGTATCACCGCATCTAAAGCACTTCCTTTCACCTTTTCCCTTTTTGTCATCTCAGTCTTTCCGAAATGACTTCTTTTCATCTCGGGGTTGCCTTACAAACTTTCCTCTTCTTCTAAAAAACTTTTTGAAATCTCTTACGGCCATGGCATACTCCCCATCTTCACTATCCGAGCAAGATTCTTCATCATCACTAGATTCCGTTCTTGCCTTTAGAGCAACGGATTTGACTTTCTCTCTTTTTCCTTTGATGATCTCCGAAACTTTCTCCATCACCATTTCGTGTACTTTAAGATTTTCAATTAGCTCGTCAAGTGACATTATTGAGAGGTATTTTGATTCCTCAATAGCCGTCACTTTTTCTCTCCACTTCGGATGGAGTGCTCTAAGAAATTTCCTGAAAAAAGTTCTTACTACGAAAAGATTCATCAAGTACTTTAAGAGAAGTAACAATAGTATTAAAGCGAGCAAATCTGCAATCAATGGTTTCATCTTCAGGGATAACAAATTGTTCATATTGTTGAACAAGAAGATCAATTTTGTTATTTTTGACTTGTGAATTCCCTTGATGTGTAATAATTAAATATTCTCAAATATCTTTGGCAGTTTCACACATAAAAATTCTTTCGTATTATTTTCTAGGTAAAGCATTATAAAGCATCATTTTAGCTTCATTATTTTTAGCTATTAATTTATTTTGTTCGTCACTTGAAATATCTTTTGTTGTAGGATTAAAATCATCTTTAATAATAACAAACCAAAGATCTATATCTTTTGATTTTACATATGTTTCTAAACGGTTTTTCCAATAGATAAATCCATTGGTTTCAAAGAGTGGTGGTCTTTGCATAGATTGCCCTTCTTTAAGGTTTTCGGATTCCATGGATCGTTTCAAGTTTATAAAATAAAATATATTTTAGAAATTCTTGAGCAACGAGGCTCTGGTACCAATTGTGGAAAACTATAAGGGGGGTTGAATAGTTTTACCGTTTAAAATCTTTGTTTGAAACTTAATTGTAAGATCAATTGATATTGATCAAAGATATGTTAGTGAAGAATAATATGCAAACAATATATAATAAGTAAGTAAGGAAAGAAACAATCAAACCACGACAAGTTGTTTATAGTGGTTCGGTCTACAATAACTCTTTTTCCTTGCTCTACTCCACTCCCCGGGTCTCCAACTCGAGATTTATCTTCACTAATCAACAAGCTCCTTTAACCGGCGAAGAAAACCTTTACACGTCGCTTACACAATATTTCCGACACTGTTAGGAATTATAAAATTCAGTCGTTAAAGAGTCGGTCACCTCAAGTATATGTATTCGATAGAAAGCTCGTAGTTGTAGTCAAGTTATGTTAGTAAGTAGTATGTTAAGTAACACCGTGGAGGACGGACGGGTCTTTACCCACTGTATGCCTGATCCACAGCCCGTAGGTGGCGTTTATTTGTAAGACACTATAAATACCCTCTACCTCCCAAGGTAGAGGGTTGGAGCTTCAATACCATTTTTCTTTGTTTCACATAGTTCCCAACTCTCTTCCCTTTCTCTCTCTAGAACTTTCTCTCTCTAAACTACTTGAACGCCTCATATGATTATGGTTTAGTGTGTTTGTGAAATCCTATATCTTACAAGTGGTATCAAGAGCCATGGTTTGATCACTCATCTTTCATGCTCTTTGTTTTGGTGGATTTCATAAGGTTTTTGGGGTATTAAGTGTTTAGGAGAGTTTGAATCATTTGGACAAATTCTAGTGTTAAAGTTTGAATTTTGCTTGTACTTTTGTGTTTAGGATCATCATATGTGTTTATTTTTAGAATTGGAAGGCTTAAATCATTGTGGTTTGGTTGGTTTTGATTGATAAAGTGGTTATTTGTAAACTTTGTACAAAGCGAGTTGTGTCTCGGATATTTGTTTCTTCGAAGCGAGTTGCTTCGTTACTGGATGCGAGTTGGTATATGCGACTTGGCTATTTAGCGAGTTGACCTTTTAAGCAACTTGGGTTCTAAGCGAGTTGTTTCTTTAAGTGACTTGAGTTCTAAAGCGACTTGGCTATTAAGCGAGTTGTATAGCTAGCGAGTTAGTTTAAGCGACTTGGTGGTTAAGCGAGTTGTGTCTTTTTGCGACTTGCTATTAAGCGAGTTGTCTCTATATGCGACTTGGCTATTAAGCGAGTTGATTCCTTAAGCGACTTGTTTCTTTAAGCGAGTTGGTTGTATAGCGAGTTGATAATTAAGCGAGTTGAGTGTTTAGCCACTTGTCTATTGAGAATTGTTACTTCTTCGTGCTACATTCTTATGGTTGTTCTTTTGGTTTAGTAAAATCCCGTGAAAGAATCAATTTCCCGGTTTAATCAAAGAATAGTAAAATCTCGTAGAACTTGTAATCATGGCAAACATCGTTCCAACTATTGTTTCTTCTGTAGCTGAGGACGTTCAAGCAGCGGGATCAGATACTCGTCCACCTATGCTTGACAGAACTGATTATGACTCATGGGCTCAACGAATCCAATTGTACTGTTTGGGAAAAGAAAACAGAGTCAACATACTCAAGTCAATCGATGAAGGACCTTATCAGATTGAGACTACAAGAGACATAATTTGTTAGTGCAAATATTACGATATTTAATCTATACAGTCTCGTTTGTTTTGATTGATGACAAACATGTAACTTGTAATACATAACGTAAAATGTACAAGTTACTTGTAATCACACTTTGTCTCAACATACATTCAACACCTCTCGATGTCTCAAGTCCTCATATGTTACAACACAGGTTCGTACATGTTTGTTATGTGGCATTATGATCAAACCCATTAACAAATCATTTAGAATGTTTAAAATACGTTTAGAGTCACTAAGTATTTTAATAGGTTAACCATTCTATTTCAAACCTCATTTTACATTTTGCATTCACAAGTATTTTATACAAATACATCTTTTGTAAAATGTCTAACAAATATATACTTTTATTTGTACAAGTAAACTAACTATAATATTCATACAAGTACTAAAGTTTACTTACACTTGACAAAATATATATTATTTTGACAAGCACCTAACTAGATATTTTATTTTATAAAAGGCAACTAGACTTTTTATAAACTAGTTACATAATACATTTTACAAGTTTATTTTCATGAACATTTTAATCTAAATGAAAATATAATTTTACATCACTTCATGCATCATCATATCTTTAGAAGATTTGGTCAATATTTGGTTAGATTTGCAAGATCTTGAAAGATATTCTAAGATATCAAATCTAATAAAGTATTATTTTTTAGATTACATTTTTGGCTATAAATAGAACCCATTGTCTTCTCATTTCAATCATCCCTTCCAACACACATTCTTTATATCTTTCTTTCATCTTTTAGATCTATAGATAACCATGTAGTAATATACATTAATCACCCTCATCATCACATGATCATAATGCTTCTAACATTCATCTTTGTTGTAAGCATACTTTACATTTTGATCAACCAAGGAAAGCTTGGAGATCTAGCCATCCTCATTCACCAAAGCATATCAACATATGAAGATTCAAGATCTCTTGATATCCTCATTGATTGAAGACTTCTTATTTAAGAAGATCATTTAGATTAGTCATTCATATCCATTAGACATTTATGTCATGGATCATCATTGTAAACATTATTGCATCATCACAACACTTTCACCAAACTAGATTAGATGGTTTATGTGTTTTTACCATAAAACACAAGGTTTGTTATGTTGGGCCATAAAACATAGTGGGAGTGGTTGTACCCTTGAAAAGAACTCGACATCTAGCTTAGTGTCGGAAATATTGTATAGGCGACGTTAGGTTGGTTCTACCTCGAACTAGAACCCGGTATTTAGCTTTGTACCGGAAAAAGTGTAAGCGACGATTGTAAGGTTTTCTCCGCCGAGAAGGGAGCTTGTTGATTTAGTGAAGTAACTCTCGAGTTTGGTACTCGGGGAGTGGATTAGGGCGGAGAGGAGATCCGTGACCGAACCACTATAAATCCTCGTGTTCGGTTTGCACTTTCCTTTCTTTATCTCTTTACTTTTGTAATTTCTTATGATGTGGTTTGATGATGATGCTTGTGTGACAACTTGGTTTACTATGCTTTATATTAGTCATAAACAATAATTGATACTTTCATATGATAACAAGCTTCATAAGTGATTTGATACAAAAGATCTAACGATTTTAAACGGTAACGTATTCCCCCCCCCCTCTACGTTTTCACAATTGGTACCAGAGCCTCGTAGCTCTTATTTTCAAAACAAATGGTTTTTAAAATGGAGCACAATCCATGTATCAAATTACCATTGAAGCGAAATATAATATGAAAAATGTTTTGCTAATTATACTTATAAATTTTGTTGTTAAATGTTTAGATAAGTCATATTAGTAAAAATAATAAACAAAATATGTGTGTTATATTTTTTCTATCAAATCTAGTAAGTCCTACACTTTTTCGCAATGAGTAAGTACATTTTTCAACATTCTGTGAAGGCCACGGACTGGGCGGAACCAAATAAAGGGTTCCTCCCTTGTTAAATTTTGGTTCCTTGGCCTGCACAGTACGCAGTTTTTTGGCCAACTTAAAAAATTCATAACTTATTAACTGTAAGTCCGTAGGAGTCGAACCACCTATCATTTTAAAGGGAATTGAGTCTACTTTCATTTAAAAATACTCTCATGGCCTGAGTCTAATTTTAAATAGGTGAAATAGACCAAATACTACAGTATATCTAAGATATTAAGTTTCACTTTAACATAAAAACTCAAATTTTTTGAATCAAGTAATTTAAGTTGGTATTCTTAGAACTTGGATACAATTTCTTTTGAAACTAAATAATTTGGTAATATGTTTAAAGGAAACTAATTAAGCTTGGTATACATCGTCATTCTTAAACGCAAAATGACGAAAAGTGTTTTTCTTGTTATGCTATGCTAAATGACCACTTGTATATGTTGTTTGCATATATGTTGCTTAATTATTTTCAAAATGTTGTTTATACTTGTTTGTTTACATAATATAAGTGCCAATCTTGCCATGCTATTTATTCACTTGTTTGACGATTTCATGTTTATGCACAATAGGACATTTGCTAGATTTTGTGCATTACGTTGGAAAATTGTTTTACCATCGCTTGTAGAATTAGATCACTTTCTTTGCATAGGTTATGATAACATCTCGCATAACTTATGAAATGTCATAACTCACTTAGCTATGAGTATTAAGTAAATTAGTCAAGTACTTTGAAAAATGGAGGTTTTAAGAGAGTGTTTGGTACAAGGACAAAAACAATGGTGTATGATACTATTTGGTCGTTGATCGCTTCCGAACCGTCAAGTTTTATCACACAAGCTAACCACTTGTGAATGGTCAACCGTAATAAACTTCAAACAGCTCAGAAACAATGCAATTAAGATCTGGAGAGTATAGTGTTTCCCCGGGTCGTTAAGTCCCAACGAGCTGTGCGACTGAATAATCAAACGTATAGTGATCGGGTGATAATGAACGGGAAAAGGATTGATTTTGAATAATTATACCTAAAGAAAATTTTTGTAAATTACAGGGGCTTAAATGCAAATTAAAGAAAATTAAAAAGCTAAATTATATTAAATAAACGCTATCACTATTTTTAAAATGATGTTTTTTTTTTATTTTCCTTTTATAAATTTAAATTAAAAACTACGTAACTTACAAAAGAAAATGTGAAATTGAAACAGTATTAATCCTAAAAATAAAAAGATGACATTTTTACAAACCTAATGATAAGAGAAAATTTAGAGAAAAAGAAAATTATTTTTATGACTATTTATTTAATTATTATTAATTAAAAATTATTTTTACCTATTTAATAATACCCTAAAATAGAAGAAAATATGAAATAAAGCTAGAAAAGTGAAATTATGACTTAGAAAAATCTAAAATAACTAAATAGAATTTTCAAAACTAATTTTGTATTTTTCTGATTATTTTTCTATTTTCTATGAATTAAAAACTATTTAAAACTAATTAAATGGCTAAAAATTACAAATTTAACTAAGAAAATTATGGAAAAATATTTTTTTGACTTTTTATATTTATCTTAACCTAGGAAAATTGAAAAATTATTTTTTTGAAGTTTTTCTGATTTATTTGGAACAAAAGCTAATTTAAAAGTCCTAAAAACTGATTTAAATGAGGAAAAATATCAAACAGTGCTGGAAAATATGAAAAATTCAGGAAAAGTCTAAAATAATATTCTAAATTTATGAAAAATATAAAAACAATAGCTTATTTGAAGGATTATGAAGCTGAAGTGAAATGTGCTTATAAATAAGCACTCAAATTAAACAAATAAGCACTACAGACCACCAAATGAAAGCAGAAGCTAAAATATGCTAAACTTAACTATAAGCAACCAATTCCAGCTACTCTAAACCTCTAGACAACCAGCTACTAGCTTATGAGTTCAAAATCAAATAAGTGAAATTAGTTCTGAGGAGCTGATTTCAAGCTTATAAATAAGCTGTCTAACCTAGTTGGAACCCAAAACCAAATACCACAATCTCAAGTAGACCTGGCAAGGAGTATATAAACCAAAAATCAGACCAAGACAAGCTCTCACGAGCTTGTTGAGAGCTTTGCACAAACCTGTGCAGACTCAGTTAACACTGAGTCAGTGCACAGGGCATTTGTGACCCATTTGACAAGCTAATTTGGAGCTTATGAAGACTTACAAAAAATTTCCAAAAATCACTTTTCAATTCTTGACCAACTGAACTTGTTAAGTCTACAATTTCACTTGAATTGACCCAAAATTGAAGCTATGAAAAATCAACAAACTTTGGTAAAAACAGAGTTTTTCAACTTTTTGACTTTGAACACAGAAATGATATCTTGACTTTAATGAGATTTGATTCCAAATGAATGACTTAATATGATGATTTAAGCTATAGTGATACTGAAATAAGCTAGCCTATATAATTCTAAGCCTAAATGCAAAATATCCTATTCTATTTCTAACTGATGTGAAGCTTTAAGTAGTTTTAATTGAACTTTGACTTTTACTAATCCTAGGTGCAATCAAATGACTAAAGTGACTCTAATATACCTAAGTAAGACTGTATCAATTGAACTTAACCTCTAAACAAACTTCAAACACAGATTACCTCATGAACCAAACACCACTTTAGCTCATTGAATTGAGCTCTATCCTACTGTTTTGCAATGAATCTTCCTAAAAGATTATCTACCCTATGCTAACACCTAAGCTGAATCAATATGACAGCAATACAATATCTTAAATCTATGTAAACTATTTATGCAGAAATCAACACAGATATGGACTTACAGGTTGTCCTGCTACTATAGCATGCACAATGAGATCAAGTAATCACTATCCTAACCTGTTCTCAACCCATATCTAACTCAGAATCAACCCATATCCATTTCCATATCAGCAATTCAGAAGCAAGTCACAAATGAGACTGTAAGTTGACTTTTGTTGACCAAGTACCAAGTTTGCTTGCACTTGAGTTATAACCTTACCAAAAGCTATAAATAGCTTAAATAAGCTTATTTGAATTTAAAAATAAGCTACTAGAAGCTTGAACATAAGAACATGAAACTGATTTTTTAACAAAGGAACATAAAAAACATGAAACTTATGTAAAACCTTGAATTAATACTTTAAAGCAAATTACAATGATTAACCAACTTAAGTTTAATACATAGAAACTGGGGATTACAATTTTTGACTTAAACTAAGACATTTATAATAAAAACGATTTGCATAAATTTATAAAAAAAACTAACTACTCTCTTCTCTGCCTTCTCCTCTTCTATTTATACATCAAAAGGTCTTCCCACTTGTCTCTGAGTATATCCCACCATTTTTCTGGGCCATTGGATCACTTGGGTCATTTTTAGCCATAGATGGCTTTTTTGACGGGAAAAAGATATTTGCCAGTGGGGAGGTTTGAGTGCAAGGGGGGAAGGCATTAAATGCATTTTGGATGTTGTTGAGGTGGAGTGGACAAGGATGGTGAGGGATAGCTGGAGGAGAGGTATGTGGAGTGTTGCAGAGGAGGCAGGTGAGGGAGAAGACAGTGGAGGGAAAAGGGCGGGATTTGACTTATTGTTTGACCGAGGTTTAATATTAGACATGGGGTTCAAAACAGGGGGGTCAAGGGTCATGGCAGGGGTCACAGGTTGGGGTTCAAGGGTCAAATTGGTTTATTAATACATAAGGACCAAACTTGCAATTCACCAAAAACCAAGGGACCAAATCTGCCAATTTCTCAAAGTTGTTTCAAGGGACCAATTATGACAAGTTTCAATAGTACAAGGACCATTAAAGATATTTTCAAACTTCCAAGGACTATTTTTGCCAATTATGAAACTTGAAGGACCAAACTTGTAAATTCTCAAAACTTTTGAAATTTTTCACCAAAGGACTAATTATGACAACTTATGATTTCAAAAGGACCTTTGGTGACTTTTCTTTTAAAATAAGTTCTCAGGGACTATTTTTGACAAGATTTGAAAGTCGGGGGACTGAAACTGCCAGTTATGCAAACTTAGCTCATTTTTCATCTGTTTTTAAACATTTTGCATCTGAGACATATAAAATACAATTTTGAGATATTTTCAGTATTTTGATGCATTTCTGAGCATTTTTAAGTGTTTTGCAGTTCAGATTTGACCAAAAATGATGAGTATTTACACACTCATCAGTCGTTTTTACTTTGTAGGATGATTAAATAACTTGAAACAATGTTGTATGCTAACCGTTTTATGCAAGGTGATAGCACACGAGTGTTATCAAATTTTACCCATTTTCACCTTTATGTGAAAACCGTAAGCCCTTGGTCAAAGTCAATGCTCCACTATGTTTGTGTATGTGTTATCGACTTTTCCTAACTAGAAATAATTAGTGTCATGTGTTTTAAGCAAAATTTCAGGTTTCGGAAAAGTCCCCGATACTTAAAAAAGAGGTCTGTGAAGATTTATGGTCTCTACGGACCAGACGTCACCATTTATTTGGTTCCGTCTGTTATAGACTTTGGTACCGCCATACCTGTACAGGCGGACCAAGCGGCACCAATTTAAGGGTTCCGCCTGTGTAAATTTTTGGTGCCGTGGATCCTACAGGTAAGTTGTTGAATTTTACTAAATCCCGCAATCTAATTTACCAAATTTCGTTTCTAGGATAGTTGTTAATGCATATCTTTCATATCTCACTCAACACATCCTCAATGGATTAACTTAGGATGTTTGACATGATCTTAGACACTTCCATCTCATTAGAAACTATCATCTTTGTATGGATTAACATCAAATAAAACACATCTCCGTGAATCCTTAGTTCCATAAATCGACAACATTTAGGATGGTCATTTTCACACTTCCAACTATTACTTCTCCTTAAGCTTAGCATTTCTTTAAGCAAAGTCAAAATGACTAAATCCTTAGCCTCATCACCTTCAAACAAGACACTTAAGAAAACCACTAGGATTAGCGTTCGATCTTGTTGCTTCGTCAGCTTGAACTCTTCATCCTCAGACTCGTCACCTCTCAACATCTCATCACCCACTCGAGATAAGAACTTTCTAAACTTAAGTACTCCAACTCCAGCACCAAAATCACCCACCATTATGACTTCCTCACAACCATCCAAAAACACCTTCACTACCAAAGTTTCCAAAACTTGTACCTATCGAACTTTGTGTAACACCACCAACATCTTCTCATCTATTTGCGGATAACTTAGATGACTTGCCACCTAGACTAACAAATCCAAGCTCATTATTTGCAAAGATATCATACACAAGTCTAACATATGACTTTAGATATTATTTTGCATCTACATGTATTGCCTCACTTGGTTAACATGAAAATAATGTGTCATCCTCCAAGACGATAAGCATTTACATCGAGTCATAACTCACATGTATGTTAAAGAGTCTTGCTATCCTCGAGTGCAATCTAAGCTCCATAGTCTCAACAAGGTAGGATTGACAACTTAAGTATTTCATCCGAAATATTCAAGTATATGCGACTTACGATTGCAGTCATTAAAAGTCATATCTGAAAAATCAACACCCAAGTATTTTAACAACACATGTTAAAAAACTAATCCTAAAATGAATCAAACACTTATCCAAAACAAACAACCCACTGTGCCACTTATCCCTCTTTGACACCTGCTATCCCTCTTCCATCTTTTGGCACCATTAAGCGTGTTGCTCATGAACTTCCAAAAGCATCCTTTAAACCAAATGTGCCCTTTCAAGATGAACCTATACCTCAACCCCTAAGCTTCATAGACATGACCAAAACTTCAAGCACTTCACCCACTAGTTTTAGCAACCAATGAACCATAAGAATTAGTATCCGTACTTTTTTGTGTTCAACATCTATGGACAAATAATCAACCTAAGTACTTCCATAGCACAACAAACCCCTACATCACCACATCCTTATTTAGAAACACTAGAAGACCTACCACCTAGATCAACCAATCCACCATCCTTACCATCATTTGAATTCGTTGAGTGTATTGATCAAAAAGCCCTTGTGTCCAACACTTGTACTGAATCAAATGCACGTTTGAACAAACTCAACCATCCTTTCCTACATATAAGGACTTAGATAATTCATTATGGCTAGAACCTCAACTATCAAATGAGCATGGTGCTCTTGGTAATTGTTGTCAATTTCCACTAGGTATAAGTAGTACTACCTTCACAAATTATCAAAGTACTAGTAATACTTTGTCGTTAAACTTCTGCATAAATTTCGTTAAACCTTAAATCAACATTTTAACAACATATGTGATTCGTTGTGAGTGAGTGGTGAAAACAAACACAATATCAATATATCAAATTAATCGTAAAACCCGACAAATCAACCTTTTAGGAAAAGGGTTAACGTGCCGAATCTCACGAATGTGATAAAAGTGATACCGGGAAAGTGATTTCCCCGGGTCGTGTCCCAACGAGGTGTGAAATTGACGGAATCGTTGAGTTTTGTGATTAAGGACTTGAATTGATTAAACGAATTTTTGGAATTGCGATTACGTATTCTACAAAATAAAGAACGGAAATGAAAATAAAGCATATAAAACAAAGTAAACACTAAATAAACTACAACTAAGACTAGGAAACAATAAAACGATGCTAAACTATATCCTAAAGTGCTACAATGTAAAAACGTGAAAACCCGGGCTATTACTGAGCTTCAAAAAGTGAAAAAGATGAAATTTAAGTCCTACGAGTGCGAAAACAATTTTCCTACGTTCTACATGACTAAAAATAATTTTAGGAAAAAGCGGAATATTTTTTCGACTTTTATTTTATTTACTATGAATTAAATAAGATTAAAACTAATTAAATTAAATATTAAAAATACTAAAACATTTTTGAAAAATCTGAAAATTTTATGAAAACTACTAGATACTAAGATGAGCCTAAGAAAAATAAAATGGGGAAAAAAAAACTTAAAGGAATAAGCAGTTAAAAAGCTAAATAGACAAATAAGCTAAAATGGGCAAACATAGGTTAAGTATTTGATGTTGCAAACTAAAACAAGAAAGTCCCAAGGGCGTGTTGGGAGCAGGTGATGTTGTGAGGTGCCCGTAGTTGGCAGGAGGGCGCAGGTCCAGTGTTCGAATCCCACTGCCCACCTTTTTACCACTTGTTTTTTTTTTTTTTTTTTTGCAACTTTGTCAAATAACTGAGACCAACAACTTTTATAAAAGCTAAAATCTTTTTACAACTGAACAGGCTAAAAATATTGTTTACAATCTTAACAGTTAGCTTATGAGCTAAATGTCAAGGAAACCAAACAACCCCTTATGCAAGTTTTGGTCATAAAGGCTCAAACAAGCAGTTGAAATAAGCAAGAAAGGATGAAGATGAGCTGATAAGCATACCAAACAACTAAAATAAGCTAAAAGGAAAACAATAAGCAATCCTAACTGAAATATGCATTAACTACTGCTACTGTAACAGCAGATAAGGTGGCAGAAAGCAGTGCTTTAAAGGCTTAATAAGCTAAGAAAACAAACTCCTAATGGGATCTAAAGGCAAAACAAGTAAAGCTAAGACCTAATGCTACTAGCGGGAACAAAAAGCAAAACATAAACATCAAAGGTAAAGGCAGATAAGATGATTAGAAATCTGCTATTTGGGACAGCAGTGGCTGTTGCGGACAGAAAATATGGGCATACATAGGGAACTTTAAGCACAAAATAAGCTATCTAAAAGACTTCTAAAGGGCATATAAGCTAAAAACAAATAAAGAATGGTAACTAAAGAACATAAAAACACTTTTAACTCAAACTTTAGACCTGATTATGACCATGAAAAAGACTCTGGACAAACTGACTTTGGACAGATACAAGACTTACGACAGAAAATTTGATAATATTGAAATTAAAGAAAATCACCCAGATGGCTAAACTAACTAACTAATGAGATGGATAAAGCCATAAAATCAGTAATGAAAGTTAAATAACTCAATTTTAACTCACAAAAATGACTCAAACTTGTAAATTAGACAAAATCCAAACACTCCTTAAAACTGATTTTGAACACAGAACTTGGGATTTTTCTTGGTTATAAACTGATTAGGCAATAAAATGATAACTGAGGAGCTAATAAGAACAAGTGAAAGACAAAATAAGCACTGAGTGCTTATTAATAAGCTAAGACAGAAAAAAAAACAAGGGTAACTACTTCATTGATAAAAATTAAACATTACAACTGATTTTGAAAACTAAAAAGACTAAATTCAAGCTAAAAACATAAACTAAAAAAAAACTGACTCCCTTCTAAAAAATGGCTACAACTATTTATATTAAAATCCCCTTGGGATCTTCTTTATGCTCTTGTGTTTCTACTGTGAGGCAAACCAGCCAAAGCAACCATTGTGCTTTCTTTGAGTTGATCCAGACCATCCATCAATTAGGTGTGGGTTGCAACTCATCTGAGCCATCCATGGGGTTTTGTGAGCCAAGGATTGCCACCATGGCAATGGGTATCTGTGACTTTCCTTGGGGAGTGAGATGAGTGGGATTGGGAAGGCTTTTTTTTTTTAATCCACTTGTTGTCTGAATCCTTGGGAGTTGGGAGGTTTGCGTTTGGGGAGATGTGTGTTGGGCGGGAAAAAATGAAGAAGAAAGGGGGACAGTGATAACTATTGACCGGGTAGGATTAGGGTAAAAGGTGTAAAGGGGTTGGACGGGTGGAGCTATTGGACCGGGAAAAGAGGTGGATCAGGTGGGAGTTGGGCTTGGGCTATTTTTGGTTTAAAGTTAATTTGGACTTGGGATTTACTTTTAAGCCAAATGAGATTACAAGGACCAAAATGTAAAAGCTGGAAGTTCAAGGACCATACATGTAATCTCTGCAAATGTAATCCAAGGGTAGGTTTTGACAATCTCTGAAAATTCCAAGGTCCATTCTTGACACTTTCCAAAAATCCAAGGACCAAACCTGTAAATCTCAAGTAATACAAGGACCGTATTTGCCAAAATTGAAACTCTGGGGACTAAACTTGTAATTTTCTCAAACTTTTTATATTTTTCACCAAAGGACTAATTTTGACAAGTTATGATTTAAAAAGGACCTTTGGTGATTTTTCTTTTGAATTTAGGACTCAAGGACTATTTTTGACAATTTTAGAAACTTGGGGGACTGAAACTGCCAATTATGCAAACTTTGCTCATTTTTCATCTGATTTTGAACATTTTGCATCTGAAATATATAAAATGCAATTTTGGAATATTTTCAGTATTTTGATGTATTTCTGAGCATTTTTAGACGTTTTGCAGTTCAGATTAAACCAAAAATGATGAGTATTTACACACTCATCAATCCCCCACACTAAACTATTGCTAGTCCCTAGCAATCTTTTGAGAAAACTTAATGGATTTGAATCTCTTTACCAAAAGCCATTACTTCGGGAGTAGCCAAATGTTTTAGTTCAAGTAAGAACTATGGTACACTGATAACCATATGATTTTGAGCAAATCACCGGCTTTCAACGGTTTTGATTTGTCTTTACCAGAAGCCGTTTGCTTCAGGACTAGCCAACTCTTAGATAAATTATCAATATTATCTTTGGTGAGTCGACACAATTATGGTTTTCCATTGCCTTTACCACAAGCCATAAACTTGCGGGCTAGCCAACTCTTCACTAATTAAAGATATGGTGAGTTGAACACCATACAATTTTGGGCAAATTGCAAGCCGTCAACGGATTTGAGATATCTTTACCAAGAGCTGTTTGCTCTTGGATTAGCCAATCCTTTTGTTTATTAGACATGGCGGACTGATAACCATAAAAAAATTTGGCCAAAAATGGGGGAAATGGGTGGTATAATTACATGATAAAATTCGTGAGAATTCCCCCCACACTAGAAATGAATATTGCCCTCAATATTCAAAGTACCGGCGGTTATGCCGAAACATAGAACGTAAAAGGGAAATACTACGGCCATTATGTTTTCCCCGGCAGCGGCGCCAAAATTTGGTTCGTTGTGAAGTGAGTGGTGAAAAACACAATATCAACGTATATCAAATTAACCGTGAAATTCGACAAATTAACCCTTTAGGAAAAAGGTCAACGTGCCAAACCTCACGGGTGTGATAAAAGTGATACCGGGAAAGTGAATTCCCCGGGTCGTGTCCCAACGAGGTGTGAAATTGACGGTGTCGATGAGTTTCGTGATTAGGACTTGAATTGGTTTAACAAATTTGGAATTTGATATCGTTATTCTACAAATTAAAGAACGGGAATGAAAATAAACTGCGTAAAACAAAGTAAACTCTAAATAAACTACTACTAAGTCTAAGAAACAGTAAAACAAAGCTAAACTACATCCTAGGGTGCTAAAATGCAAAAACGCGAAAAACCGGGAACACACAGAGCCATAAACGTAAAACTTTTGCAATTTAAGGGCTACGGGAGTGAAATCAATTTTCCTACATTCTAAAAATAATTTTAGGAAAAAAGCCGGGTATTTTTTTGAGTTTTAAATTATTTTCTACGAATCAAAAACTATTTTAAACTAATTAATTAATAAAAAATACTAAACATTTTTAGAAAAATCTAAAAAATTCACATAAAATACTTCTAAAATTACTCAATCTATGAAAAATAAAAAAAACTACACTAGTGCGTATTGAGAAACAGTTTAATAGGCAAAAAGATTAATAAGCTAAAATCCGAAAAAGTGGTTAAATATAGTTAAGGTGCAAGATTAAACACAAAAGACCAAAGGGCAAGTTGGTAGCTGGTTGTTGTGTTGTGGTCGTGTGGGGAGTTGGACTGAAGT
Source organism: Chrysanthemum makinoi (assembly GCA_910596185.1). Taxonomy (NCBI): domain Eukaryota; kingdom Viridiplantae; phylum Streptophyta; class Magnoliopsida; order Asterales; family Asteraceae; genus Chrysanthemum; species Chrysanthemum makinoi. The sequence continues at coordinate 146,825,893 of OU343222.1, forward strand.
GACCCAGGTTCGAATCTTGGGCACTTCAGTTTTGCATTTTTCTTGGTTCTTTTTTTATGTTTGACCTTTTGACTAAAAACCAACTTGATAACAAGCTATTGAAACAACTTTTTAACAACTCTAAACCACTAAAATCAGTTAAACAAACAGAATGAACAATCTTGATAATAGATTTTAAGATCAGTTATAAATTTAAGAAAAACAAGCACTTTTATTATAATCCTAATGCACTTAAAAGATTTTTAAATGAAAATTATACTCCTAGCAACTTAAGATTAAATTACTAAATCTACCAATAAAAAAAAAAAAAAAAAAAAAAAAAAAAAAAAAAAAAAAAAATTTATCTAAACTCTTAACTGATGCTACAGCAAGGAAAAAGGAAGAAAGGAACTTTTAGGAGTTCCACATAAGCTACCTAATAAGCATCTAAGGGTCCTAAAAGGCTAGAGAGGCAAAGATTCTAACTAATGTGTGGACCTAGAATTGCAAATCAAATGATAAAAAAAACTAAGGACTTGTGCTGCTGTATCAAAATAAAAACCAAACAGCCCTTATGTTAAGAACTCTAAATGAAACTTGCTTTCTTAAATAAACTAAAGAGTAAATTAAATAGAACTTGATCATCCAAACTGAATCCAACCTAAAACAAATTTAATCAAACAAAATAAGCCGAAAACTAAATGGAATTGGCACAAAAAAGGGTTGTTGTACAGTAGCTTCAAAGCACACGGGGAATTCTAAATAAGCTAATATAAACTATATTAAACTAATTACCTGAATACCACTAAAGCATACCTAATAAAAATGAGAATCCTAAATAAGCTACTAACCCCAAATGAAAAAAAAAACAGCTTGTAAAAAAAATCTAACCTTTACTTCTTATGAGCAGTCCTCAAAACAGGCCCAAGGGGGAACTTTGAAGCTATTCTATAAGCTGAGAAATGGACTTCCAAACCAAGCACAGGCTACAAAGGTAAAGTTAGCGTAGTATACTACCTAAAACAACTAATGGGTGGAAAGATTTGACACTGAAATAGCTTAAAATTAAGCTGTTAATAGCTTCTTTTGGACCATTTTGCTGCTGATACAGAACCAAAAAAAAACAAGACACAAGCCGTTTTAAACTTTAAATTAAACTATGCTAGGGGGGATTTTGATGCAACAAAAATAGACACAGGCTGAGTTAGCAATGCAAGGGCTCAAGAAAAACCAAAATTTCTCAATTTCGACTTCCAATCAGCTGAGTAAAAAGCCCAAGAACAGCAGCACAGGCTGCTGTCCCGTGCAGTTCCAAAAAGACAAACTTTTTCTTTTCTTTTTTTTTTTTGAAAACAAAACTTCTGAAACTTCTCTAACTACTTTGAACAACTTAAACCAATAACTCATTGACTCGATTCAATCAACTTTGGGGATCCAAAATGGGTCAAGGTGGGTATTTGACCCACCAAATTAGCTAATCCAAACACCCTATCTGGGGTAAAAATGATTAAAAAAAAACTGTGAAGGTTTTAAAAACTTGTTTCAATCACCAGCAAGGACTTCAAAATGAGTTTAATATTAAGAGCACAATGAAAGGATTTCAAGAACAATGAACAAGCCAAACTGCATAAACTTTTAAATACTGGAACTAAAAAAACAGGAATTGAATTGCATTTAAATTAAAAATTACAAGAATGTAAATGACAATGAACTTTAAATGGGACTAGAACAAGATTTTCTAGACAAATTTTACACTGATCCTATATTCTACATTTATACAAAATCGAAAAAGGTCTTTCTCTTCTTTTCTTTTTTTTTCTTTTCTTGTCTGCTACTGCCCTTGTGTTTTCTTGAGTTCAATCCACACCATCTATCATTCTTGGAAACCCCATTGCTTCATCACAGCCATAGATTGGCATTTGTAGTTGTGGATTGCCAAGGTGTCTTGGGGCATCTCGTGACTCTTTCCTTGGTAGATGAGGATAGTGGGATAGGGATTTGGTTATTACTGGTTAATAGAGGGGATTAGGGTTGAGTGTTTTGGGTGAAGGGATTTGGATAAAAGGTGAATGTTTCTGGGTTTTGGGTAAAGCAGGAAAGGGAAGGAGATGGGTTTGGGTTGTTTATTAATTCGGGTATGGTTGGGTAAAATGGGTCGTGGGTTGGATTTAGTTGGGCCAAGGGGTTTAATTATGGACTTAGGATATATTGTGAAACCCATTTAACATTTAGGGACCATAGGTGTAAAATCCAAAAATCCAGGGACCAATCAAGTAATTTATGAAGTATTATCCAAGGGCTGACTTTGTCAATCACCAAAAGTGCAGGGACTGAAGTTGCCAATTTGTGAAACCTGAGGACTAAACTTGACAATTTTTAAAAATCCAGGGATCACAACTGTAATTTCTCAAACTTTTGAAATTTATCACCAAAGGACTAATTATGACAACTTATGATTACAAAAGGACCTTTGGTGACTTTTCTTTTAAAATGCGTGCTCAGGGACTATTTCTGTCAATTTTTGAAAGACGGGGGACTGAAACTGCCAATTATGCAAACTTTGTTTGTTTTTCATTAATTTTGCATCTGAAACATATAAAACACAATTTTGAGATATTTTTAGTATTTTGATGCATTTCGGAGTGTTTTTAGATGTTTTGCAGTTCAGATTTGACCAAAAATGATGAGTGAATAAGCACTCATCAAATCCCCTTACACTAAACCATTGCTAGTCCCTAGCAATCATTTGAGAAAACTTAATGGATTTGAATCTCTTTACCAAAAGCCATTACTTCCGGAGTAGCCAAATGTTTTAGTTCAAGTAAGAACCATGGTACACTGATAACCATGTGATTTTGAGCAAACCACCGCTTTCCAACGGTTTTGATTTGTCTTTACCGAAGCCGTACTTTCTGGACTAGCCAATTCTTAGATAAATTATCAATATTATCTTTGGTGAGCCGATTACCAATTATGGTTTTTCCACTGCCTTTACCACAAGCCATAAACTTGCGGGCTAGCCAACTCTTCACTAATTAAATATATGGTGAGCTGAACACCATACAATTTTGGGCAAATTGCAAGCCGTCAACGGATTTGAGATATCTTTACCAAGAGCCGTTTGCTCCTGGATTAGCCAATCCTTTTGTTTATTAGACATGGCGGACTGATAACCGAAAAAAAAAATTTGGCCAAAAATGGGGGAATTGGGTGGTATATTTACATGATAAAATTCGTGAGAATTCCCCCCCACACTAGAAATGAATATTGCCCTCAATATTCAAAGTACGGCTACTGTTATGCCTAAACATAGAACGTAAAAGGGAAATACTACTACCATTATTTGAATTTTTTTTTTATAGAAAACTTATATACAACAGCGGGGGGCAACTCCCCCACACTTAGGGTGGAACACATGGGTGAAAACCCATGTTATGCTACTGTTTTTGTTAACCGAGTCGCTAGCTTGACTCGACCCCGAATTTATTTGTCCATGGGGGAGCAAGGTGGAAGAAACAATCTCCATCGGACTTTCATTCAAAATGGTTTGGAGAAACATTGAATGTGCTGAAAGTTCCACTCCGATGAGATATAGCCGCCAAAAGAATCGAAATGCCGGATCAAAGATGGTATCTTCACTCCAGTAGGAGTTAAGACATGGAGAAGAAATAGGAGGAGAAGGTAAAGTGTCAATCTCATGACAACGGGTGGGATGGGTGGGCAAAAGATTGGATTGAGGAACATTAAGGGAATGTTCATAAATCTTATCCACCACTGAAGCAATGAAAACATCTGTATCGGGCTTAGAAGAGGTTCCATCATCCGGCGGTTTAGCAAGCGGACGAGTGGATGATGGACCTAAGCCATAATCGTCACTCTGAAAACCCGAAGGTATCGAGTCATCCGAAGAAAGAAAGTCGAAGTGCACATCATCATCTCCCGGTAGAGAATGATCAACGAGAGCAAGTTCATCGGAGAACTCCTCGAGAAGGTCTAACGTCGAAGTGGGATTGCCACTATTCTTTTCTTCGGGAAAAGAAGGAGATGAAACGAGGTACAAGTCACTATCCTCATTCTGAATGTCAAAGATGGGATTATCCGAAACTAGAGTGAATTCGGAATCAAAGTCAAACAGAGGATTAGTGAATGTCGTAGAAAAAGGCTTATCGGACACAACGAGAATATCTTCATCATCCGTCTCAAAATCAGTGTCCATATCAAGATCATCGGGATCAACATCTCTCACTTCTTCCAAGCCGACGAGCTCGAAGGTATCTCCTCCACATACTCGATGTCTCACATGATAACGAATCATCAAATGACGATAATCATTTTCGACTCGAGATCACCTCAACAGGTTCTTTCAGGGTGGGAGAAGAATCATCATCGAGAAGGTCATCACACATATCACCGAAATAAACCTCGGATTCACTTGGGGTTGGGACAAGGTTCTCAACACAAGACGATTCCGTTTCCGGAATAGTGCTAAGATGCTCGTCCCCCATTAAAAGGTTATCCGAAGGTTCTATGGTGGATAGGCAATATGAGGGTGGAGAGTGGACATGTGCGGTACTTTGTGGGCTAGAGATATGCACCTTGTCCTTTGTCATCTCCCAATCCTCCTCGTCCTCGTCATCGAGAGGCAAGCTTCGCTAAATAGGATAAGCTTTTGAGCTGCTCGTTCATCGGCTAAATATCTTTCGTTGCGAGCTGCTTGTTCCTCAGAAAGTTCTTCAAGAATTATACGAGGAAATTGATCAATGACGGAAGTTGTGGGGTTGGATGTGGTCAAATCCAGAAGTGTTATAACAAGGATCAGGTCCATAGTAATTTTGATTCCACGATTGACATTGATAATCATCATGAGGACCCCCACACTTAGCACAATGAGGGTATTGGGGAGAGAATCTTTGAAATGATGAATCATTGAAATCTTGATAGTACGGTTGTGGCTCGAATGAATTCTGTGGAGGGTAGTTGAAATTGTTTTGAGGATAATCGAAAGAGTTCGGGTTAGAATCATAAGCGAATGAATTCTCGGCGCAAATCGAACAACATCCATCAATAAGATAGTTTCCACACCACTCGCACATACATTTGTAACAACGAAAACCTTGTGGTAACAAGTCTCCACAACCGTAGCAATACTCTTGATCGAACGAAGATATCTCGGGTACGGGGGTAGGAATCGAGGGCTCAACAACATCACAAATGTTAGGTAAAATTGTATTTCCCGAAGTTGAAATTTGACGAAATTCATTTAAGCAATTTTGAACAATGTTCATGAAATTGTCCGAAAAAGGTTTTGAAGATTCCGGAGGTGGGACAAGTGGTGTGCTCTCAGAGCTAGAAATTTCCACCATTTCCGTTTTGGTCTCCGGTTCTTGCTCTTTTCTCTTAACCTTAACCGTAAATCGCGAAAGATTTGGATCAAATCTAGACGGTTTAGGTTCAGATGCAATAGAACAAATCTCTCGGGTGTGGCGGGTGGTCGAAAAACTTGGAGAATCATCGAGAGTTTTTATCGATAATTCGCACCAATAACAATATTTGCTTGCACCAACCCTTCCACACCGCCATATAAACAATCGTGATTCGACAATAAAGCGATCCTCTTCCATACGACTTTTGCAATGGAAACAACGACGATAATCGATCGTCGCCATGAGAATTAAACATGTAGAGGTTAAAGAAATATATTGAGTGATCGAGGATATGGGATAGAATTAAAACCAAGCAAAAGGGGTAAGAGAAATAGAATCAACGAATAAGAGGAATGAGAAGAATATTTTGATTTTTGGATTTTATGAAAACCAGAACCACGAGGAAGGATCTTAAAGTCACTAATCGCAAAAACTTCACGATATTGTCGCAACACACCTCCCCGGCAGCGGCGCCAAAATTTGATTCGTGTGAAGTGAGTGGTGAAAACAAACACAATATCAATATATCAAATTAATCGTAAAACCGACAAATCAACCTTTTAGGAAAAGGGTTAACGTGCCAAATCTCACGAATGTGATAAAAGTGATACCTGAAAGTGATTTCCGTCGCTGTCCCAACGTGTGAAATTGACTAATCGTTGAGTTTTGTGATTAAGGACTGAATTGATTAAACTAATTTTTGAATTGCGATTACAGTATTCTACAAAATAAAGAACGGAAATGAAAATAAAGCATATAAAACAAAGTAAACACTAAATAAACTACAACTAAGACTAGGAAACAATAAAACGATGCTAAACTATATCCTAAAGTGCTACAATGTAAAAACGTTGAAAACCCTAAGCACATGAGCTTCAAAAAGTGAAAAAGATGAAATTTAAGTCCTAATGAAAAGAAAACAATTTTCCTACGTTCTACATGACTAAAAATAATTTTAGGAAAAAGCGGAATATTTTTTCGACTTTTATTTTATTTACTATGAATTAAATAAGATTAAAACTAATTAAATTAAATATTAAAAATACTAAAACATTTTGAAAAATCAAAAATTTTATGAAAACTACTAGATACTAAGATGAGCCTAAGAAAAATAAAATGGGGAAAAAAAACTTAAAGGAATAAGCAGTTAAAAAGCTAAATAGACAAATAAGCTAAAATGGGCAAACATAGGTTAAGTATTTGATGTTGCAAACTAAAACAAGAAAGTCCCAAGGGCTTTGAGCAGAGGATGTGATATGTGAGGTCCGTGAAGTTGGCAGGAGGTACGCAGTCCAGTGTTCAATCCCATCGCCCACCTTTTACCACTTGTTTTTCTTTTGCAACTTTGTCAAATAACCTGAGACCAACAACTTTATAAAAGCTAAAATCTTTTACAACTGAACAGTGCTAAAAATATTGTTTACAATCTTAACAAATAGCTTATGAGCTAAATGTCAAGGAAACCAACAACCCCTATGCAAGTTTTGGTCATAAAGGCTCAAACAAGCGCTTGAAATAAGCAAGAAAGGATGAAGATGAAATGAGCAAGCATACCAAAACAAACTAAAATAAGCTAAAAGGAAAACAATAGCAATCCTAACCTGAATATGCATTAATCTATGCTACTGAATAATACAGATAGAAGGTGGCGTAAAGCAGGGTTTTAAAGGCTTAATAAGCTAAGAAAACAAACTCTAATGGGATCTAAAGGCAAAAACAAGTAAAGCTAAGACCTAATGCTACTAGCTGAACAAAAGCAAAACATAAACATCAAAGGTAAAGGCAGATAAGATGATTAGAAAAATCTATTTGGGATGCAGAAATGTCGCTAAGCAGAAAATACGGGCATACATAGAACTTAAGCACAAAATAAACTATCTAAAAGACTTCTAAAGGGCATATAAGCTAAAAACAAATAAAGAATGGTAACTAAAGAACATAAAAACACTTTTAACTCAAACTTTAGACCCTGACCATGAAAAAAAGACTCGACAAACCGACTTTGGACAGATACAAGACTTACGCAGAAAAATTTGATAATATTGAAATTAAAGAAAATCACCTGATGGCTAAACTAACTAACTAATGAGATGGATAAAGCCATAAAATCAAGAATGAAAGTTAAATAACTCAATTTTAACTCACAAAAATGACTCAAACTTGTAAATTAGACAAAATCCAAACACCCTTAAAACCTGATTTGAACACGAACTTGGGATTTTTCTTGGTTATAAACCGATAGGCAATAAAATGATAACTGAGGAGCTAATAAGAACAAGTGAAAGACAAAATAGCACCTAGTGCTTATTAATAAGCTAAGACGAAAAAAAAAAGGGTAACTACTTCATTGATAAAAATTAAACATTACAACTGATTTTGAAAACTAAAAAGACTAAATTCAAGCTAAAAACATAAACTAAAAAAAAAATCACTAACTTCTAAAAAATGGCTACAACTATTTATATTAAAATCCCTCGGGATCTTCTTTATGCTTTGTGTTTCTACCGTGAGGTAAACCAGCCAAAGCAACCCTGTGCTTTCTTTGAGTTGATCCAGACCATCCATCAATTAGGTGTGGTTGCAACTCATCCGAGCCATCCATGGGGTTTCATGAGCCAAGGATTGCCACCATGGCAATGGGTATCTCGTGACTTCCTTGGGGAGTGGATTGGTTCGAAAGCGCTTTTTTTTAATCCAACTTGTTGTCAACTTGGGAGTTGGGAGGTTTCGTTTGGGGAGATGTGTGTCAAGCGGAAAAATGAAAGGAAAGGGGGACGTGATAACTATGACCCAGTAGATTAGTAAAAGGTGTAAAAGGGGTCGACGGGTGGAGCTATTGGACCGGGAAAGAGGTGGATCGTGGGAGTTGGGCTTGGGCTATTTTGGTTTAAAGTTAATTTGGACTTGGATTTACTTTTAAGCCAAATGAGATTAAGGACAAAATGTAAAAGTTGGAAGCCTGACCATACATGTAATCTCGCAAAATGTAATCCAAGGGTAGGTTTTACAATCTCTGAAAAATTCCAAGGGCCATTCTTGACACTTTCCAAAAATCCAAGGACCAAACCTCAAATCTCAAGTAATACAAGGACCGTATTTTACAAAATTGAAACTCCGGGACTAAACTTGTAATTTTCTCAAACTTTTGATAATTTTCACCAAAGGACTAATTTTGACAAGTTATGATTTAAAAAGGACCTTTGGTGATTTTTCTTTGAATTTAGGACTCAAGGACTATTTTTGACAATTTTAGAAATCAAATGGACCTGAACCAATTATGCAAACTTTGCTCATTTTTCATCCGATTTGATAACATTTTGCATCCTCAATATATAAATGCAATTTTGGAATATTTTTAGTATTTTGATGCATCGTAGCATTTTAAATTATTAAAGTTAGTATTACCTAAAAATGATGAGTATTTACACACTCATCAAT